>CM041020.1:22041770-22641770 GCA_022984855.1 Dimocarpus longan | reverse complement strand
TATGTAGATTACCAAGTTAGATATAAACTAATACAAGTTACAGAATTTGAATCCAAGTTATATTGTTGAGCCTTATATATAACTTGGATACTTCGCCTAGATATACAACTCTATGTTCTGGTGTAGGAATAATTTACCAAGAGAAAAGCTTTAAGTATGACAATAAATACCTCTAACTTTAAGCTAGTAAATAAATTTCCAGCTGGACATGGAATTATATCCAATTCACACAGCCAAGGAAGGACTTCAGCTATATCTTGTCAAACTTGTGCAAAACACTTAGTACAAAGATTTTTGTGTTTTACAGAAGTTTCAAATTAAAGAAACTTTAGAAGTTCCCTGCTTTCGTATCTTTGATCCAGCATACAATTATTAGGGCAGTCAACAATTAGCCCTATAAGTAATGATAACAGTAATTCATTGAAATGCCTATTACAGATGCATTTTACAGATAGCAACCTGAGAAATCATTCCGATCACGATGAGTCGTCCGTAGACTGCCAAAGCATTCAAGCACATATTAAACATGTCACCACCAACAGATTCATAAATGATGTCAAAACCATTGGGAAACTCCTTCTTAAGAACCTGGCAGGATTCAGAAGCATAAGCATTTTCCCAAAAAAAAAAAACAATAATCACTAAATGCAATAATAAAAGCAGATATCTTAGGATGATTTAGCATGACAAATCAGATTCAAAAGTTTGGAAAACCACTAGTCCAAGTAGCTAAGTTAGAATACCCTCATTCTTGGTATTAAATCCAAGACCATATATGAAGTGGTGGGACCAACAATTTATAACATACAAAGAGTTTTGTACAAGACAAAGAGACTGAAAAACAGATTAATGTGGAGGAAGCTCTAAAATTTTGTAAAGGTTAAGTCAACAGAACCTTACTTATACTACTAATATATTTAATTTGCAGGTAATATTAAAGGCCAGGAAATGTAATGCATGTGTGTGCACATGTAGATAGTAATCCTTAGCAATTATTCCTAGAAGCCTGCAAACGAAATAACCATAAAAAGAATTAAAACTAATCCTAATCAAACCCATTAGCCAAATCAGTTAACTCACTGCCTCCAAAATGAAATTTTGGTCAATCTGCGTCTCAATCCTATGGAATTACAAGACGTAGAGAAGTTATAAGAACTGAAACAAAACAAAAAATTACAGACATACAGTTTTAATATCTTCGGCTTTATAGTCTATGACTCGATCAACTCCGAGTTGTTTCAATAGCTGAGCCTTTTGCTGACCTCCACAAGTTGCAACTACTGTATTTCCAGCCAATTTTGCTAGCTGCATTTGTAGCAATTTGTTTTATTCTAAAAATGTTTCATATTTGCAACATGCATGGAAACACACTTCTCAACAGCCGAAAAGAGTTTGATATTTGCATTTAAACTAGTAGAGAATGTTTTATATGATTATCTTTGTATATGAGAATAAACCTGCACTGCAAATTGCCCAGTGCCTCCAGCAGCAGCTGTAATTAGAACTTTGTTTCCAGATGTCATCTGTCCTGCCTATAAGTGCCAGACAAAAGGAATATCATCAGAGAAAGTGAAATATACTCCTGCATCAAATAAGGAGCGTTACCTTTTCTAGAGCAATTGATGCAGTAAGCCCTGAAGTAAGCAAGGCAATAACTTCTGGGTCTGGTCTTTCCACAGGAAGGATGTGTTTCGAATGAACCTAAATCATGGAAAAAAACTCATAATTGATAAAATTAATGTTAAAATAAAATGTAAAAACTTAAATGACGGTCAAAATATTGTACTCTAGGAACTTGTGCTAGATGATGAAGATGACGTTTTACAGAGATACACCATTGAAAATTCAGCATAGCTCCCAAACGTCATGATTGCTGCTGGAGTTCCAACTTTCAAGTCATTGACACCATCACCCACTGCTGCGATTATTCCCACTCCCTGCAAGTGCAAAGTATATCATAAATAGAAATATTTTACAGATACAATGGAGATCAGAGTAGTAATAGGATATCAACATAATTAAATTGTGTCATTACATCAAGACATTAAAATAAATGTTTCATGCACCTCAAAACCAGCATCAAATGGAAGACGGGAGACCACATCTTTGCTGTTTCCAGAAAAATAACGACCTGAGCTGAAATTAACCTGTAAATAAGTTCACAATGAATCCTTGTAATGCAAGCAGATACACACTCACATATATATATAAGAGATAAACATGTCAGACATCATTTTGCCAAAAGATGGCAAAAAGCAAATAGTAAAGTTCTCAATATTGTGATGTTTGGTAACAAATATAAAGACAAAAACCCAAAAAAATTAGACACCTTTTCATTCTTAGCTTTTCCCATCCTCATCTCATATTCATTACCCAAAGATTGCCTCCTTTAGATCATTGGCCTTTTTCCCTTCAACACTGTCCACCCAAATCCTACTTTACTAATAAAATGATAATGAAGAGGCAATCACTTCACATTCCCGCCCATGTTCAATAACAACACTACCTATTTCTCTAGGCTTTGACATAAATTACGCATGCATAGCACTGCATAATTGTCATGCACATGCTAAGAATTTCAACCAAAACACAAGGAATTACCTGAAATCGTTTTAGAACATCATATTTAAAAAAAAAAAAAAAAATAGAAGAAGAAGAAGAAGAAAAGAAAGAGAAAAGAATGTCTCATAATAAGGTACTCAAAGCCTCAGTGAATCCCTAAGGAGTCCGTCAGGGTAATTTTTACAACTTTAGTTTCTTACTTAACTAATAAGGCACTGGGAAAACAAACAATAAAAAACTTCATGCTCAAAATTTGATTTAAAGCTCTATTTAATATAATATCCCAACAATATATGATGAGCTACAGTGTCTGGAAATAGGCATCACTGCGTCTGTCCTGTGACTTCACATATTTCCAGTTAAAAGAAGAATTTCCAAATAAACAAATATCATAGGTTCAAATTCTGTTAAAAAATGAACAGAATACAAGATTTAGTTAAGCACTGGTAGCACACCATAAATGATGCTGAGACACAACTTAAAGCCACTTGTGTAACCATCATTAAACTAAGTCGGATATAAATAATTGTATCACGGGGACAAGTCACAATATACCACATCACTTTCAGCTTCTATACATTGCAGAATCGCTTACAAACACTGATCATTTGGTTCAACCACAAAGCTTAGATCAGAAACTTCATACTTCTTCTGGATGATGGTTTAGCGACAGTATACTTTAAAGATATCCAAATCAATGAGAACAAGTTCAAGACAAAAGCACACACCACTGATGATCAAAAGAGTAAAACATGAAATCAAAGAAAAAGCAAACTCATACTACTTCTCTGCAAGAAGAGTCACTGACTTACATCACTAGCATTCACACCAGCATAAATGATTTTCAGAAGTACATGATTTGGTTCAACGGGTAATGGCAATGGAGCACGAACTATCCAAGTTGCTTTGCGAAAATTGTGAGTCAAGGTGTGAACAACTCTGAAGAGTGAAACAAAACATCAGCAACTTGAAAGTACGTATATGCAAACCACTTGCTTTTCATTGTAGTCCAATAATGCTGATCACATTTAAATGATTAACTGCTTCCACAGATAGAGTAAAGCAATAGATATGGAAATAGATGAGAAAATCGAGCGCAGAGAAATAAGTTAAACGTGTCACATTTTCTAAACCACAACTACACCAGGTGGTATCTTAAGAGATTTGTTGATTGCTACTGAGAACCAAGTGCATAACTGAAAAACAGTAAACCAGTCTGCTTTTTATATTATCAGTGTCATTTCTTAATCCTCCAGTCACGGCTACATTTGCACACACGTTCATATGCAGTTCACTAAAACTTTGTATAACTTCACAATTTGTTACTTTTATGATAGCTTATATCTCAACCTCCAGTTTTAGCTCACCCTCCTAATTCATTTCACAGAAACCTAACCAATAGAGATGGACTAGGGCTTTTGTAGTGGGAGCAAGAGAAAAAAATGATTGATGCCTTGAAGCTAAGAACATATGAAAATCTGAGAAGCCTCAAATGTGAGGAAAATTGGACCGTCGCAAACTAAGTTATTCTTATATGGAAGACTGGAGTGGCCATACTTGATGAAGCAAAGCTTCGTACTAAAATCATCACCAAAGTACTAAACTTTGAATGAGCTTAATGTAACAGTCACTGTGTAAAACTCATGCACATAACTTAAAATTATAGCTTCTGTACCCGAGGCTACCTATGACTGCTTCAGTTAATTTATAGATTCCTAGAAATTGGATTGCACAATTTTTTACTTGAATTCCCATCATCAAACATCAAATAGGAAGTTTGGCAAATTGTCACTTACATTTTCTCATAACTCTGAGGAAGTTGGAGATTCAGATTTAAAGTGGCTTTGAGAGAGGATTTTCTATTGTAACTTGAAGAACCCACCAAGTACTTTGCTTCTTCTGCAGGGGTAGGCCAATACTCCATGCCTCTGCGATTTGTAATCCATAGGCATGAACCAGCTTTACTCTCATCGGTAATAAGCTCAAATGCACCTAAAAGCATAGATGCTTGGAACATCAGATACATTTTATGGTTTCAGAAAAACAGGGAGGGAAAAAAGCTTAATGACAAATAATCTTGCATGATTAGTTAAATTTTTTTCCATATATATAAAACTAAATTATTCATTAACATACGAGCATCCTGCCATAGCATCGATAACATATCCAATGAACCGATAGGACCAGTTTGGAACATATTAAAACAACTATAAGTTTATCCAAACTTCTTTTATAATGGATCGAGTTCCATCCTGCAAAGCTCTCTGACATTGCATGCTTGAAATCTGGCCTCCCTATCACCTTCCCTGGGCCCCAAAGCTGATATATGCAGTAATTATTGCTAGATAAATTTCTGTTCATAATAATGGGACTTAATTATGAATTTAAATTATTCAAAGTTTTGATTCATTTCTAAGTCACTGTACAAAGATGCTGAATGGAAGACGTATCGTTCTATTACCTAAAAGAAAATAGTTATCAAAACTGGGTCAACTAAGAGATTTGGCATTTAGTAATACCTTTCACCACCATTTCCATAGGCACAAAGCCCCCCATCATATCAATGAATTTAGAATTCACTTGCAAGGCCAACTCAGTTTGAACAAACTGCAATCAAATTCATAGTCAAAAATCCAGCTGAATAGTTATAGAACCCTTACCACAAACAGCAGCGGCTATCTTAATTAAATAACTAAATTAAAGAATACTCATAACAGAAAATGCAAGCACCACTTCTTTGCAGGGTTCTATGCAAAACTGGAAAATCATATGTTGAAAATTAGATAATGACAATACATAGGTGACAAACATAATCATATTAATAAGGATGAGCACTGCCAGCAGATGTTCTTATAAACCAGAACTTCACAATGTTGCATTAATAGGCTTTCTCCAATGTCACCCAACTAAAAATTGAAGGCTAAACAAGTTGGTAGGCCCGAAATGAACTCAGAACATAGTCCAGAAGTTACTTGCAAATTTGACGTCATATTTGAGACAGATCAAGCTTCAAATTCAAAATCCACGTGTTTAAACCATAAAAATTAACAAGCAGAAAGAGATTTGTGTTATTTATTTCTCCAGTATATGCCATCTAACAAAATACTGCACCTTATCTGTATTGAAATTACCTCAGGGCAAAGCACATTGATGCGAATTCCCTTACGTTTGTAAGGTGCAAGTGATCTAGTAAATAGAATAACTCCACCTGTGTGAAAAGACATTAGTAAGCATCAGAATTTACATACACAAGCAGTAATCAGATATTTGTACATGCTTATGATACTGTCTGTCAAAGTTGATAGATGAAAAAAGCATAAGGTAAGTTGAAAGATAGGGGCAAAAAATTTTATCCAGCCATACACTGGAAGCAAAATTAGTAGCACAAAATAGTACAGAAAAGCAAACCTTTAGAGCCAGAGTAGATGGCGTCTGCATAAAAGGGATATAGCCCTGAAGCAGACCCCAAATTTATAATCACTCCAGGTTTTTTTCTAGCATCCATAATTGTAACCTGTCATAAAGAATCGATGATTACTCACCGTAACCACATATGCTCATTTATAAATGAAAATCCTTATCTCTTACAACTTTAACATCTGCAACTATTAAAGCAATTTTTTTCCCTTTTCGTTGGGTGGGGTGTAAGGTAGGTACGCCATTTATCAACCGTAAACTAAACAGAGTTCACTCTACAAATAATTTTTCTCAACAAATAGCCATGTGGTAGGGCAGGTAAGGTATGAAGGAAAAGTCATGAAGAATTCAATGATAGCAAGAACAGTTCAACTGTTTAGAGTTTAAAACTACTACTCAGCATAATAGATACTTTTTGAAAGGCTTTAAAACCACATGGATGAGTTCAAGTAGTGCAGGTACATCTTATGCATATATAGCTCCCACTTCCCATTTCATAATACTAGAAACAATCTGACTATTAAAACTTGTAAAAAAATGTTATGTAATCACTTGGTTGATTCAAGGCATTCCATTGTGTGAGAGAATCATGAAAAAGCAAGTCAAACTATTAGCATACCGCAGTTCGGGTGCAGTCAATAGTTGCAATAAAATTCACATCCACAGTGCGTCTCCACGAACGCACCCCATCAGTTTGAGCCTTGTGAAACGGAATAGGATTACTTATGCCAGCACTGTTGATACAGATATCTAGTCCTCCATATATTGCTACATGCTTGTCAAAAGCAGCAGCTATATCTCCTGTTCGCAACACACAAATTCATCAGTTATCTAAAATAATAACCATCCAAATGTATACTTTGCAAGAAACCTTAACAAACTTACCTGTCTTGGTCACATTGCATCTAATAAACATAGCAGATGGAAATCCCAAGTTTGAATGGAACTTTGCATTCTCTTTTTCGACAAGGGATGCAACTTCCTTTCCCTTCTCTTCCGAAAAATCAACAACTGTCACAAAAACTCCCTTCTGTCCAAGAGCTAAGCATAGAGCTCTACCTGCATCCATATAACACCAAACAATCAATCACACATAAGATTCATAAATTCTCCTCGCAAATTCTCCATATCTCACTAAAATATAATGTCAATAACTCCACACACACACACAAATATAAACTCTCTAGCTCACAGAACTTAAGGCCGAAAACACAAATGGTTAATAACTAACACTCGTTTTCATCAATTCAAAGTCAATCAAACAATGCATTATTAAGTACATAATCAGCAATCAACTAATTCAATCTCTAATGATTCTAAAACTTTACAAAAACCAACACGCATCGATTGAACAAAACCAGCTTGCAGAACTTATGCCGAAAACACAAAATGTCAATCAAACAACCTATTAATAACTATATGATTAACATATTAAAAAATTTATCATAGAATTATAAAATTAAAATTAGCCTGAAAGTTTCATGATTTATATTATTTTGGACCTCCTATAAACTCCATATTTTGTTCCTCGATAAAAATTAAATATAAGAGACCATTATATAACATAACAATCCTAACAAACCCAGATTAAAAAAAACTTGCAGCAGAAGCCAAATCTCAATCAAAACATCAACAAAAACATGATAAGTCGATTGCAGTGTCCAATCAAAAACCAATAAAGAAAAAGGAGAACATGTTGTCTGTACCAATCCCTGAAGCTCCACCAGTGACCAAAGCTGATAGACCGGGTTTTAGTTCCATTTTTATGTCTTTTTTTGAAGATAGAACTATGTATGTGTGTTATGATACATGATTAAAAGACCCTTTTTGCGGGCTTATAGATTCAACCGATCAAACGTGACAACCCAAGTTGTCGTTTTCCTAGATTTCGTTTTCGCTTTTGAACTTGTCATGTCTGGGCCGGCCTGCCTTCGATGTTATCCGTATTTTTGAACGCACGTGGCCCCTACGTGGTTAGTCATGCGGTGAGTTACGTTAACCACGTTTCGAATTTAGTCAGAAAGTTTTCTTCTTTCAATTAAATTATAAGTTAATTTGAAATAGATTTTTTTTATCAAAAAATTAAATATGTGTTATTTCGAAAAAAAAGAAAGAAATATGTGGAGATTTTTCGAGAATATGTACTTTATGAGTTTGACTATTCTCGATATATATAATTGATTGACCAAGTTCTTGAAACTCAATATTTACAAATAACGTAAAACAAAACAAATAAAAAAGAATAACAGAAGAATACAAGATAGTTTTTTACGTGGTTCAGCCAATACAGTGTTTACGTCAGCCAATACAGTGTTTACGTCCACGATCACGACCGTTTTTTCTCTATTATGACAAAGTGACGATATATTATTTCTCTTTTGTCTTTTACAATTAATTTGTTCTCTATTTATAATGAGAAGAGATACAATTTGAATACAATTGAAATAAAAAATAGAATTTGAAATTAATAACGTTTCCTTCAACTTCCGTCAAATCATGAATGGACTCAATGGTTCTCGAAATTAAATTTACTTCAAAATAGGCAAGTTGACTTATTCTCGAATTGGGTTGTTTCAGACTTCTAAAAAACTCTTTGGACAAGCTCGTCTGGGCTGAGCTTGCTCGAAATCATGAGCTGAAGATGATAGGCAAGCTAGGAGCTACATTGTGAGCTCCCTGGTCCATAGACTGCGAGCTCGAGCACAATGACCTGAGCTTCTGCAATGATATATTGATTTTTTGGGCCTATTGAGCTTTTGCCCGTAGACTAAATCATTGAATTTTGTCAGTTCATTTTCTTAGGTCGTCGAAAATTACTCATAACAACTATCTTATTCAATGGATAATTTTATTCATTAATTATATTTTATAAGAGTGGTTATTGAAGTCAATCTACTCGTTGTAATTATTGGGTAAGGTTACACAACTAGTAAATAGTTAAAACCATAATTTAAATATAGTATATAAATCTACTCTTATAATAGTATGATATTTTCACAATCAAAATAATAAAATAAAATTATTCCATAATTTAAATTAGTATATAAATCTACTCTTATAATAGTATGATATATTCATAATCATAATAATAAAATAAAATTATCCAACCTAAATGTTTCTAACAAATTCAAATCTTAAATATGAAAGAGAAGCGCACTTATTATATGAGCTACAACTATTTTTTTTAATTAAAATATATTTATTAAAAGGATATTCAATATATATATATATTTTTTAAAAAAAAGTAAAGAGATTTTTTTCCTTAAAATTCAATTTTTTCTTGTAACGCCTTTGAAAAGGCACTATATCCTAAAACTTGATTTTAAAACGTAAATCTAAATACACTCCATCTTATTCTTAAATTATTTTTTTAATCTTTTGACTCTCAATTTAATTAAAGATAAATTTCTAAAATATTTTACTTTATTTTAATATGACTCACTATTAAATTTGAATAATTTCTCAAACTTTTAGTAAATTATAATGATTTGACACACCACGTTTACTCTTTCTAGTTTTAGCTTCGTTGATTTGCTTTTTGTGCGTTGAATGGAATACAACTTCTATAGAATTGAACTAGAGTATGAGACTATGTAGAGAAGAAGATAGATAGTCTTTTTAGCTGTTTTTATTTTGAACTATCTGAGTTTTAATTCAATATCAATTTGATTTTTTTTTTTTTATTTATTGGTTTTGTGAAATCAGAAAAAATATGAAAATGGCAGCTATTTTAGAGTATTGGCCCCTTGAATGTTGTTTAGTTTCGTGAGACCAATTATTTGTAGGAATATTCCTTTGGAAAAGAACATTTATAGATCATCATCCAATTCAATTTAATGATAAAATGAGATTATTCCATTTGGGAAAGTCAAATCGCCCTGTGTTGGGATCATATTTTTATTGCCAGTTCGTCTACTCGTGAGAGCTACCATCCCCACCTTAATCCTTCCATAAAAAGCAAGTGTGGGATGAGGGATCCCCATTTGATAATATGTTTGTCATTCTTGCCTTAACCTTAATAATAATTAAGAATAATATTATACTTCTCAAAATTTTATTCAAAAAATTTATCTAAATATCATAATAAGTTGATTTGTAATCACTACATTGATTTTAGGACGATATAGGGATAATATGATAATTATATATAAGCTTGTCAAATCATCTGGATAATTAATTTGAACAAATTTTTGGATAATATAGTATTACTCAATAATTAATACAACTTAAATTTAATTCCGACAAAACATTGATTTTTGTTATAAGGGTAATACCCAGCAGAATCAAAATCAAAGAAATAAGATGGTGTAAAACTAAACATTTAAAAAATTGAAAATTGACAACTGACCTTTTTTTTTTTTTTTTTTTTTTTTTTTTTTTTTTTTTTTTTTTTACCATCATCGAGTGGGTTAGAGACTTGGTCATATTAAGAGTTCAATCATTATTTATACTGATAAAATAACTCGCATACAAAGTTGGTAAAGTATATTTGAAGAATTTTAAATGAAGATAGATATGGAGGTGCACAGTCAGTTGTACTATTAAAGGTCGAATTAGAATACCAGCATATAAACATAAAAGTTTATTTTAAAACATGGGGCGAATTGGAAGAGTGATCTGAATTGCCATCATTGCCCCGAATCCTTCCCGAAAAGCAGCACATCCAATAAAATCCCTACCCTAAATTTCTAGTGGGACATTACTGGTGTGGGCCGGCCTCTAAACGGACAATTGACATCCCAAATTACTTGTGCAATGCATATTTGTTATATAATGAAAATAATGCATACAAATTTTAATAGGAATGGTTGAACATCTTTATTAATTTTATGAGATCAAATATTTAAATCTCACTATTATTTTAAATATAAAATGTAAGTAGTTTTATCTAAATTTAATATTTTCTCCCACCACAAATGTATATAATGGCAATAATCACCCCATAATTTGTCTACGGAAATGACTATGACAATGGCTCCTATAAAAATGCTATAGGGTGCAATTTCATGCAATTACATTTTTTTCATAAGTCATATTGTCGTAGATCGTATTACATTACATCATAATATAGGATTGGATCATGATACGTACTGATAGCAGAACTCTCTATATATACCATATTGGGTGATGATATGCATTGTATTTCTTATTTCCATAGACGCTAATTTAGCTATTTCTATGAGTCTGAATTTAGCTACTTTTATCAATAATATTTATTGATTTTAATAATATAATATCATTACAATAAAAAATTAATACAAATAAAAATAAAATAAAACCATATTTAAGCTCAATAAAACACAAACCAATTACCTAAAATCAATGGTCACCCCTACATACAACACCTAGGCAGCCCCATTTGACAAGTGGAATTGGATAAGATGAGATTGGATATGAATGAATGAGATAATATTTAATGAGGTTACATTTGAATAAATTAGTATTTTGTGCAATTTAGATTGAATTGGATTAGATTAAATTAGTCTAATATTATAGTAAATTTTGATTTTTACATAACATGTAATGAATTTTTTTAACAAGTAATGAATTAATTTTTAAATGTATTTAATATAAATAATAATTAAAAATATAATATAAAAAAAATAAAATTCGATTTGTTTGGGATCTGTGAAACCCACCCAAAAGATATGGATTTACAAATCACATGTAAGTGGGACTTCAATATGAGATCCATGTGGGTGAAGGAGAATTTGTTTCCCTCCCACCCTTGCTAGTTGCCCCAACAAACATGGTGGCATGGATAGGATGGAAATTTTTTCCTGAATCCATAAAATTTCTAGGGCTCCAAATTTGTTCCCATGTCAACTAAGAAAGGAAACAAACTTCAACGATTGAATCAAAATTCAACGATTGAACTTGAACACACACTACTCAAAACCAAAATCGAAAACGAACTTGAATTAATTTGATTTAAATTGCTCCCACATCTAATAGAGATGGGACATAAACCACTATGCTCAAAGCCAAAATCAACCAATTGAACTAGAACATACAATGCTTAGAACCAAAATCGATAGATTTAAACTCGAATTAGTTGATTTAAATTTGTATGTAATACTCCTCCCTAATTATTTCTCATTACTTGCATTCAAAGAATAATTGGATACATTTATTATATCCTATAATATAAAAATTTATATACAATTTGATATTTATATTATATAAAATGGTAATTGGTATTATTGAATTTAAACTTACAATAAATATATTAAAGCTATCAAATTTTATCTTCAAAAACAAGGAACAGTAAGCCCTACTGTTTTATTTACGAGTGTCACTTGACGACACGGCAACTACTCAGCTGGCATAATTGCTGAATCCTCATTTTTGTCCACTTGGTTCGCCTTTCACATTGCTGCCGTTCTTTTTCCCAAAAAGCAAACCTCTAGGATTCCCAGTATTGACTTTTAAAGCATGTTGTACTATTTCTGTGCCCCACCTTTTGCTTCTCCACATCTTTAAGCCACCAAAAGAAAAAAAAACATGAGGTGATTCTCTGATCTCTACTTGTAACAATATCGTGAAATACAATTTTAGCATTATAAGGATCCAATCAAATTGGACGTCCTAATCGACAACGAGAACAGAGGGCGGAAAATATATATTCTAAAATGAAAGATATTAAAATGTTTATGTTTTTTGGCTAAACCAATGGAAAGCAATTTTGTGAAAGTTAGTCAAGTGGTAAATAAAGTGCATAGAGAAGAGAATATTTTTAGAACTTTACACGCCGATTGTCTGGTGAAAAATGTGATCATTTTTGGACTAAGGAATCCCTATATGAATTTGTAATTGTTAGTTGCTTGGAAAACAAGCTTATGTGTTTCATTTTGAGTGGGTGATAAAATGTATTTATTCAATTCGGTAATTTAGTACACAACATGATTTGATAATAAAGAATATTCATTTAGTTATAAATCCAAGTTATTTGATGACTATTACATATTTTGAATTTTTGTAGTACAATTATAAAAGTAGTCGGAAATCTAATAAATTAAAAAGATAGAACTTTTACAAAATAAATATATAAAAGATGAAATTATTATCTCCACGGTACAACTATAGAATTAGAACTTCTACTCACAACAAATTTTTATTATTTCTTATCCGTTATTATAATAATTAAATAGAAATATAATATTCTTTAAATTATAATTTAAAATTTTTACTACCATATCAAACTTAACCCGATACAATGAATTAAAAGTAAATGATAGTCACCGAATAAAGTAAAAAATTGATTGATTAATATTGAAAATTTCAATTAAAATTAAAATCATTCTTTCCTTTGGAATTATCAGGTTCATGCACCACAATTTTGCCTTATAATCTCACCGGACCAAAATAGTAACATGACATGTCATTTGAAGGCTAAGTATAGAAAGCGAAATTCCAAGACAATTCTAGTCTAGTGCCAAGTCATCATTAAAAAAACGTTTTAATTAAACAATAATTAATTAGGATTAGGCTCAAGATTAAATATATATATCTTTTTTAAAAAAGAAAAGTGACCCTACCAAGCCCATAAACACGGGCTCAGAAGGAAAATCCGAAAAAATTGAAGACAAAACATTCTAAACAGAGGTCAGCTCATCATCCTCTTGACTCACATCACGCATGTTGTCATATTTATTTGCAAACACAAAATCACAAAAACAAATCCAACTCTCTCTCTCTCGCTCGCTTGTCGCTCTTGATGGAAGTTGATTCTTCCATCACGAGCTTTTCTTTTTTATTAATAATTTTCTTCACAAACCCTAATTTCGCAATTTGAAAAATTGAAACGAAAACGAAGATGTTTAGGGGGATTGCGAAATCGGCGGAGGAGATGGTGTCAAGGTGGGCGGTTAAGAGAATTTGCAAGTTCTTCTTGAAGAAGAAGCTTGGTCAATTGATATTAGGCGATATCGATATTGACCAGCTCGATGTCCAGCTCACTAACGGCTCTATTCAGCTCTATGATCTCGCTCTCAACGTCGATTTCCTCAATCAGAAGGTACCTGTCTCTTGTCTTATTCAATTTTGTTTGGTTTTTAGGGTTTAGTGATTTTGCGGTTTTAGTTTATCTGGAAAGTTGTTTACTTGTTATGTTAGTGGAAATTTGGTTGGAACGTTGCGTCAAGTCTTTGGTTTTGTTGATATATTGCGTTGAATTTAATGAAATTTATAGGATGTTATACTTATACATCGATAAGTTGTGTGTTTTCGACACAAGAAGCTTAAAAGTTTTGGTTTTTAGTGCTTAGGGATTTTGCAGTTTTAATTTATATGGAAAGTTGTTTACTTGTTACGTTAATGGTTAGATTTACAGGTTTTGTTGATATATTGCGCTGAATTTAATGAAATACACGAGAGGCTTAAATTGTTAAGTTGTTTAATATTTTTGATTGATTTAGTGATGTTTCATGTTGTAGCTAGTAGTGTAAGTAGGGTTTTAGTTTTGCAAATTTGGACTAGAAGAATGTTAGGTTGCTGGGAAATCAGTAGCATTTATAGAGATTTAAATGTGTGAGGGACCTGCACGCGCGCACACACACACACACATATATTATCTGGGAAGTTTATTACTTGTTTTGATGAATTGCGTTGAATTTGGTAATTTAGGAAATGGTATTGTGTATCTTTGTGTAAGTTGCATGTTTTTGACACAAGAAGACTATATGTTGGATTAGTTATGTTTGTATTTGATTTAGTGATTTTCATGTTGTAACTAGTAGTATAAGTAGGGTTTTAGTTTTGAATATTGGACTAGAATGATGTATGTACTATGTAGTTGGAAAATCGGTAGGGTTTTTAGAGTTTTAAATGTTTGAGGGACGTGCTGCATATATATAAAATTGGTTTTGGGTGTTGATGGCTAAAGAGTTTAGTTTCTTTATGTTTCCAGTTTGGTGCGGCGACACGGGTGATTATAAGAGAAGGTTCCATTGGCTCTTTACTGGTGAAAATGCCGTGGAAGGGAAAAGGTTGCCAGGTGGAGGTGGATGAACTGGAGATTGTACTTGCTCCTTGTCGTGATAATGATTCACGGGCTGGAGATGAAACTTGTAGTGGCAGTCAAGAGGGAAATAATGATAGGCAATCAGATTCTGGACAGTTCGGGGATGATATGGCTGACAATGCTGTTAAAGCTACTTCCAATGATGTTCATGAAGGTGTTAAGATGATTGCAAAGATGGTGAAATGGTTTCTTACAAGCTTCCATGTAAGGATAAAAAAGTTGATTGTTGCATTTGATCCATGTATAGAGAGTGATGAAAACAAGATGGGGTTGTGTGGGACTTTGGTTCTTCGGATATTAGAAACAGAATGTGGAACTTGTCTTTCTGAAGATGCAGGATCAAATAGTGATGCAAGAGCTGAGAGCTTTTTGGGAATAAGTCGTCTTACAAATTTTGTAAAGTTTCAAGGAGCTGTACTTGAGCTTCTTCATATGGATGATGTTGATCAGCAAACTGGCACTCTGTCAAATGCTACTACTCCAATCATGACATGGAAAGGGGGTGGATTTTCAGGGAATGTAAAATTGAGTATACCTTGGAAGAATGGTTCATTAGATATTCGGAAAGTGGATGCAGATGTTAGTATTGATCCTATAGAATTAAAAATTCAGCCTAGTACAATTAAGTGGCTCTTACAATCATGGGAAATTTGTAAGAAGCTTGATAAGGATCAAAGGGAGGGTATGTTTTACAAATCATCAGACTCTCTTGACTTCAATTCGAGTTCTCATTTCCAGTCTCTACCAGCTGCTGCTTCTCCTGCGGTTGCTACTGACAAGGCAATACCAATATGTGGCAGTTATTCCACCAATTTTGCTTCTTTTGATGGGCAAGAATCAGCTTCTGAAACTATGCTGCCTAGTTCACATCTTATAATGGATTGGGTACCATTTCCTGTCAACAAGATTGAGAAAGATGGTATTCAAGAAGTTGATCTTGGAGCGAGGTTGGTAATTCTTTTTGTGCTAGTAAAATGGTATCAATATTGATGTAACAGGAAGTATGTCTGACTTTCCCACTAAAGAACTTCTAGAGACTGATTGTGCTCTAAAACCTCGCACTTACTGAATCATATTTGCAACTTAGTAAATCAAATGTCAAATTATCTTGGTTCTTGTGTATCTATGTTTCCTCCTCCTGCATGATTTGCATTCATATTTGTATTTTCGGTTTATGCTGATGCTTCTAATATGTATTGCTTTGGCCTATGTGCAGCATGGACCAATTCTTTGAATGTTTTGATGGAATGAGAAATTCCCAGTCAGCTTTAGGAAGCAGTGGGGTGTGGAACTGGACATGTTCTGTTTTCAGTGCAATAACTGCTGCATCCAGCCTTGCTTCTGGGTCATTACATGTTCCTTCTGGTATGAATTTTTTTGTATTCTGTTATGTCTAAATAAACACTAGATTTTTCTTCTAATTTTTCTCCTTCATGGGCACTTTGCGTATACTTTTGTATGTGCTGTTATAATTTTGCATCAATTTCTTCTTGACGCGTCTTATATTTTTATATATATTTGGTTTGGAATTACTTATGTTTTAAGCACCTGCTCACTTGTATCTCATTTCACTTGTGGGTGTTGTCTGTTTTAATTTTGGTTTTTGGTAAGAGTGAGGTCAGGAGAGGGGAAAGGACTCGTGTTCTACCTGTGCAAAACATAGTGTTACTTATTTATAACAGATCTAAATCTTTTCATATGTTGTAGCGGAATTTAATTAAATACAGCCCCTTAATACAAAGTGTGTTTATATAATTTTAATTTATTTTTAATGTGAAAAAGGAATTTATCTTCTTTCTGTCAATAAAATTTTATCTGATTTCTCTCTTTCAAAACGGAAAAAAAAAGGGAAGTATACCTTTTGGTCAAAATACTATTAAAATTAAATTATATAGATAATTGATTTAAAGAAAAGATTCGGGTTACATATATGAGATTGAACTTGTGTTACGACATTGAATTGTCTGAAATTTATTTCTCACTATTTTAGGGTTTGTATAGCATATGATCACCCATTTGTTAGTAAAAGGTTGTTTGTTTTTTCCACTTAAGACTTAATGGTGCTAAATTACATCTATTAAGTTGTTTTCGTTTTTTTTTTTTAAATGATCAAACTACTTAAAACTATTCAAAAATAACTAAAAATAAAAAGTAAGAATTTGTAATTTTTCATTTAATGAAAAATCACTTAAATACATTTTATTGGTTCTATTCCAAGTTTATCCGCTCCAAAATTATATATTTCCAAATTTATCCTAGATTTATATTTTTCAAATTTTCTTTTCTTATTTTTCCCTTGATATTTGCAAGAAATATATTTGAAAAAAGAAACTTAAATACATCTCTTTCTAAATTGTCTTGAAATTAAACTACTGTATTTTAATTTACAATTTAAACATTTATGTTTCTAGTTGCCCTCTTAAATATATTAATATATTTAAATATATAAATATGGTTAATGTTAATATTTTTAATTATATTTTAATTATAAGTAAAATTTTATTAATATGTACATAAAATGTTTTGGAATTTATTAAATTATTTTTTTAGTGGTTTATATTAAATTAATTAAAATTACATAACAACAAATAGTGAAAAGAGTATAAATGTCAAATTACTAGTTTTCAGACAATTTAACTTTAAAAAACAAACAAATTTATACTACATTCAGAGATAAGGAAAAAAAACAAACATATTATTCGGATTTCAGGTTTTAGTCACTATTCAGTCTTTAATGAATTGCAGTATTGTTTAGTCTTCAGATGAAAAAACAAAGGACCTCTAAATCTATTATTTTGTTTACTGTATTTACAGAACAGCAGCATGTGCAGACCAATCTTAAAGCAAGTTTTGCTGGAATTTCTATTGTCTTCTCCTTTTATGATGAAGATCAGATCAGTGGTGGGTCATGTGTTCATTATCTTGGTGCAGAATGCAGAGACATTTTTCTTGTTATGCAGGTAATAATAGTACTTGGAGAACTTGCCTCCTCTTTCCTGTTTTGTTGTCTGTCTTCAATGGGTTTCTACACTATTCTTTGTCACTAACATGAAATTCTGACAAGGTACACAGGTTTGTCCTCGAGATATGAGGTTTGATGGAACAGTGAAGTACATTGAGGTTGCTGACTATTTGCATGATCAGACTGAAGTATCAAACTTTAACTTGAAGAATTGTGATAAAGATATTGATAGTCAAACTGTTTTAATTCAACGTCTGCAAGCTGAAGTTCAAGGTCTTCTCCCTCCATTTTCCAAAGTTTTTGATTCAGATGAACCTAGTGGGTTTGAAACTGCTGAGGTTCGGTTTGGGAATCTAGTTGATGTAGTTAAAATTCCATTGCTCAAGACCTCAGGTGTCACTTGTTGCCAGTTTACTGTAAATGCAAATGAATCACATGGCACTTTTACTGGGTCTACTTCTTTTTCATTAAAATTGCCTCCATTTGTTTTCTGGGTCAACTTCCAGTTAATCAATATGTTATGGGATCTTTATAAGGAAGTTGAAAGTTCTATTGGAATGAATAACAAAAAGGATGAATTGTCATCTGTGGTGGTCCACAACATTCATGGGTCATCTAAAAGGGATGTGAATAGAGGTTCTGGTGCTCTTACAACTTTGTCATCAACAGAAAGTTTGCGAGGTTACATATCAATCCCCAATGCAAGGGTGATACTATGTTTTCCTTTTAGTAGTGGCAAAGACATTGGAGGCTACTGCTCCTGGGATCAATTTATTGCTCTTGATTTTTCTTCCCCATCAACTTTAAACAAGAGATCTGTGGAAGACCATATTACAAGTTCTGACATAAATTTTCAGAGACGATTTTCTTCAACACCCACACGTTCTTTGCACTTGAATGTTTGCAGTCTTGACGTTTACTTGGTTACTTCTGGCTGTAAAGATGTCGGAATTGATTCCTGCAGTACACAGACGCCAAGATTTTCTGTTGTCAACGTTTTATCTGTCAGTAACCGAACAGGCCGTCTTTCTGTTATCAGCTTGATTTGGCAGGAGGGTCCTATTACTGGTCCTTGGATAGCAGAGAGAGCCAAGGTGCTAGCTACTTTTGAGGAATCCAGGAGCAGAAATAAATTCAGGGGAAAGGGTTATGAGTTTGCCAGTGTGAATGCTGTGAAAAATGAGGAAAAAATTTCTCAAACCCGGCGTGATATGATTTTAAGCTCTGCCTTTTTCGTGCATGTTTGTGTGCATCCAGTTGCAATCAATTTAGGCTGTTCTGAGTACAGCAGCTTACGTGGTCTTCTAAACCAGATGATTAGTGGGCTATCATTTCTGGCACATGATGCAAATGATGGCACCGAACAGTCTTCTGTGTCTCAAACATCAATACTCGTGGACTGTGATTCTGTAGAACTTCTAATTAGACCAGAGATCAAGGAGACCATGAAAAGCTCTATTCAAAGTGAACTTCCTGGAACATGGCATTGTTTAAAACTGAATGTTCAGAATTTCAATTTGCTCTCGGTCTCAAATATTGGAGGTATAGAGAGCACCAGCTTCTTTTGGCTAGCCCATGGTGAAGGCACACTACGTGGTTCTGTCACTGGGGTTCCAAATCAAGAGTTTCTTCTGATATCTTGTAACAACGCTACCATGAAACGGGGTGATGGAGGAGGTTCAAATGTGTTATCTTCTAGGTTAGCTGGTTCTGATATTGTCCATCTCTTTGAGCCAGAAACCTCTTGTGATTTTACATCTGTAACTGTCAGGTGCAGTACAATTGTGGCAGTTGGTGGACGTTTGGATTGGTTGGATGCAATAACTTCATTTTTTAGTTCGCCCTCTTCGGAAATTGAACAAGCTGGTGATAGCAGTTTGCAGAGTGGGGATTCAGCTGTTGCTTGTGGGGGGGCATCTTTTGTTCTCAATTTGGTAGATATTGGTTTGAGTTATGAGCCATACTTCATGAATTCAATGGTCTGTGCTGAAGCTCTTGATTCTTGTTCAGGTTCTACTAAATTTAATGAAGAAATGGGTGAACGGTATGTTGCCTGTTTGTTAGCTGCATCTTCCTTTATTCTTTCAACTAAAACTGAGGCCAATTCCTTGGACAATGATTATAAAATTAGAGTACAAGATCTTGGTCTTCTTCTTTGTCATTTGTCAGAGCCTGAGAAACTTGGTGGTCCTTACAGTGTGGAATGTCTTCATGAGAGTAGTTATGTTAAAGTTGCTCAAGAGGCACTCCTTGAGGCAATTTTGAGAATCAACTGTAAAAATGGCCTTCTATGGGAGTTGGAGTGTTCAAAATCTCACATCTATGTAGGTACTTGCCATGACACCACCTCAGGTCTGATAAGTTTGGCTACTCAACTTCAACAGCTGTTTGCCCCTGATATGGAGGAATCAATTGTGCATTTGCAGAATCGGTACAACAATGTGCAGCAGGCATATGAAAGGAATGATTCTGTTGATGAAAGTAGGATGTCGAATACAGATCTGTTGCCATCAACTTCTCAAATGCACAGTTTAACTGCAGATGGAAAGAGTGAATTTGAGGACGTGGGTTTGATGAATGAGATATCGGAAGATGCATTTCATTTAGATGGATATCAGACCTGCCAAATGGATTCTCCTGAGTCACAATTTCGTACATCACTTAACGATGCCCTTATTGGAGAGGCTTATGGCTTAGTTTTTGAAACACCAGACACTTTCTCCCACGATCTATCTGTTAATGGATCAGCATCCTCAGGAGGTTTAGAAAGTGGTCAAACCTCATTTCTGGAAAATGATGAAATCCCTGAATTTATAGAAGGTTACTATTTGTCTGACTTATGTTCTCTGTCAGAATTATCAATAGGCAGACAGTCGTCACCTGAGCTTACATGCAGGACAAGGAATATGATGGATGGAGATATTGGGAAAGGAAACAGTGGTTGGTATGGGAATGCTTGTTTAAAAATTGTAGAAAACCACATGTCAGAAACAAGTGGGCAGACCACTGTGAAACAGTCCTTGGAAGGCAAGCTTTCAACCGTTAGCGCAGCAGGATCGGATGATTTTGGAAAGTTCATCGGACGTGTACTTCTCAGGAACATTAATGTCACCTGGAGAATGTATGCTGGTTCTGACTGGCCTGAATATGAAAAGAAAGGTGAGCACTATGCAGATATTCATGGAAGGGATACTGGTGTATGTATAGAGCTTGCATTATCAGGGATGCAATTTCAGTATGACCTTTTCCCAAACGGTGGAATGTGCGTATCAAAGCTTTCTCTTTCGGTCCAAAATTTTCACCTTTATGACAGGAGCAAAGCTGCACCTTGGAAACTGGTAATATGCTTGTGGTTCCTTCATATTATTAACATTTCTTCTTTTTAATTATGTTGAACAATATCTCAAATTTTTTTATTTGGTAACTTGGAAGGTGCTTGGGGACTATAACTCAAAAGATCATCCTAGGCAATCCTCCTCAAAAGCTTTCAAGCTGGACTTAGAAGTTGTCAGGCCAAATCCTGTAACGCCTCTGGAGGAGTACCGGTACAGTTTATACTTTAACCATATTTTACATCAGAGTTGTTTCAATTGAATTCTTATGTGACTGATATTTTGTATTTTTTGAAAAGAATTCTTTGTTTACATAGAGATGTACTCATTTTTGGGGAAGAAAAAGAATAGAAAAAGGACACATAAAGCAAATATGTTCTAATAAATGTTTTTGTTTAGCTTGAAGTCTAAGTGTCTATCATTGAAGACTGAACGGAAATAATTTCTGGAACCTATATGCTTTGTGTCTTTCTTTTGTTTTCCTTTATCGTCAAACTGTGGGATAGATATATCAGGCCCTTCTTTGAACAGTGTTATAAGCATCATTCTGTTAGTACATTCCTTTTGGTTGAAGTCGAGTGTTATAGTTAAGGATGATGGTTTTCACTTTTATAGCATCTCTATATTCCAATGTATAATAAGGTAGATGAGGAGCTTTGGAATTTTGAGAATAAAATAACTAGTTTTTTATCCTTGTGAGTATATATGAAAATTCTGTGAAGGTCTAGCCTGTGGCATTAAGTATGCTAGATTCTGTTACATGTTCAACTTGTTGTTTACCTGTTGCATTAGAAATCTCAAAGCAAGTCATATATTGTTTCAAAGGACATGTTGAAATTACTGTTTCTCTTGCTCTCTCTACTATATGCTATGCATTTGTATAACCCTCTTCTTAATTTGCTGTGTGATTTTGAAGTTCTACCAATGATGAATCAAGTATATAATTTCCGTTTTCCCCCTAGGTAGAGAGCTGTTTTAATGCTGAATCTGTATGTTGTCTATGCAGGTTACGTGTTGCTATCCTTCCTATGCTGTTGCATCTTCATCAATGCCAGCTTGATTTTCTCATTGGCTTTTTTGGGACCAAGAGCTCATCGGTTGCCGATACCCCAGATTGTCATAATAATTCATGTGGTTCAAAATTGCTAATGACAAAGAGGAAATCTCTTACGGGGCATACCATTGTGGATGAAGCTTTGCTTCCTTATTTTCAGGCATGCAGTCATCTTTTATCAAGTGATATCACTTCATTGTCTTTTTTTTTTTTTAGCTTTGTTTTCTTAGTAAATTGCATCTGGTTTACCTTGCTTTTAAAATTTGTGTGTTAACGATGTTTCCTCCAATTTTTATGTTGTGACCTCATTTTATCCGATTCATTACATTCCATGTTATAGAGTAAACAATGGTAAATCTTTATTCTCATTTAGTTTACTGTCTTTTCTTTCATTGTTATGCTCCCGGCTATGCTGGTTGGTGTTGATCAATGAATTATTGTTTAATTTTGGATTTTAGGATTTTTCTCTGATGATAGCTTTTCCTGGTTTATTGGTATTTTGATTCATATTGACTGTTCAGGCTTTAATTAAAGGCAACTTAAGTTCTGATCCTCTGCAATTTTGTTTCAGAAGTTCGATATATGGCCTATTCTTATTCGGGTTGATTACAGTCCCAGTCATGTTGATCTAGCAGCATTAAGAGGTGGAAAGTATGTAGAACTTGTAAATCTAGTACCCTGGAAGGTAAAATATTCATTCTCTACGATTTCTGTTATGTGGTTTTGTTATTGAGTTCAAGGAAATGATAGTTCAGATCTATAGGCAGATTATTTTATCAAGCCTAAATTCATTTGATGCAGGGGGTTGAGCTGCAGCTTAAGCACGTTCATGCTGTTGGCATATATGGTTGGGGCAGTGTATGTGAAACAATTATAGGGGAGTGGTTGGAAGATATTTCCCAAAATCAGGTTCTGTAACATTTATTCTGGCTCTTGAGAATATAGATTTTGTAGGTCCTTATGCCAAATTGTAGATAGTTATAAATCTTCCTTTTACAATGTAGATTCATAAACTGTTACGTGGGCTTCCGACTATCCGATCATTGGTTTCTGTTGGTTCCGGTGCTGCAAAGCTGGTTTCGTTGCCAGTTGAGAATTACAGGAAGGATAAGAGGGTACTCAAAGGAATGCAAAGAGGTAAGCCGTCTTATAGTTAAAATTTATTTATTTAATTTTGGGTGTTGTGCTTAGGAAGCCTATTGGTAGGTAGTTTGTAGATTTGAAATGTTGGATGATTCCTTGTCAATTGATAATCATTAAATTTATTTATTGGTACCAGATAACATGATTCTAAAGCTATTATGCTATATAATGAATAGCTTTTGATCTAATTGGCCTTTATATTATAGGTATATATTGTTGAACTATATGATGCTTGTGAAATTAAGACACGTGTGTTCTTTTTAGCAAATATTATGCATGTCTTTCCTAGTGGAATATGGTGTTTCTCTATCATTTGCTTTTGAGTATGGTGATACTTTCCATAGTTCAAATTGAACTTAGGCGTGTTTGAACATTTGGTTACTTAATTTATGATTTTTTTTATTTTATATTCAAATTGAATAAGGAAGGCTTCCTATTTCATGTATGAGTATTAGTTGAACACTTGGGTAATGTGTGATATGGTGTTCAACTTGGTATTTCTGCAACAAATTTTCCTACAAGATGCTTCTTTCATTTTGATTAAATTTTCCGGGAGCATATTTTAGGCCACAATTTTTTGTTATTGACTTAAAATTTTTTGACTAATGGAACCTGTGAGTCATCATCGTTTTGGTTCTTGGTTGAATTCAATAGAACTAATTGACAGGTGGATTATCGCAGACTGTTGTAGTCATTTGTGGATCACAGAATGTGGTCTGACTGAAGAGCTATGTAGAAGGGGATGTGAGGTGCCTGAACAAAAAGAGTTCAACTGAAAAAAGGCAGAGTGCATAGTTTCAAAGTCATTAACAGCCTGCTGCATTATGCTCTTTGGGCAGGCTGCGTCATATATGCTGAAGTGTACTTTACTTGTATGCTTGAAGCTGATACTGTTTACGTGAATACTTGTCTTTTGTCCCAAAAAAAAATAAAAAATAGATTTATGATGTCAATTGCCAGCTATGTTGCCTAATAAATTGACTGAGGAACCTGAACTGGTCACAATTATGGATTGATGAGCGGTGTGATTTTAAAATTTTTTAGGACTACGGACTTCTTGAATAATTGCACATAAAAATTGCAATTTTCTGTAGAAAATGATTTTTAGTTGTTTCTATTTGTCAAATTATTGCTTATTTGTTTCTTATTGAAATGTTATTTATGCCTTGTGGATAAAAGTAGAGCATTTTATCTTCAGGTACAATTGCATTTCTTAGAAGCATATCACTTGAAGCGGTTGGACTTGGGGTACATCTGGCTGCAGGGGCTCATGATATTTTGCTTCAAGCAGAATATATTCTTACAAGCATACCTCCTTCTGTATCATGGCCTGTACAAGAGAAGACAAAGATAAATGTAAGGTGTAATCAGCCTAAAGATGCCCAACAAGGAATACAACAGGTAAAATATTCCCCATAGGCCTTCTTGTATGAATGTTGTGTTGTTTGTTACACATAATTAATCTGTATGATAATACAGCATTTGTATGATTGAGTTTTGGTCTGAAATGATTATGCCGCTGACCTGTATACCCAGTGCTAATATAATCTGCATCATTGTTATGATTTAAGGCACTGCAGAAGTAAATTGAATATCATAAATGTCTGATATTCGGGGATTTTTCTTAAGTAATCATGTTGCTAATGCTCTCAATACTTGTAAGGTTCTGCTTGCTGTATTCGTACGAGGGTAGGTGTTAATGTTCTCAATATTGACAGGCATATGAGAGTATTAGTGATGGCTTGGGAAGGTCTGCTTCTGCTTTAGTTCGAGCACCCTTGAAAAAATACCAGCGTGGAGGCAGTGCAGGTTCTGCTCTGGCAACTGCTGTTCGGGGAGTTCCTGCAGCTGCTATAGCTCCAGCATCTGCTTGTGCAAGTGCTGTGCATTATGCTCTTCTTGGCCTCAGAAATAGGCAATTTTTTTTTTCTTAATTTATTTATTTCTGTTTTAGTCCGACAACAATAATAATGATTTCTAACTGTATGAAAACTTCAATTCCTGGAGCTAAATATTGATTGTTGTACTTGGATTGCAGCCTTGATCGTGAGCATAAGAAAGAGTCCATGGATAAATATTTGGGTCCCAGTGAATCATGAGAGTAGAATTAGTAGTGCAGTCCGTAGTCAGTTATCCCAAGTTGAAATTCTCTCTTGCTTGTTCATTGCACTCAGTGCGATATTTAAATATTGCCGTGATCTCACACCTGATCGAAGAATTCTTGGTTTGCTAACCAACTAATGGTGACTACTGAAAGAGATTGCCATGCAGCCCTGGCGGAGTTTCCATGAAACACGTAAGTTGAACCCTTTTCAGAATGTACCTGATCTTTTATACTAGCTTTTGAAGTTCACTTAACATAAATCCAGTGTTTGTAAATACGGTCTGATACGACTGTATATATAGCAATACGGGTGTATTGGCCCTTGGACGTATCTGTACGGCCATATCTGGGCTGAATCGATTTTTAGCTGTCTAATACATACAAGATGGCTGTATATGGCTATGCCGTACCGATGCGGCTATATATACCCATATACAATCAGGTCGAGTATATTAAAAAAAAAAAAGAAAAAAAAAGCTGATCTAAAAGATAGAAACCCTAAAAACCTACAAACCTCCCCCAATTGACAGTCTCTCTCTCAAATCGGCACTCCTCTCTCCTCATCAGCGACTTCTCTTCTCACAGGCTGGCGACTTTCCTCTCTTTCCGATGACTTCTCTTCTGGACGTTGCTTTCTCTCTCTAGAATGGTGCTTTCTCTCTCTTATAACTCTTCTTTCTCACTTGTCATTTCAAATTTTGATGTCTCTTTCTCTCTTTTAAGTTTTAACAGTGAGTGAATGAGAAGAAGAGACTGGAGAGAGAAGGAACTCTGTGAGAGAAAGGGAGCACGAGATGAGAGGAAAAAGAGAGAGAGAGAGAGTTTTTATGTTTATATTATTTTTAGTGAATTTACTGTATTACCCTTAAAAAAACAAAATTAACATTTTATATATTTAATACAATTAAGTAAATATTAAAACAACCAAATAATTTAAATAGAATAAAAAATAAATATTATTAAATACAAAATAAATATTAAAAAATTATAAATAAATGTTTTTTAAAAAATAAATATTAAAAAATTAGTCTTTTTTCTAAACCATTTTTGGTTGATATGCCCATGCCAACAGTATTGGGCATACCGTATCGTACCATGGTGAGGTGTCCGCACCGTACCGTATCGTCTACTTTTGAACCTTGCATAAATCTTCTTCATTGTTGGAAGAGTAAGCAATGTTTCCATGTCTATCAATTAAGTAAACATGAAATGAAATGTTCCATTTCAGCATCTGTGCTATATTGCTTTGTGATAGTTTCAGTAGATGATGAAACCTGCGAATCCTATGAGGGCAGCATATTTTTCATTATTTAAGTGTCGTATTTATCTATGTACTTTTTGTAGAGTTTGTACCACTATAAATTTTTGTTTTTTAACATGTTGAATACCCAGTCTATTATAGAATACTAGAGGAGTCAAATTCAGGAACTATCATTTATTATAAAAGTTATATGGTTAATATATATGTATATCTTTTGTTTCTGCACCTGATATTTATCAGTGTGGGCCTTCAGGAAGCTGATACTGCTCAATCTACTTCTGGCTGCAGGTGTACAGATAATGGAACCATACATTAGATTCTTTCCCGTCGAATATGTTGAGACGGTAATTTTGTACAAAATGTAAATATCTGGTGCTGACAAAGTTTTTTAGCCACACATGTTAGTCATGTAGTTTTAGTCATTCAATTGGCATATTGAGTTGTGCAGTGTTACCCTTATTCTTTCAAAGCCTCTTCACAATGTATACCACTTCTGTTGTAAATATAACAATTCTCTTAGTTCTCAATGACAAATGTCCGATCATTTATACTTAATTGTCTATAATTTATTACTTCTGGTTGTGCATGTTATAGCATTTATCAGTCAGAAATGTTTGGTCGTTTTTATCTCCACTATCTGTTAAAAGTATATTTCTGATGCTTGTTGTCAATAAATCATTGGTTCATTACCATAACAAATGTTCGATTATCTATATATTGTCTATTGGTTCAAAATTTTTATCGCGTCAAGTGTGAAGAAGCTGGACATCTTTAAGTAGTGACAGTAATGATATTCTTTCTGGTGTCTGGTTGACATGATTGGCTGTTTCTGGAAACTCCGTGCTGGATAATTTCTTGTTGCGTCTTGAAGGAAAATTATATTCCTAGTTTTGTGTAATGTATCTCTGAATTCGTGTATTCTTGTTGGCAATTGATTAGACATGTTATAGACTGAACTTTTTACTAACTTTTCAAGTACCATGTTGTGTAAGGAAATTATGCATTGTGATGGAATTAGATTTTTCAGTTCTCTCTTCTTTTTTTTTCAAATTGTTACTTTCTCTGGTTGACTGGAATTATGAAACGTTACCATCAAGCTCCAATCCACTGGTTCAAAGCATTCCAAGGATATATTTGAGACTAAATTTCAAGAATCATTTTGCCGTGAATTCCTTATTAGTGTAACTGCAAGAAACTGGTCATCGCTAAAGCATATTCTTCTGGACACGCCAAATCAAGAATCAATACATGTCTGTTTCATTGGCTGGGTGTAATTAATCTTTTGTTTTGCTTTTCCTACACAAACCACTCTGATGTTTCGTTTTGTGAGTAAGAGGAAATCTGTGTAAAGAAATATATGTTTGTTTTAATTTTCCCTCCTGTGCTAAAAGAAAAGGGAACTAGGAAGAAATTTCAGATACTTCATGGCCACTCATATCTATCTTTTATCTCCAACTTCCTTATAAAACCAGGGGTGATATGCCTTATTTCTTTGGGTTTGAAAGATATGCTTTTCACTTTTATCTCTAACGAATTAAGATCTTGCAGGTAAAAAGAGGTGAGGAGAAAAGCAAAACAAAAACAAGAATAGTAATTGAAAAAGAAAAAGTAAACTAGATGATGCATGGTAACATAAGTCAATTAATATTTAATACATCTAATTCATTGAAGTTCTTCAACTGCAAACATTTTGTACAGAACCAAACAGCCAAATAGCTTCTTCTTTTCTTCCTGGGAAGGAGAGGGGCATTTAGAATTAATTGAAACCAAAAGAAAACAAGTTAAAATCCAACTCCCTCTCGATGTGCCAACGTTTCCTCCTTGAACAAATCCTGGTTGGAATCATTTTCCAGCATCTCCACATTTTAACAACAATTCCTGCTGGACAGACACCAATTAATACTATATTCAATTGCAGCAAAGGCTGCCTGTATACATGTACATAACGTAACACTCAAGTCTTATATCAGATTTATGATTTCATTTTACATTTCTATTAACAAAAGACCAAGTAAAGAATAAAAAAAAAAAAAATTGATTCTCACCTGAATTGTTTTGGCAACAGGTTCATCCTCATAAACAAACACAGAGGCTTTCTCTTCAGCAATGTCTCCCAGAACCGCATCATTCCTGTCACCTTTTTTGGAGATAGTATGAGCTTTCTGAAACCCCAACCTCTCTTTCCACCACCCTGAACTCTTGGGTATCCTTGGCAATGCATTGTCATATTCATCATCATCAACGAGCAGTTCCTCAAGTAAAGTCATTTTCCTAAGCTGGCTATTGGAGTTGTCCTTCAAAGGCACCATCATGCCTTTGAAGAAGATTTCATCTGCAGGAATCAGGTTGAAGTTTCTGACTGAAAACTCAAAATCTGAAGACACTGGTGCTTCTCTGTAGTTGTTTTCTTGCTTAACAGCTTGTTGGGTGTCTGCAAAATCATTGGAAAAGGAGATCCTTGGGTCCATGGAATGCTCATTGTTACACATGTTTAGGCATGCCATGGACATTCAGACCTGCAAAACTCTTAATGTTTTCAAGTCTCTCTGTCTTTCTCTTACAGTCTTAGAATCTACATGAAGGTGTGTGCATTTATACATTAAAGAAGATTGGTTTATGCACATGTTTAGTTTGACATCTCATGTTACTTGGACTTGTCATTTTGTGATTGACAGGTAGTACTAACACAACCCTTTAGTTAATAAATTAATAGCTTCTCCAAGAGATGCAACTGCTTTAACATTGTTAAATAGTGTGTACAAGTGATGCTTGACAATCTGATAAGGACTATTGAGTATTGACCCTAATATTCAGCCTCATGTGTCCAATCCAAAAACCATGTTTAATTGATTGTTAGATGAAGTATTACTGCTTTTTAATTGATCTCCAATCAAGAAGGTAAATTCAATTGGTCTCTCCTTAAAGTTTGGCTTGAATATAGACGGATTTTGTGGACGACTTTCTCAGGAAAGAGGATTTTTTTTTTTTTTTTTTGACAAATTTCAAGAAAGTCTTATGTTTGATTTCATTATCATCCGGTCTTGTCTACAAGTAGTTAGATTATATGTTTTAGGATGGTCATAAAATATTTACCCGCATCGTGAAAATTTGTAGTAGTCTAGTGGACACCAACTGGATTGGTTGGTCAGCTGCTTCATTAAGATGATATCTTTTTGCTAAAAGCCTTCATAAAGTTGCTTTCAGTTTGAGTACAAGTGTAACTAGTACAACAATCAATCCATGGCCAACTTTGGACGGATAATGGAATATACAAGTTACACCCACCACATGATAATCAGATGATATCATAAACAGATAGCTTCTATATTTTGATTCCTTGCTTGATTAAAAAGTTCTTCCAGCAATCAAGAATCCTTTATCTCAAATAATATTTTGGCCATTATACTTTGTTGATGTCTAAATTTTGACATCCCACAAAAATCAACTTATAACTCCTAATGTTCATGACTCATTGTTTAAGAGAAGTTACAGATTTACATGGTGATTATTTGGATCAACTATAGTTTTTTAATACAATGTAGGGAGATCAATGACATAACCCTCAAGCTTCTTGGGATCATATTTCAAGAAAATATTCTTAAATAATGCTAACTCACTCATGTTTACTTGATAGTTTAATATAGATTAACAAAAAAAATTCCCATTATTTTTTCCTTGATTGATTGCTCATGTTACCTATATTTTAAAGTGGGGTTTCTACTTTTCCGGTTGCTCCAAACTAGCAACAATGATATTACAACCATGTGGAATTGAGCTGGTCTAGTCGTTAATTAATTAAACAACCATAGAAATAGAAATTTTCTTCGAATCTTACTAAGACTACAAAACAGGAAAACACTTGTTTAAGGCTTGCTTGACTATGAGCACCATGTGAAAGATAACCTACTTTTTGATCCATTTGCTTCTGCTTATTGACCTTCACATGGTTCATCTTCATCCTCCTCTTGAATCAAATTTACAATGATTCCCCAACTGGGTTTCTGACACGTGGCAAATTCTCACTCCACAACTGTTGAGTATTCAAAGATGCTCAAAGACAGTGTACCAACCTTAAAGGAAAGTGGAGAAAACCAATCCAACGGCAGTTTGTCTCCCCTTTGGTCTCCCATTTTGTGAGCAGAACTTGTCTTTTGTGCTCCTAATCTAAAGAAGAACTCAACTCAAAATTTTTGAGTTGAATAATGTCACAAGGCTCGATTTACAATGTCAGATCATTGAAAATAGATTAGGAGGGCAACCTGTTCACTTTCTTATTTGGGTTCTATGAATTTTGCCAAATTTTAAGTCCTGTAATTTCACTTTTATGATACTATAATAGGAAGGGCATAAAGCATGATTATAGCAGGCATTGTCTTGGGGCTATTGTATAAGTAAAATTGTGTCTCTGAGGAATTTATTCTTACAATGGCAGGGCAATCTATCATTGTAAATCATTTTAGTTGACTGATGATCATGTGATGGTAGAGATTTTGGATGCCCGTCTAGTATGGAACAAATGCCTGTCTGATCCATGCTTTCTAGGTCTGCGATGCCAAAATTTACAGATGAAAGGGTTTTGTGACTATCATTCTGACTGCCATACTTCCAAGATTTCCAATTCATTATCCAAACGCATCTGAATTCAAAAACTAGAATATTGTCTAGACTTTCAGGTTGAGTTATAAGATTTTATACACGTTGTGAATAGTATAATGTATTTATGTGCACTCAAGTGATTAGGATACTTTCCTTTCGTATTTGGAATAAGGTTCAAGTGCATTCCTCATGTTTGTTTTGGCCTACGAACTTATTTGACATATCTACATACTGACATACTAGAGAAAGGTTTCAGAGATAAATGGCTTATCTGCTCATAATTTAGGAGTGGTACAAATAGATACCTTTGGAAGTGTTTGCACATGTTTCAATAGAAACACTATGTGCAAAATCACCTACATTTACTTTAAAATCATCAACCAAGTAACTCTTACAAAAACACTTCAATTTAGATCCAAAAAGAATTCTCTAGAATAATAAATAGTGATTTTGTGACTCAATCTTTAACTATTTAACCAAACATTACCAAATAAATATAAGATACATTTTTAAAAAATAGAAACAATGACAAAGCTGCTTTCAGAAGGAAAGAAAAGAAAAAATCACTCCTAGAGGCACTAAAAGGTCAGTTGGAACCATGAAAGTGACCTGTCATTGCGATACATAACCCTACATTGATTTAATCATTTATCAGCTTAGAGTTAGATCAAACTCAAGCCTAAGCTAGAAGTAGATCTCTGGTCTTAGACCTGGTCAGTGTCTATTCACACTCCACTAAGCCAACAAAGACTTGGTAATGCCTCCATATTGTGGTATCAAAGCACATGCTAAATCCCTACTTTAAAGCACAACATACTGATTAACAAATTTAATAGATGCCTTAAAGCCTACTTATCTTGTTGAGAAATAATAAACAGAAAGGATAATTAATTATTTGCGCCGTAAAAAACTTCACTCAAAATCATCGTCGTGATGTACAGTATCAGGAGATAATCTTTTTTGAGGTAATTGATTTCCATCAGAAAGTTTAGGCTTAGCTGTACCTTTAAGAGAAGTTCTTATTGATTTCATGGTTCTCTTTTCTGAAGGCTGTAAAGAGGCTGACAATGTAAATTTAATGGAATTTCCTATTGAAGAAACAGGGTTTAGTAGCCTATGATGTTGAGACAATAAATTGGACCTTCTGTCTGGGTTCGGCTTGTAATTATTTTCATTCCTATTTCCTTCTGTTCCCTGCACTTTTGGGTTTACCTTTGATTCGACTGGTACAAGCTTCCCATCTATTTGGTTTGTGAAAACAAATGTGACCTGCAAAATTATTAATATTTAAGTACCGAGCATTTGCATGTTTTTAGTATAAAAATAAATATCAGAGCAAATATACGCGGAATGCATGGGGAATAGGAGTACCTTTACTAATCAAGGAGGGGATATCAATTTATGTAAACAGGAAGTTGAATCTTTACAAACATGAGGTTGATGCTGAGAAATTTTACCATGCATTTGGAGGAGTTTGGATGGTCCACTATAATAACTTTTATGCATAAAATGTTAAAAAGTTCAAAACTGATGCCCACAAGTTTTGTTTCTATGGCAAATGTCATGCAGTGAAAACCAACAGCTAAGGTTTACACACTACAAATATTAGTTGCAATCTTTACAAAGCTGGGGAACTTCCCATGAAAACCCTGGGGCAATTTAAACTTGCAAACAAGCTTACATCTTTACAAAACCCATTCAAGAAGAAAAAATGTTGAAAGGAATTTTCTTGTAAGGCAAGCAACTGGGTAAGAATGTGTAAGTACTTCTAGACCACAGAACAGTAACTCTCACACACATCAGACCAGAAGATGCATAACCAAGTTTTTTGGTTTTATAATTTTATCAACAATGAAGTGCCTAGAAAATTCATGGACATAAATGTGGTTTCAATCAACCGATAACTGGAACTTGTATCTCAGAATAGATAAGATTAGAGCAAATATAAAACTTCGAAGTCAATGGCACACCTCATCTCCAGCTGAGGCTTGAAGTATACCATCGGGCACAGACATGGAGTTAAAATGATGTCCCCAGCTTATTAAATCCTCTTCCATAGGGGTACCTACCTGATTTTTTTTTTTTTTCAAGAGAAGGTAATATCAGATATGTTAGAAGAACAAATAGACACTGGTAAATGCAATGGCTGTATAGTGACCTACCTGTTTCTGTGAGCTCTTCAATTTCTGCAGGCATCCAGCAAGTTCTGCAAAGCCACCTATATCAGAAACTTCTTGCTGTGACTGAGAATTTTTATTTGTTATTTTTTCTACATTTTCTTCTGTGTTCTCTAGTCCATCATCATAATTTTGGCAACGACTGCAATTAATATTTTCATGAATTTCAGACCTACAAACACAAAAAAGAACCACACTCCTAAGTAAAACAAAAATTAAGCAACCTCTAGAAGTACTGCAGAAGAGTTTTCCACATTGAACAATTTTAAATGAAGATGTAGTTGAGTTATGATACAAGAGCATGACGGTTGACTGTGAAAGCTAAGAAATATTTTACCCTGTAGTTTAAAAGTAACTAGTAAAGAGGTCCATAATGGCACATCTCTTTTTGTCCGTTTCTTCAATAAGGAAAAAAATTGTTCTTGGAAACATAGGGAAGTTACAAGGTAATGAAAAGAAAATCAGTAATCCAACCTGCCTTATTTTCATTTCCCCTATAGAAAACAACTGCCACATATCCATTTTAAGCCAAAGGTTAAGATTCAGATAACATCAATGAGTAAGTTTTCTTTAGTAAGAATATAACATCTATGAGAATAAGCTCATCACTATACATTACAAAGCCAGAATTAACTGTGGTTTCTTTTATTTTGCAGACTGGCCAAGGAAATCAGAAAAACACCTCTGTCAACTAAACGTTGTCATCAATTCATACTATTCAAATCTAGCATATACATGCATTATCCTTTCTTGTTTCTTCTTTTAACTATGATAGTACTGCACCTATATCACCGTCAGCAGTAATGAGATTAGCACTTGTTTTTCAAACTCCAAGAAAAAATAATAAATCGGTGATTCAATAAAAATATAATTCCTGAAGCGAAATATGAGACAAGTTACTATGCACATATGATTCGAATTAAAATTTCTATTGATGACGATCCATAGAAATCAAATACCACAAACATAGTCTGATTCATAAATAAGGATAAGAAATGTAAATCTTCAACTGCACAGATATTAAAGTACTTATCAAAGAAGTATTACATATAATTCACTTAATGCAGAAAAATATGACTCCTTTAGTCTTCCTTGCATCTCCCATAATCCTCGCTTAGAGTTATCATAAAGCTACATCAGAAGTTAACCCTTATCTTGTTTATACACAGTAATACAGAGACATATAGTTCATATAAAGTGAAATTACATCCTAAGTTACTACAGATTTACAAAGTTTCAGTTCACCATAATTATTTTACTGTAAAGTTGCTGTGCTTGTGAATGACATGTAATACATAGAGCAAGTTTTACCTCACATTCTCTCGAAATGTAAAGAGGTCACGTAAATCTTCCATTGAAAGAAAGTTGCCCTGCAATTCAAACATCTCATATATCATGCATTTTAAGTGAATCATTTAAACTGAGGTGTAAAACAGCAGTTAAACAAGAACCTGTGTGGAGTGGTTATCTGTTTGCTCCTGCTGAATAACTTTTTTAAGTCCTTCTTTTGACATTTGACGTTGGTACACCTAAAGAAATATATATACAATTTAAACTTAATGAACCTGATAAATAGCTGATTAAGCTCAAACAATCAGGCAAACGCAAAATAAATAAATAAATAAAAATAAAAAGAAAGAACTCAGTTGTTTCCACATCAAAACCTTTTCTTCAATGGTTCCTGTACTCAGAAATCTGTAGATATATACTCTTTTCTTTTGTCCATCCCTCCAAACTCTTGCGGCAGCCTAATTATGAATAAGAAAAATAGAGAAATAATTAGAATATTATATTACTGGGGATCAATATGCCTAATTTTCAACTTGCATTAGTAGCACTAGTTTCTCAGCATTTTAGTATAAGAAATTACTTGTTTATCATTGGCAGGATTCCAATCAGGATCAAACAAGACAAGTCGATTACCACCAATTAAATTGAGACCACAACCACCAGCCTTGCTGCTTAAGAGAAAGACAAACTCATCCTGGAAGAAGTTTGATCAAACCAAGTGTCTTGGTAATAAGCCAAGATTACCAACAAAAATCATGAAAAAGAAACCACCTAATCTTCAGAAAGGCAAAACAGGACAATATATTGTACCTTTGATTGGTCATTAAAGCGATTAACTAACTTCTGTCTTTTGCTAATTGATGTGGTTCCATCCAGCCTCAGATATGGATACCTTCTTTCACGACATAGTTGAGCAAAAAGGTCCAGTGTCTGATACAAGATCAGAAAATTATATAATAAGAGAGAAATTAAATCTATATCTTGCACTGGGAAAAACAAACCTGTATGAACTTCATGCAATGAACTTAGGGACATGCACAAACAATTAAGTTTCATCAATGAAATTACACAATCATGATGTCTAGACAAACAATGAAGTTAGCGACAAGCACAAACAAAACAACCTGTCTGTCTGTCTGGGCTTAAAGGAAAACTCTGCACAGAAGACATTTAGAAATGGAATTTTTCAAAACACAATTCTTTATTGCAATGAATAGACATGGATTAAACTGTCAGGAAGTAGAGTAGTAGACTAGCTTATACCATAGTGTTTTTACTAAATTGAGTAATATACAATCAAGTTTGCTTCGTGCAAGGGCCTAACAGTCTTGAATGTTACATCATCAATGTTAACGTTGGCAAAACAAGTAGCTGATGGCCCAATACTATGTAATGTGTTTGGAGCTAATGACCATTCCTATAGTTGGGAAGAAGAAACAAATGGCATATTATAGTCCTAATGAAAGAAAAATAAAAGAAAGAAAGAAAGAAAAGAGATATTAGAGAAATAACAATTTCATCTATAATTGTGATATCACCTGAGTATAATTTGAGACCAGAACAATTCGATCATCAGTTCTTTGACGTAGATGACCCAATAAACGGGCTAAAACATGCATTTTCCCCGAAAGTTCAACCCAAGCCCCATCACCTCCAGACCAAGATCCAGATCTAACATTAACAGGGAAATAAAGGATCTCTATGAGATCTTACATATAAAACGATATAATAATACATACCAAAAATGCTTACCGTCCGGAGAACATCTCTGGAGGAAAAAAGCGTAAACAGTCCTCAAATCCTGAAGTTCCCGGATTTCCACTTTTAATAGTATCGTATATAAGCTACATATATAAAGGATATAAAATGAAAACCAAACTGCAAGGAATATATTTTTTAAGATATTATAGACAAGCGTACATTAAATAATGGATGGAAAAGGAAACATAACTAGATAAAGCACATTTGCCGAGAGCCCATATATAAAATATAGGGAAGACGTCACATGGAAATTGCTACTCAAATAACTGACGAACTAGTCTTCTAGGCTTCTAGCTACTACTTAGCATACAAATCTTACGAAAAGATGAATGCTGTATATTTATACCCAATGCTAACAGCTACTATTAGTTTACCAACTCTTTTCACAAAATACTAACCGAAAATAATTTGTAAAATAATAAATTGTTTCAACAAATATGTAACCTTAGGATGATTACAGAGCTTCTTAAGAGCTGTGATAAAAGCCAAAATCGTAGATCGCTTTGTTTCCTCACTAATTGCACGTTTAACCTGTTTTCAAGAGCGAAAACATAAACTAAATTCATTAGACATTTTTGTTACTAACTGTCAAATAATTTATTCACATTTCAGATTAAGCATATCAGCTAAATAAGAATGAAACCCACATTTTTGGAATGTATAAAGTGGTTATATAGTGCTGATTGAAGAGGAGTCAACTTGCAGCAAACAACTTCAACTATCTACAAGAGAAACAAACATTTAGAAGTGGTAGAATTAAAACTTAAGATACATTAAGATAAATCACAAAGTAATAAAAAGTGAAATTAATGCATAAAAAGTAACATTGACCATCTACTGGATAAACAGGATACTTGCTTCCTTTGATCTGAACCAATACTAATTGAATTGTGCTTGGGCCAAGCAAATGCAAATAATTAATCCATCTACTAAACCTCCTTAATAAATACGTCCACAAATTTGAGAATAGTATGATAGACTAAGAAACCAATGGCAAGAATTTAGATAATGACTTTGACACTGACGAACCTCAAAGAAAATTCAAATTCACGAGATATGTACAAGATATGAACCTTCCAATGACCCAGGGACAATAAACCAGCTAGTATTCATAACATTTTAAAGCTTCAATGACTTTTTTTCATGTAACACCTCTTTTGCTTCTTTTACATGTAACACATGATCTTGCATAGAGAATAGATATGTTGAGTAAAACATTAAGCAACTACAGCAACATATAGTGGCATGTGAACCAAGCTAGGTGTGATACCTTTGGTGGCAGGTGATTTGATAGTAATGCATTAGTCCTTCTCAAAATAAACTGCAAGCATAAATTAAAAGTCAAAAGTGAAAACAAAAAGGAAAAAGAAAAGAAAGCAGTTCTTCCTTATTTGATAAAAGTTATCAGATTCTACAAATTGGAGTTTTTGGTTATGGAGATGTTACTTGATAACATAAAATCAAAAGTAAAGTAGCGAAAGACGCTAATTGCTTATACAATAATCAAACAAATAAATAAATCACCTGATTCACTTTTGCACTTAGTTCTGCAGAGCGCTCGGAACCTAGCTTCTTCTCTTCTTCAGTAGCAGTAGGTTCTCTTCCACATATAATTGGCATCTTCACAATTGGGTTACAGAACATTTACAGAATAAACATGTCTCAATAGACTGATACAGACAAAGAACAAATAACAAAGAGGACAAAAATGTACTTTTATGACTGGCACATAATAATATCAAAAACAAATCACATCTAAAAAGACATTCCCAAATTGCACATCGTAAAAAATTCAGCACAATGTTATTGCTTGATTGGTTTGTGGTACGGTAATATCAATAAAGCCAAGGGGATTTAAAAACCCCACTAACAAGCATAAGTACTAACCTAGATGATAAAAAAATTGTTATAGTAAAAAAAAATCTGGGATGATTTTTCCTATGCATCATAAAATTTTGAAGCAAGGAAAAATCAACATCATATGTTAAAAAGTTTACCTTTTAGCTTATTCTCTAAGCAGATTAGCAAGACAGTGACAGGAATGTCAGAGTCTGACAACCCCTTGTACTATCCCAATAGACAATACTACTTATTTTCAATGGGGAATTTTAAATTCCTAACTGCAGTATAAAGAAGACAAAATAGACAATAGAAAACTGGAAAATAGTAGAGGTTGATGAAATATATATATATATATAAGAGTACTGGTAAACAACTCTGTCATATAAGATTTTTCCTTTAACAGGACAATAACTTGAGGTAAGCATATTTTGACAGTATTGGTGGCAGGGTACATACCTGTCGGCCACCACCCACCCTCACAAATGCAAGTGTATCCAGTCACAATGTCTTGGAAATAAGCATAACCACAATTTCATCACTTACAACAATTAAACACATAGAGATGCAGTGAAGAATGAGGACTTGCAAAAAGGCCCTGGCTTTTGCTATGCAACAACAAATTTTAAATGTAATCTGTCATATTCATTGGTATATGCCAATTGCCATGTTCATATCCAAGTTTTCACATCAAAAGAATAGGTATTCAGTTAATTGCAGCTACATCATTTTTGTTTTTTCATTTTCACTTAGCAACCCAAAGGCAAAAAAGGATTCCAATTTAAAAAATGGTAATAATTGAAGTAAATGACAACGTCCACTGTTCCCCCAAAATTAAAGAAAATGATTAAATTTAATCAAATGAATTCAGATTTGCCATCAATAGATAGTACTCCTAATCTTAAGGAGTGGCTCACCTCATAATAACGACGAAAATGTGTAGCATCACCCAAAATTCCAGGATTAGTAAAGTTAACCATGGCAAAGAACTCTTCCAGGTCATTCTGCAAAGTTCGATGTAGAGGAACAAAGGTGAAATTCCAAAAGGAACTTACTATCAAGAGACGTGAAAACTAAATTGCAAATGCTTATCACCTGGATTGGAGTTCCAGATAGTAAAATTCGACGTTTACACGAGAGAGCAGCCAATGCCTGAACCACAAAAATGCTCAGAAGACAAACAAACAAGAAGATTATACTTAAAAATTAAAGCAAGGAAAATTTACATTGCATGTCATACCCGATTTGTTAATGTCTGATCATTTTTTAGCCTGTGAGCCTCATCACATATAAGAAGGTCACAAGAATCACTTTGGCTAAATTTTGAAGAATGCATCCGAAATGTTTCATATGAAACAATCAGTACCTGTAGTATGATTAATTAGTGCAAATTTCTAGAAAACTGCCGGAAATAGAAGCAGAGATGCACCTGCAAAGGGCTGCGCGGACTTGTGAAATTGTCGATTCCAGATACAACATCATCTCTGGTGCTTTCACAAAGAGCTATAAGCTCAACTCTTTCTCCAACCCACTTCTTAATTTCAGCCTCCCAATTACTTACAAGACTTGTTGGTGTGACAACAATGGCCTTTTTAACCATTGGCTTCCCATCGAACCCTTGACGTAGAAGAGTATAGAGTAATGTAATTGACTGCAACGTCTTTCCCAAACTGCAAATGTAAGACCAATAACAACCTTGAAGATATGACCAAAAACAACAATCCTAAGGACATGACCAAAAACAGTACAACATAACTGGAGAAAAAAGAAAAAGAAATCTGCAAACTCAACATCAGAGGCTGTCACCAAAAAAGATCAGATACTTACCCCATATCATCAGCAAGAATGCATCCATATATACTTGCACTACATAATCCCGAAACACATTCAAACATGAACTGAACCCCTTCTCTGCATTTCAAGATAAAATATATTCATAACAATCAAAGCAAATCACAGGGAAATGAAAACATGATCTAAATAAAATGATGTTCTAAACTTTGAACTGCTTTATCTAAAAGTATAAAATTCTCTCGGTTAAAAACAAAAAATCAACCTTAAATCTCTACTTTTGTGGATATGAATGCTCTTTCAATATTTGTTAATAGTTTTGGATATTAAAAATATCGAATGAAGAATGCATGGATCAGGAAAATACGTCCAAATTGATGTTGGCAGTCTCCATAAATATTGAACAGGTCCAATCATGAACTATATATCACATAAACTACATATAAAACACTACGTGGCAGGCATCAACATCCACATCACAGACATGATATCATTTACAATACCTTTGATGTGGTCGGAGGAAACGAACAAGCAATGGATCAACCAAAATTGGCGCTGAACTACCAGTACCATCCTCGGATTCCTCACCTTGCCACAACACCAAAGGATCAACCCCAGGTGGCAAAGTTAAATTTTCTTCAACTACATCGTCCTCAACAATTCTTGGTACATCTAACCGATTTGTTATCGTAACCAATGCTGACCTCGAAGAACCCCAGGGAACAAACCGTTTACGGGCCCACAGACGACGAGCAAGCTGCTCGTTCCCATCATTATACCCAACAGAGCACGGGGGTTTAAATGGTTTCCTACAAACTGCTGCCCCTTCTGTCACTGAAAGAACTCGCGGGAGCAATGACTGTCTTTTCACAACAAGGTTGCCTCTGATAAATCATAAAAAACCAATTTTCAATGCTCTTAATATTACTAATAGAGGCCACTCATCGAAAAATTTTACTATGAGGAGAACAACAAAAGCACAATTACACGAATCTAAAACCCTAAATTATAAATCAATAATTTTTACTATTTTGAAGCCCTAGAAAAACCAAAATCATCCACTCTAGTGATTTGTGCATCTATAATAATAACTTGTAATCTAATTTATCCTAAGTATTCAAACTATTCGATTTTGAAGTCATCGAAACCCTAAATCGGCATATGTGTTAAAGATAAATCATAAAAGCAAGCGATTAGTGAGAAAAACTATATTGTTCGTTGAATTATGACTTCATTTGTTTGATAGAGAAAGAGATAAGTCTCACCTCACGAGAGCGTCGACGTTCTTCGACTTTCGGTCCTCATCGGACGGCGGAGAATCGGCCGCAGAAGATTCGCCTTCGTCTTCGTCGTCGTCGTTGTGATCAACTGTGAAGTCATCACTTGAATCGGTGGGCTCGTAAGTTGAGAGAGCTTCTTCTTCGTCTTCCATGGACGACAAATTGGCATCAGACAAGTAGCTTCGGTTTTAAATTCACAAAATTGGCGCGAAAACAAATATAATAATATGTCAAAATTTTATTGAGAATTGAGAGCCTGTTTGGCTGCTAGGTGTTAACTGCTCCGTTGGTAGATTAGAAATATCCCTGGAATTATAAGTGGTACCTACGTTTGAGGTGGAAGCCACGTCGTTGCTTCAAGCTGACATGGAATCCGAAAATCAATAACGGGTCATGTTACTTTGTTGGAACAAAAAAATTATCTTTTGAAAAAATTCATAAAAACTGAAAGTTAATATAAAAAGTTTAAATTTTAAAAACATAATTCATTTTTATATCTACCTTTTAATATTACAGATTTAATCGTAACTATCTTTATAAAACATTTACTTTTTATTATATGACATCATTATTTGTTATATCATGAAATGTTGATTGTTAATAATAATTCATTTTTTGACATAAGATATTACACTAATGAGATAGTAGACCAAAGTATCACGGAATGAGATGGTTGACCACTGTGTCATACCATCTAAAATTGTTTACTTATTTGTGCTACACGCAACAGTACTGCTGACCCAAGTGTGCCATGCCAATGGCACTACTTACTCATCATGCCATATCAACAGGACGAGTGACTCATGATGGCCACCATGGCATATAGACAAAAATGATGACTAATCTTGCCACGTTGATGATAATGCTGATTTCGTCTGCCCTGCCGACACAAATGCTAGCTTATCGTGTCAACATAAAAAGTTGAGTCAGTAGGACACATCATCACTCGACCGCCGATTGGACTTTCCCGATCAGAAAAGTCAAACATAAGGAAAATTGATTAGTGTCATGAATCTCTGATACCCGAAAACCAGAAAAGAGAAAGAAATCTTTGCTCATAAATGGATAAACGAGTAAGGTTAAACTTTTTAAATATTGTATTTAAATTTATATTCATATCATCACTGGAATGTTGATTGGACTTATCTAATCAAAGAAGTCAAATACAAGGAAAATCGATTAGCATCGTGAATATCTTATACTCAAAAATCGAAAAAGAGAAAAAAAATCTTTACTTATGAATTGATCTAAAAGTAATGTTAAATTTCTTAAATATTTTATCAAAATATATGCTAAAATGATGTGATATATGAGTTATTAAGAAATTATACATTATAAGATGATGTAATAATTAATAAGATTTTGATAAGTCATATATTACATCATTTCAGTAAATTTAAGTAAAATATTTGAAAATTTTAACATTGCTAATTGGTCAGAAAACAATCTTCTCGGTTATAGCAACGTGGTTGCAGTATTGAGGGTGGAATTTCGACTAGAAAAAATTAAATATGATGACAAAAAGAGAAGAGAGAGATTTTGGTCTCTTATTTGTGTGATATAATGTCTTATTTTTTTTTTTATAAGAAACAAAAATTTTGTATCATGTCTTATTATAAGTATTCTTTTATAAAAATGCTTATTTTTTTTTTTATTTTCAGAAAAAAAAGCACATTTTTTGTTTCTTTAACCTTTATGTTCTGTATATTCTCAGCATATGTAGTTTGATGGCAAGCTTGTCACCCAATGAAATTTGAAATTACATTGTTAACAAGAAAAAATCTTTTATTGGATTGTCTCAGTTGATATGGTAAGGTAGATCAATAAAAATAATAAAAGAAAAAAAAATTAATGGCAAAGATAAGTGAAAAAACAAAAACATAGATACTATATCATTAGTCCATTTTGTTATATCATCCGTAAAACAATTTCATAAATGATTTTCCTAATTAAAAAATAGTATGACAAACAACTAACCAACTTTTTTTTTTTTCTCTTGTAATAGACTAGCCAACTTAATTAGCATTAAAATAGTCAATTTAATAAATCATAATCTAACACCAATACCAATAGTGTTTGTGATGATGCTATTGCAATTTGAGTTTCATAGTATTAGTTAAAGACACTAGTAATAGAAATTTGGACAAGAAGTTTCCAAATGTGTAATCCTGGTCCTACATGCCTTCCACTAAACCAATGACTCACCAAACACAGTTCTGGTGTTTAACTAGTAAATACAGAACAAAAGATTTCATCATGCATATATAAATTAACATTTATGTTATTGATCTCGCACTGATGTTTTGATTAATCATAGGTACATGCAAATACTGTATTTCTTCTGAAATCTTTTCTATAAAGTAGGCTTCCCAAAAATTTCATAGGCAGGGATAAAGAATATAAGAAAATATGTGTCTCAAAACTCATCTGATATGAACATGGGCCTGTCATGCTCAATCTGTCCTGCTTGCAAGTAACTTTCTGTAAACGTGATTGAAGTCAAACAGCTGTGTACATTGCTTCATAACTTTCTTGTTGTGGATAAAAATGCATTAGTTGTTATAATTTTTTGTATTGCATCATGGTATATAAAAGTTGTTGCATCATCAGGTTTTGAATTCTCTCTTGACATCATCAGATATAATAAAGAAATCTAAGTTGAAATATAGAATTTCTGAGATGAATTGATAATGAATAAGGAAATTTGATGTTGCTGGCCAGTTGCATTTGTATCACAAGCTCAAGGAAACTGCGCTGCTTGACTTATTGCCCTACAATATAGCAGAAAATTTTAGGTGGAGGGTTATATATTTTGCTAAGCAACTTCCAGGAATTTAAAATAGACTATGGAGAGTAATATTATTATTAAATAGGATGAAAAGAAGTATAATATTAGTATCTGAGAGAATACATAGAACTGCGAGGGGAAACTGAACAATGTATACCGTTGACCTTGACTGTGACAAACCTCCACCAAATGAGAGTCTTCCAAGTATATATATCGGGACTTGTACCTGAAGGAGAACTGCAGCTAGGCCTTCACCAAAATCATTGTTCCTAGAAGATGTATCCATCAGTAAATGATGCTCACGGTTGCTCAACTGATGGGCTTCCGAGTCCGGTTCCACCTTCTGGAATTCCAAGCACTGGCCCTGGACAGCCTTATGCTCCTCCACCACCATATATCGCACGGGTTCGTGTTCAAGCGGGGCAGTGGTCTACTGGTTTTTGCCACTGCTGTGATGATCCAGCAAATTGTAAACATAGAAAGACTTAACTGTTCAAGTATCAATTGACCTTTGTTCCTTTTTCAATCAGTTGTGCTATTATATTTATCTATTTATGTTTTCAAATTTCCAGGTTTTATCACTTGCTTTTGCCCTTGTATTACATTTGGACAGATTGCTGAGATAGTAGATAGAGGGTCAACATGTAAGCACCTCCATATCAATCCATTGATCAGTTAAATTCTTTTCTCAACAACTCTGAATGATGTCATTGACTTGCTCAACTTGTGTTACAGCTTGTGCTGCAAATGGTACAATATACGGGCTGCTGGCCATGACTGGCTTTGCATGCCTGTATTCTTGCTGCTACCGCTCGAAATTGAGAGGCCAATATGACTTGGAAGAGTCACCCTGTGTAGATTGTCTGGCGCATTTCTGTTGTGAGCCTTGTGCATTGTGTCAAGAATACAGAGAACTCAAGAATCGCGGCTTTGACATGGGCATAGGTATTACCTCTTTAACGACTCATAGCTTCATAATTTCATTGATTCTTGAACCAGATAAAAGAAAACCAGTATTAAGTCTTGAAATCTTACCGCCCCTGAAGGCCAGAAGGCCCAGAACATACATATTTTGCATCAATACTATTTGATCCTCAGCGTTGTTGATTGAAATCAATATCAGACAGTGCTAATAACATTATTGTTATAAACAATATTTTCCACGAAAAAACACACTTTATATAAACTTATGGGTGTTAACAATAATCAACAACCTTGCATGAATCCAACTGTACAAAACATTTGTGGTCAATGTCAATGTCAATGTGATTCTGATTCCTTGTGAGTTAAGCAAGCTCATCATTTGAATAAGCATGCCAAAACAAAAACCACCTTTTACTAATGCAAATTTGGTTTGAAATAATTGACTATACTTATGACGTTAGGTAGAAGGCATCTTTATGAGAACATGTGACTCTTATTTTAAATTTTCATACAGAAATTGACTTGCTCCTTCTCTCTAGTCTAAGTCAATTTATTTTCTTTTCACTTGTTGGGGAATGGAGGTTGGGAGGCCAACATGGACAGACAAAATCGCAGAGTTACAGCAGCTCCAATTCTGGCACCAGGCATGACAAGATGGTGAAAGGAATTCTCATGTGCTTTTACTGCTATAGTTCCTTGATGATGAAGCTTTTGCTTGTGCGTTTGTGTGAATTCATTTTGGAGTGTTTGTGTTTTCTTATTTTGCTTGCAACAGAAACAGACATGGGAGTTCAAGGACCTGATTTTTAATCTACAATTACATGAAACTTGGCTTAACATATTTGTGAACCAAGTTGGAAATTTATTTTGAATCTTGGACACGATGACACAATAAATTTTCAGCAATTTGATGTGGCATGTGACTTCTGAAAGAATACGTGTATGCTTACCGCTTACCCCAAAAGTGATAGAGCTCTTCTATATCTCACTTACATTAATATAATAGCACAAGAAAACATCAAATAAGAGAAAAATAACGGAAAGAAGAGTTCAGAGAGAAGAAATTAGGTAACTTCTGTTTGCTTAATTACGATGAGAGAAACCCATATTGATAGAAGAGGAACAAAACCTGAATTTGTTCAAGTTAAACAATCTTAAACTTGCATAAATGTTTGAAAAATGTTGATCTATTCTCTAGTAGCTTTTTACTGGATCTGCGTTTATTACTTGATTGGAGAAAAATAAAAAGGCAATTGTAAGGCAGACATGATACATATTTTTGGTTGATGATGTGAAAATGTTTTGGAAATGTGAGGCATTAATATGATTGTCTTCACCTTGTTTAATTGATAGACACCATAATATAATTCTTCTATATTGCGTCAACATTTTAAGGACTCTCCTAAATTTTCAACTCTTCTAGTGCTCACATGAACAAAATGAATATCAGTTACCTATTCTTTTTGCATAAATGATCCTTCTGCTGCTAGGATTTAACTAAAGAGGCTCTAAAGTAGTGTCAACTGTTAAGGCCACAAACAGCCAAACATGCTGCTCTATTATCAGGGACAAACTTGGACTCACTTTCATCGTTTTGATCTCCAAACCTCAACTATCAAATTTAATAGGGAAGGAGGATTCATCTTTTTGTTTCTTCGGTTGGTGTAGGATTCAGGCCCCAAGCGGAAAATATAGTTAATTATTGTAATGTCACTATCATGCTGTACATTCCTATGCATGTAACAACCGCCGGCCTTGTCCAACTGTGGCCGCTCCCCATACAAATTGTAGGATAATTCAGTTGATTTCATCGATCACAGCTAGCTTTACAATGCTCTGTCCATACATCAAATACATGTGTATATATAGGAGATACTCATAGATCCTCCAGTGCCATTGTCACTAGTTGGTGACCACAACCATGGGAAATCTGTGTCATTTCAAGTGGCTCCTTTCTTTCTTCCTGCTTATATGGACTGCCACCTCACTGTCCACATCAGGAGATCGTAAGACTTACATTATCCACATGGACAAATCAGCAATGCCAGCTACCTTCTCCATCCACCATGATTGGTACATGTCCACACTCTCATCGCTCTCATCATCAGATGGCACTATTGCCCCAACCCATCTCTACACCTACAGCCATGTGATGGACGGTTTCAGTGCCGTGTTGTCAAAGGCTCACCTCGACCAACTACATACCATTCCAGGTCATCTTGCAACATATCCAGATACAATTGGCCATCTCCATACCACCCGTACTCCAAAGTTTCTCGGTTTGAAGAAACGCGCCGGGATATGGCCTGCTGCAGGGTTCGGCAATGACATAATTATAGGTGTTCTTGACACTGGGATCTGGCCAGAAAGTGAGAGCTTCAATGATGATGGCATGCCTCCAGTGCCTGCACGTTGGCGCGGTACATGTGAAGTTGGAACTGAATTCAACTCTTCTCACTGCAATAGAAAACTGATTGGGGCACGCTCATTTAGCAAGGGACTGAAGCAACATAAACTCAATATATCGAAAACAGATGACTATGATTCCCCTAGAGACTATTTTGGTCACGGGACACACACATCATCAACAGCAGCAGGCAGTCGTGTCCAACATGCTGATTACTTCGGATATGCTGAAGGAACAGCTACTGGAATTGCACCAATGGCTAGGATTGCCATGTACAAAGTGCTATTCTACACTGACAGTTATGATTCTGCCGCCACTGATGTTCTAGCTGGTATGGATCAAGCCATAGAGGATGGTGTGGATGTCATGTCATTGTCCTTAGGCTTTCCTGAGACAGTATTTGATGAGAACCCAATAGCCATAGGAGCTTTTGCAGCCATAAAGAAAGGCATTTTTGTATCATGTTCAGCAGGAAACTCTGGCCCTCAAGCTTACTCCATCCTCAATGGAGCTCCTTGGATTACTACCATTGGCGCGGGGACTATTGATAGAGATTATGCAGCTCATGTCAGTCTAGGTGACAACAAGCTAACTGTGACTGGAAGATCTGTTTATCCGGAGAACCTATTCGTGTCTGAGGTTCCTATATACTTTGGATATGGAAACAGATCCAAAGAATTCTGTGCTGTCAATTCATTAGACCCTAAAGATGTTGCAGGCAAGTACATCTTTTGTGCCTTTGACTATGATGGTTTTGTGACTTTTACCGAACCATTATCAGAAATGTTTAGAACGGGAGCGGCTGGAGCTATCATAAGTTCAGACTCAGGGCAATTTCTTCACCCCACAGAATTTGACATGCCTTTTGTTATGATAAGCCCGCAAGATGGAGAGTTGGTAAAGAAGTATATGATCAATATAAAGAATACAACTGTGAGTATCAAGTTCCAGATTACAGTACTAGGTACTAAACCAGCACCTCAGGTGGCAGATTTTTCATCAAGAGGGCCTGACCACCCATCACCTTGGATACTAAAACCTGATATATTGGCTCCTGGGGTTGATATACTGGCTGCCTGGGTGCCTAACCGAGGATGGCAACCAATTCGTGACCAATCTTTGCTCACTGATTATGCTCTTGTCTCAGGCACCTCCATGTCATGCCCTCATGTGGCTGGCATAGTTGCCTTGCTTAAGGCAATCCACCATGACTGGAGTTCAGCTGCCATCCGCTCAGCGATGATGACAACTGCTGACTTGTATGACAATGCTAACGGTATAATTATGGACATGGACACTGGAATTGCAGGGACCCCTCTTGATTTTGGAGCAGGGCATGTGAATCCTAACAAGGCAATGGATCCTGGACTTGTGTATGACATTGAGGTCGAGGACTACATTAACTACTTGTGTGGATTGAACTACACAAGTAAGCAGATTAAAGTTCTAACAGGAACATCAAACTTTACCTGTGAATATGCTAATCTAGACCTTAATTATCCATCTTTTATTGTAATTTTGAACAACAACACCAACACTACAAGTTTCAACTTCAAGAGGGTGTTGACAAGTGTAGCTGATACTAGTTCGGTTTATCATGCAACGGTGAATGCCCCGCTAGGTATGAAAGTTGTTGTGGAACCGGAGACGATATCATTTACAGGAAAATATAGCAAAGCTGAGTTCAGTATGACAGGAAGCATCAATTTAGGCATTGATAGTCCACCGAGTGATTATATTGGAAAATTTGGATTTTTGACTTGGTATGAAGTTAAGGGGAAGCATAGGGTGAGAAGTCCCATTGTTTCTGCGTCTGCTCCTTAATCATTAAAAAACTTTCTAGTAAATGTCAAGTAAATCATCATTTACAAATGTTGATTACTTATTTCCAAATAAAGACAATAAAGGGTACATTTAATTTTGAAATTTCTTTGTAAGATTGAATCCCAGTCAGTATAATTGATCAAATGCTGAAGTAAATCTGTGTAAACCAGGGTTCAATGTCTCTTACTTTCACTGTGTTTTCATCTAAACACTTGATGATTAATGTGTAAATGATGATTTAATTGAAAACTACTAAACGCTTTACAAGTTTACTTGCCATGCATCCAAGCAAACAATCAAGTGTTCTATGTTTAAAAAAATCGTGTGGTGATGTTAGAATTTGCATAATTTGTTTGCCTCACCTTTCAACATTTCAAAACTTGTGAGATTATTTGTAGACTGGGATGCAAGAAGATCAGAATGTATCAATTTTGCACAGAAAATTGATTAGAAAATATTATACCCTTCAAGTTAACACTGCTATGGTTTAGTGAGAGTGAAGTAGGAATATAATATACTGTTTGATGACATTGCAAGTTTACAACACACCCAAAATAGTAACGAAAAGAGAGAACTCTTTGAAGTGGCATAAATAAAAATTAAAATTACCAAGTAAGCAACCAAGAGCATTTAAAGTGGCACAAATAAAAATTTAAAGTTACCAAATATACAACCAAGATCATTAAATCATTAATCACATGAACTAATTGTCAATTGATTATATCAAATATAAAACATAATCAATTATTCACATGTACTATTCTTTTTTCCGTTTTGTGCAATTAAAATTAAAAAAAAAAAAAAAACTAAATCAAATATAATCAGCAAGCAATTTCACAAATAAAATAAATAAGCACAACATCAAAATCAAAATCAAGACACCAAAATTTACGTGAAAAACTCTTCAATGTGAAGGAAAAAACCACGGGATGCTAATCCAGCAGAAAATCCACTATTAAATCAATAGATTACAGTTACACTCCTTCTTCACATAAACTAGAGACTAACAACATCAACAAATCTTCACCAATTAAATCAAAATTCCATGCTTCGGTTCCACATTTGCTTTATCTTCCAACAACCACATTTTCTTACTGCTTTTTTTATTTTTTCCACTTCAAAGTACTTGCAATTGCTGCTGCTTAATTTCACCGAAACCCAATTTGTTTGAAGAACAGAACTTCTCCGTAGGAGCATGTAGAGAACTTGTTGCAGACTTCAGAGGCAGCCCAGGCAGAACATAAGGATGTTTCAGTAACATCTCAGCCGTCCATCTCTCCCTTGGCTTTCTTGCAAAACACTTCTCCAGGAAATCTTTTCCCATATCAGACAGGTTTTGGGGCATGTAAGGTTCTTGCGTGACAAATGCATATCCTGACGCCAAGTCTCTTCTATGACCACCAAACCACCGCATAGCAGGCTTCCCTGTAAGCATCTCCACCACAACGCACCCAAGAGACCATATATCCAACGGAGAATCAATCACACCAAACAAATAAGAATCCGGTGACATGTACAATGGCGTGCCACGAAACCTGAACACAAACGATTCCCCATATAGCATCTCTTCTCCAGGCTCTTTTGCCAACCCGAAATCAGCTACTTTCAAACAGTTTCTCCCATCTTGGCATGGAACCACCAGAATGTTATCGGGCTTAAGATCGCAATGAACATAACCCTTCTTGTGAATAGAACAAAGACCCTTCAATATCATCCGAGTGTAATCTTGAACCTCATATTCAGGCAAACGACCTCCGCGATTCTTTATAAGATCAGAAAGCGAACCTCCAGCCGCGTATTCAAGAAAAAGATCGTAGACCATACCCAGTTCTGGATCAATACTCACAGTGTCAGCAAGAAACATTAGAACATTAGGAGAGCCTTCAAGATCTTCAAGAACTCTCTTCTCCTTCACCAAGGTAGACGAATGCTCCAATCTTGAAGACTTGATAGCAACGGTAGGCAAATTAGGATCTTCGGAGTTAACAGCGAGCGTGACCAATCCGAAAGAACCTTTACCAAGAACTTTAACTTTAAACCACTCCATCAACTAATGCAGGAAACGTTTGTTTCTTGCACTCAAGAATTGAAATTGACGAATAACAGATTGAATATTTGAAAAGGATGATAAAGGTGTAGAAAATTTTCTCAGTTTTAGACGTTTACTTCAGTCAGATGGTGCTAAAAGCCTAAGCCGACTATATCTATATATACTATGACCGTGAGAACTTGCGGGAATGGATTCATGATACTCACTTGGACTCTTAATGTACCCTTTAGGAAACTTTTTCTATTTTAAATATATATATATATATGTAATATATTTATATATGTATTACATACTAAGTTCAACTCAGACTAGATTAGGATTGCTAATATCACTGACAGGAAAATGTAAAATAAAAAATTTGAGTTATTAAAAGTTCTAAAAAAAATACTCTCCTAAATGAACTCAACCACAAAACTAAACCTATATGTATCAAAATTCTCAATAACAGCTTTATTTTGTATTAACAACTTTTTATATGCTAAATAACTTGTTCAAGAAAAAAAAAAATGTCATTTATAAAAAGCATTTTAAAGGATTTTTTTTTTTTGTGAAACTAGTATTTTAGAGTTAATAAATCATAATTAGTGTGTCCACTCATATAGGTTTGATAAATTACGGTCAAATCATATAGATTATGTCATCTTAATGTCAATAATTGGTGTTATTTACCTAGTTGGTTTGTGGAATCTTTTGAATCTTTTATAAGTATGTTGTTATTTGTTGTTGTTGTTGTTAGGTGACGGTAATGTCAGTCGAAAAAAAATAAATATATACTTATAACATGGGGCATTATACTTTGAATTATATTAGCATTACACTAAAAATATTATTCAAAATCTAATTTGAACTGAACTTTATAATGCGGCAAATCAATCATAATTAAGGGCTGAAACCAAACTTCGAAATTTATTTACACAATAATACATCATTTATTCAATGATAGTACAAGAATGGAAGGAAAAAGCCATACAATCTGAACATTAGAATTTTACAGAGTTATCCTAGATAGAAAGCAAATCAAAGCTCCAGCTTCAACCACCAATAACCACCACCACAAACAATTATTCTGAGGGTACAAACTACAATATACACACATAGCAATTTTTTATTTTACAAGACATTTACGGCAGAGTAATACTAATATATGAACAACAAATTCACAACTAGTTGCAATCAACACCTACATCTCCCCTTCCAATGCCTTGATTACTTGTGAAAACGATTCTCTTTCACCTGTGAAATCGCTGAATTTTCATCAACTTTCTCAGATTCTTGGGCACTTTCCTTCTTCTCTTTCTCCTTCTCCTCCTTCTTCACCACCTCAAGAGCTTCAATTAGACTACTCAAACAAGTCTCCACATCTTCCTCATCAGATTTAAGCATCAAATTCTCCGCAACATCAGCTGGAGTCATGTTGGTTTCAGCCAGCAGATGCCCGATTTTTGCAAACAGTTCATGGTATTCAATGTTCAAATAGTTCTTGGCCAACACCTTGAATGCTTCAAAGCCACAGTAGGACATCTCAATGTGCTTGTCCATCCTTCCTCTTCTAATCAGAGCTGGATCAAGTTTTTCCACATAGTTTGTAGTAAACACAATAATTCTCTCCGCACCACAAGCTGACCAAAGACCATCAATGAAATTCAACAGCCCTGATAAAGTCACCTTACTAGTTTCGTCCTCTTTATCTTCCTTTGCTTTCTTCTTGATTGCATCCATTTCTTCTTTACCCTCATCTTTCTCCTTTTGCTTCCCGCGTTGGCCGGTAAGATCAAGTGAGCAATCAATATCCTCTATAACCATGATTGACTTATTCGACGTCTCCATCAAGAGATTCCTCAGCTCCGTGTTGTTCATGACTGTGGTAAGCTCAAGATCATAGACGTCATAGTCGAGAAAATTTGCCATGGCAGCAATCATGGTTGATTTTCCAGTCCCTGGAGGACCATGAAGGAGATACCCTCTCTTCCAAGCTTTTCCAATTTTCTTATAGTACTCTTTTCCTCCCCTGAACTTGTTGAGATCATTCATGATCTCCTCCTTCTTCTTGGAATCCATAGCCAATGTACTAAACGTTGCAGGGTGCTCAAAGAATGCATGACTCCATTTGCTGCGCTTCCAGCCGTACCAATTCTTGCTTGGATTGTTGCTGTAGAGCTTCCTTTGCCGGTTACTCTCAGACACGGCCTTCCCTTCCCTAATCACATGTTCAATATAATCTCCTGTGATGAGTTCTGTGTGGCGTTTATGGAAACTGAGCTTGTAAAACCTCTTCTCGTCCGGAACTGGATAAAAAGATATGGATTTCGACTGGTAGACATCTTTGCTCAACATCCACCAAACTTTAACACCATTGAACTCATCAGGGATTTCCTCAAGATCATCCATGGTAAGGACTAATGACTTGCTATCCTTCACAACATCAGCCTTGAACCTCGAAGCTCGTGTAGTGGCTTTCGTGCTGAGGTAGTTTTGTATGGCTGCGAAGGCCTCACTGCGCTTGAGACGTTCACCGCTTAGTTCATGGAAAGTGATTTCAATGAATGGATACACCAACCTCACTAACTTTTGAGTGTATTTTTGGACATAACTATGGAAATTGTAAGGGAAATATTCCTTAAAAATAGCCCAAACAAGCATCAAACTAGCCAAAATCGAACCAGTTCCCAACTCTCCCATTCCCATCATTTTTTTTTTTTTTTTGTCTTTTGCTTCTACGCTTGATTTGTTGCTCAATCTAATAAAGTGCTCCAAAACAATGGGTGTCTGTTTATATGGTGTGATATGTCTTGCTTATCAAGTCAGCACATGAAGCTACCCAACAATTTGCTAAGTGCAGAGCTTCTAAGAGGTTGTTATAGATTTCGGAGTAATTTTTTTTGTGTGGAATTTCTGTCATTTTTTGGGCTGTCTCTCTCTTGGAAAGTAAATTTTTCAGCCGTCAACTTTGACACTTCTATGCAATTGTCATTTAGTATTCCACGCCTAAAGGTGTGTTTTCAATCAAAAAAACTTTAAAATAGTTCATAAAAATATGAGTGTTTAATAAAAAATTTAAAGATTTAATTAAAATTAGATGTATTCAATTTAGGTTTTTAAAAATCAAAATAAATTTAGATATATTTAAATATCACTAACTTTGTAAAAGTTGTTTGAGTGATGAAATTTAATAAATTTGGTAGATTTTAAAATAAGATTTATAATTATTATCTAATGTGATATGATGATAAAGACTCCTCATTCCACCCGATAATGATCAAGGTTCGAGAGATTTTACTGTAATGTTATTAAAATAGAGAAATTTATAAATGAAAATGTCTATAACAAATTCTATTCTACTTCCAAATATTTTATATGAAATTGTAATAAAATCTAAAAAATCCAGCTAACTCTAGATCGAATACATCATCTTAAGTGAATTGAAGTTCATACTGTTATCTATATTTGAGGCTGCGTAAATGGGCTGGTAAAAGCCTAAAAAACTAATCCAATAGATTGATCCAATAGACAAAAGCCTAGTTCGTCAATATCTAACTCACAGAAACGAGCTTTCAGTTTGTCATTGTAACTCTCAGGTCGTTGGTTAACTACTATTACAGCTTTCTTGCACTCAACTCTACCTCACTTGTTTTATGCTCAGCTCTAGATCACTTAGAGCGAGGTCCAGCTCGCAGGTCAGAGTACTCATTTGATGGTATCTTCTAGAAAAGTAATTGCCTAATTTGAAAATGAGTTAATTATCAGAATTGAAAACAGAATCAAACTTCTACTTCAGCAAGATTTATCCCTAAATTGACGAATATCATTTTGGAAGCCTAATTAATGTTGAATTCTTTCATGTTTTAAATATACTCAAATTATAACACATCCCACCCTATAAATAAAGGTAGAAATTCATGATGTGTTTACTTTACTTGGAGAAATTGGAATAGAAACCGGAATTATCTGGAATCGAAATGAAATATCGAAATCAGAATAAATTATTTACTTCAACTATAGAAATAGAAATCGGAATCAACAATATTACTATTGAGTTATTTAACTTTACTTTGGAATCGGAATGAATTAATTATAAGTTACAAAAATATCCTTAATTAAAATTATGAATTAATTATAATAGTGTGCAGTTTATTATTATAATATTCAGTTTTTTTCTTTAATATCAAATAAAAATCTATATATTATAATAAAAAAAAACTGCATATTATTTTGAAAGTCCACTAATTTGATGTGCAATTTTTTATTAAAATATGTAGTTTTTCTTTTTTTAATATCAAATTAAAAACTACATACTGTAATAAAAAAAATTACATATTATTTTAATAGTCCACTATAATAATGAAGAAATTGGTGGTAAAAAATTAATAGTGTACAGTTTTTTATTATAATATATAATTTTTTTTTAATATCAAATAAAATAAGTTTTTCTTTATTTTTTAAATAAGAGTATAAGAGATTTTTTATATTGACAAAAAAAAATGAGAATAGGATTCTCAAGTGGGTTGAGGGGAATAGGATTCCCATTCCACAACCCTAAATTAATGTAGGGCTCATATTTTCATTCCCATTACAGAATGAATTTTAAGTAAGTAAACACTATCAATCAATCTTATTCTTTATTTCTCATTCTTCAATTCTTGAAATAAACACACTATTATTGTAAACAAACGGGTAATCAATAGTATATTATCTTTTTGTCAAAATAACCAGAGAAACAGTCGTAGACGTAGACATCTTTTTGGGCTGAATCATGTAAAAATCTCTTTGCAACAGTGCTCTTCCTCTTCCTTCTCTTCTTTCTCTCTTTTGTTTTGTTCTATTTGCAGACACTGGATCAAGAACTTTGATCGACTAATTTCAGACGTTGACAATTCTCATTCCCATCATAAAAAATAAAATAAAAATAAAAAATTTTGAATAAAAACAAATTTACACTTGTTGAATAATATTTCTTTTATCCCTTACTAAATTGCATGGATTTTTTTTTTTTTTTTTTTAAGGTTAGTATTCAAGCCAGAAATGGCTGACCCAAAATTGGCCACCAGCTCTCCCATAATCACCATCACCCCTTTTTTTTTATCCACTTTCAGGCTCTAATCAATAAGTTTTAATGATGATTTTATATGGTTTTATTATACACAGATTTCTATTTTTTTTTTTAACTTATTAAAATATGTATAATCAAAAGTAACTTGACCATATTCTTGGTTGAGTTTATGAGGGACTTCTTAATATTGATTAAATTAAACAATGACCAAGTTCAAATTTGAGTCTTTGTTTTTCATTTTTTTTTTCGATGACGAGTCTTTGTTTTTCATATTTATTCTGTCTGTTTTGATTTAGCCGACAAGTCACCAACAAAAAGTATTGTAATTTATTAGATAGTATCATAGTAGTATCAGCCCTCATTTTTGACCTCTCGAGACATTTAACGTCGCATAACTGATGAAATTGAAGCTCCCACGTTTCTTGAAATTAAACTGGTGTTTTGGAGATTTTGAGAAGTACTTGTTGAATGAAGTTTAACGTACCTCCTGTAATGTGAATGGTAGACCTGAAAATATCGCGACGGCAAATTTATGATTATTATAATATAAACGCGAATTTATGTTAAATTCGTCGTCTGAAAATTTTCTTTAAATATGATCCGCGCTAAGCACTAGAGAATTTTCTCTGAAGTTCATGTGCTTCCATATTAAAACTTCATCTATTTAATTTTATGGTGCACATGAGTTTATAATGGTCAGTGAAATCATCGAGTAGTTGACAAAAAATACGCCTTTAGAGAATAAAAAAAAAAAGGGATTTTAAATACAAATAAATCAATTTCTCCTTCAATTGGCCTCCTCCTGTACAATGACAATGATTTTGCTAGCTAATTAAGCTAATCACAGCGATAAAGTGCTTCTACGCGCACTCTCAACAACATTTTTAAAGAGTAAAGTTAATCAATGCACTAGTTAAAGATAACAAACAACTAGTGAAGAAATGAGAGAGAAAATAAGAAAAAAGGGTCAACAAAATTAATAAATTCATTAATTGGTTAATTGTAATTTTTTTTCCCAACTTTCTAGATTAACACTACCCATGCATTTTAAATTAATGAAAAAGTTAGTGTTTTTAACATTCACTATATATTAAGTCATAGTTGTTGTACTAGAGATTTTGATCTATTCTGCTTGATTTGGGGTATTTTAATTAAAATTATACATGAATTTAATTAAAATTATACATGAAGTACTTAAGTAAACTCAAAATTTATTAGAGAAAATCATGAGAGACTGATGATGTTTTAGGGATACATGTAACCAGTGATGTGTATTTTAACATTTCTATTTTCACACATATCCATAGTCACTGACTTTTGTAACTAACTTCTGACTTTCTAATGAGGTGTCATCATCTTATTGCTGCTTAGTTGGCATAGTGACGTGGCACTTACATAGTTTGTATAGCTGCATTCAACTAGTAAATTAACAATTATAATAATGCCAGCTTGTGATGATTGTAACTTTATAACAAAAGTAAAGCCAAGATTAGAAGCAGCAGCCGTTTCCAACACTTCCACCGGAGTTGGTTTTTTCATACTTAACTAATCTTTCTGGTAAGTTGAATGGTTGGCAAATTTTTTAAACACTATCGTCAAGTTGTTGTTTAGCAATTAGCGTGCACATTGTTGCAATTAGTTTGGTTTTAATTATAATTATTGAAGCCAAATCCCTTTTCCATTGTGAGCAAGTTGAAGTTGATGACCTCACTCACAATTTAGGACAGAGTGTTGTTATTGGGTTATAATACAAAATTACCAATCCTACATTCAGCGAAGTCCATAAATTTTTTAACATTACAGTGCACCAAAGTTCTCAAGTTTGTTTGCATTCTCAAATCTCAAAGTTCTCAAATTTGTATGATATATACAGCAAGTGAAGTAGGCGTAATAGTATAGCCACACTCGCGGACTCACCCATATAATAGGCTTGATCCATAGCCTTCCACTACTATATGAGTAGTTTTTTCACTTTCTGTGTGTAGTTTTCTTCCATTTATAGGAACAGAAATTCGAACCATGTTTTAAAGTCTCATCTTAACTAATCCCGACAGTATTCTGGTCTTGTGTCATAGTTAAAAAAAAAAAAAAAGTATAATATATGTATATATATTTTTTAAAAAAAATGTATAATAAACAAATTGGCCTTTAACTTTTTATGGACTTTTCAAAGTCTTTAAAAATTTCTAATAGTTACTCATGATTTTTATACGCTTTTTTAAATTCATTAAAGTCTATATTGAATATCAGACTTCTATAAAATTTTAAAAAATTTATATTCAATACACTCAATGTTTATTAAATTTCATAAAGGTCTTTTAGGTTTTGTTTGAGATTGTTTCTACTTATTTCATAATGAAACATCAATAATATCCTTACTTTAATAGTAATTTTTACATAGTAGGATGTTAATAATAATAGTGGAGATGTGACATTATTGACTTTTTATTATGCAATAAATAATTATTTCATAAGTAAAAATAATCTCAAATGCATGTTTAAAGTCTAGATTGAATACATCATCATAAAAAAATTTGAGGAGAATTTTGTCAAATTTATCATAATAAGCCTCCAGTTTCTTATTTCTAACCACGCAATTAGGTCATTTTTGGTATTACATTTGAGAAGTTAATATCTAATTATTAAAAAAATATATATTAGTATAAAAAAAAAGTATTAGTTAAACTTTTAAAAGTGATTGTCTAGTAATCCGAGTAGACTTGGCAGTAATTTTACGAAGCACGTGGGGGATTACTTTTATAAAATGAATAATAAGTTATGAGATCTAATGAACCTTCTGATGATCAAAATCATCCTTATTAATTCTAATATATATAATAGCACTTATATCACAACATAATTATATAGAAATATATATATTAAACTAGATAAAAATGAAATATTTTATTTTATGTCTAAAATTATATAAATTCACAATAATTAACATAAAATTTATCAAATGCATGCATACACTTTTTGAAGTTTATAACGACTTTAACAATAGATCAATCAAACAGTAACTTAATTAATTTTATAATCGATTATTTTATTTATACTGTTAATAATATTTATTTTAACAACTACATCGGTACCAAACCGATCTTTAGTTTTGACTGTTTAATCAACTTCTATAATTGTACACATTTAGTACAACCAAGGTTCAAAGATGTTTTCCAAAGACTTAAATTATCTCTTCACCTCAGCTTCTCCTCATCTTTAATTTTAGCATGTGATTAGCTGTTTTGGGAAAAAAAATATAACTAATTATGTTATTCTAACCACTTATTCAGTATAACATTGATGTGCCATGAAATAAATAGAATCTGATAAAATTTGAAGCAAGGAGATGATCCAAATCCCTTTTGCAAGCATAATCAACAAAGTTCGGTATATTTTACAATGTTATTTTATATTTTCTAGTCTTTGTGGAAAGTTAAATGGCCAACAATTTTGTTGTTATCTAGCATGCTCAATGTTGCAACTGGCCAGTTTGGTTTAACTTGAGATGCCAAATCCTTTTTTCATTGATAGCTACGTACCCAACTTCAGTCACTAGACTAGACTGCTGTTATTAAATTATGTTAATAAATGTTATTTATTCCATAATCACAAAATTCCATTAAATTCACTTATGCTTTACAACAGCAGTTGAGTAGCAATGTAGCATGGTGGCAATCCTCTCACGCTAGAATTAATAAACTAGTACTGACTTTAAATCATTTCTTTTAATTTAGAAATTTCTCATATATAGCCAATGAAAAAGTAAAGGGTTAAATCTATCAATATAACAATTGTATGGACAAATTGCTTCCCCAGTTGGCTTCAAAAGCTAGCTGTCCTTGATGTTCATTTTTCCATACCCATTGAGGTGTGTGAATGAAATACATACTTTCTTAAAATAATAATAATAGGTTAGATAAATCAATTTAACAAAATAATTTTAACATCCATCCGTAAAATAGTGAATAAATATGTAGATTTATGTTTTGAGTTATATAAAGAGAATATTGTCAAATTTGGCACAGCAAGGCTTCAGTTTTATTATCTTTAACAACGCTTTTATATTTTATATCCGATTTTCAATAGTTTACCTTGATGACGCAACGACATGTTTAAATGTTATTAAATGATAAAATCTTAAAAATGCTACTAGATACGACATCGAGCAAAATCAGTCGAGACGTGCAGACCGGACCGCAGAGAGAGCTTTTGTTGTCCTTGTATTAATTGTACGGCATGGTCTTTTAAAGTTTGTTTTTTTCTATTCATTCTCTATACAAATTTTTAAGGAATATAATCAAGCTGTTTGGCGTGCTCATTGTTCCGATTAATTTGGTTGTACTTATAGAAGCCAAATCCCTTTTTGATTGTAAATGATGTCATAAGGTGTCGTCAGTAGTCGGTTATGATATGATCCACAAACTTAAAAAATATATATAAAAAAAGAAGTACATTGTCAGTCTCGTGCTCATGAAATTTCAAGAATTAGACTCAAAGGTGGCTTGTCGAATTTGTCAAGCCCACCTTGTGCGCTCACAAGAAGTGGAAGGTTTGACTACTTATCCACTAAGAACAAGGACAATCAGTCCACTCGTATATGGATAAATTACATATAAATCACTTAAATGAAGGATAGTTTTTTAAATTACGGTGGATTTTTTCCTTTCGATTATTAAGAAATAGAGTATAAATAAGTATTGAATTTCGGACCGTAGTATAGAGTTCTATTCATATGGTTTCAATAGTTATAATATGTACTTATAATGTCAATAAAATTTCAAGAATTAGATTGTAAAGTTGAGACGGTCGTTGATATGCTTTCATACTCTATTTATAAGTTGAAGGGATAGAAATTGACCTTAGGATTTCGATGGGACACGTTCAAGGTGGGATTAGAAATTTCCGACCTCCACCAACTAAAAATTATGTATCCCAAACTTGGTAATTGAATACTGGGTGGGTGGGGATTTTCCGGGTCGAGGAGGTGAACTTGTCTCCCACCCCGACCATTGATCCATCTTCAACATTAATTTTTTTTTTTTCCTTTATAAATAATACAAAATTTATGTATATCCAATAGTTATTATTTTTTTAAATAAGAAATAATATTTCAAAACTTAAACTTAGGCCCAAACTCTATTATTTCACTTAATATTTGTTAAAAACATTAGTACTTGATAAATTTCATAATTTATTTTTATTTTTTTATTAATTATAAACATATATTCATATTTAGTAATTAAAAAATAAATTTTATTTAACAATTTAAAAATATATTAACTATATTTAATTATTGAATATTAATAAATAAATAAATAATAAATGGTTGGAGGCAGAGGAGCTAATCTAACGCCTGTCCCATTTTTAAACAGGTTTTAAAATCAACTCCAAAACCACATGCAACTCAGTTTATTTTAGTTTAATCTTGCCTTGTTTGGGCCAGGACGGGTCCGCAGATTTGATTTTTGACATCTCTTAACCACTCCATCAACCGGTGATGAGTTAATGATGGCAAGAACCTTTGAATTTGCACTTGAGATGGAAACAGATTAAAAGATGATGTGTGAAATAATAGACCGGATATTTGAATATAATGATAATTAGACGTAGAAAATCATAAGAGAAGAAAGGTCAACTTCAGTTTGATGATGCTAAAAGCCCTAAACTGACTATGTAATTATATGACTATTAGAACCAATAGGAATGTACTTAGGTTGCATTTGATTTTTTATCTGGAAAGTGAATTTTTTAAAAGTTTGAATACTCACTAAAAATTAGGAACGACGATTCCACTCAAGAACTTTATAATTTTCGCCCGTAATGGGCGAGTGCACAGTTTATTAAATGGATTCATAGGCGAGTGTGAATGCATAGTTTCAAACCCAAACGTAAAAATCATCTTAATTAAGCCCATAGAAGTTAAAATTACCAAATATGCAACCAAGAGCATTAATTCATTGATCACAGAGAAATAATTGTCCACTGAGCATATCATACATGAAACTCAATCAATTATTCACATGTATTAGTCTTTTTCCTTTTTGTCCAATTAAAGATTATATATATAATCATCAAACAATTACACATAGACAACAAAGGCAAAAGTAAAAATCATCTCAATCAAGCCCATAGAAGTTAAAATTACCAAATATGCAACCAAGAGCATTTCATGTGGCATCTAGAAAAATTAAAATTTCCAAATATGCAACCAAGAGCATTAATTCATTGATCACATAGAAATAATTGTCAACTGAGTATATCAAACATGAAACTCAATCAATTATTCATATGTATTAGTCTTTTTCCCTTTTTGTGCAATTAAAGATTAAAAGAAAAAAAAGAAACAAATCAGATATAATCTTCAAACAATTACACAAATAAAATAAACAGGCATACAAAATCAAAATCAAAATCAAAATCAGGACACTAAATTTACGTGGAAAATCTTTTCATGTGAAGGGAAAAACCACGAGATTCTAATCCAGCAAAAAATCCACTAATAAATCTTAGGTTACACTCCTTCACATAAGCTAGCAGCTAACAACATAAAAAATCTTCACCAATTAAATCAAAATTCCATGCTTCGGCTCCAGATATGCTACATCTTCCAACAACCAATTTCTTTTTCTTTTCTTTTTTTTTTTACTTCAAAGTAACTGCAATTGCTGCTGTTTAATTTCCTTGAAATTTAATTTGTTTGAAGAACAGAACTTCTACGGTGGAGCATGTAGAGAACTTGTTGCAGACTTCAGAGGCAGCACAAGCAGAACATAAGGATGTTTTTGAAACATCTCAGCCGTCCATCTCTCCCTTGGTTTTTTGGCAGAACACTTGTTCAGGAAATCTTTACCCATATCCGGCATGTTTTGTGGAATGTAAGGTTCTTGCGTGCAAATGCATATCCTGGCACCAAGTCTTTTCTATGACCACCGAGCCACCGCATAGCACGCTGCCCTGTAAGCGTCTCCACCACAACACACCCAAGAGACCATATATCCAACGGGGAATCAATCACACCAAACAAGTAAGAATCCGGCGACATGTGCATTGGCGTGCCACGAAACCTGTACACAAAAGATTCCCCATACAGCATCTCTTCTCCAGGCTCTTTTGCCAACCCGAAATCATCTATTTTCAGACAGTTTCTCCCATCCTGGCATGGAACCACCAGAATGTTATCAGGCTTGAGATCACAATGAACATAACCCTTCTTGTGAATAGGACAAAGACCCTTCAATATCATCCGACTGCAGTCTTGAACCTCATGTTCAGGCAAACGACCTCCGCGATTCTTTGTAAAATCAGAAAACGTACCTCCAGCCGCATATTCAAGAAAAAGATCGTAAACCGTACCCAGTACCGGATCAAGACTCATAGTGTCAGCAAGAAACATGAGAACATAAGGAGAGCCTTCAAGATCTTCACCATAGAAAACGAATGCTCCAATCTTGAAGACTTGATAGCAACAGAAAGCAAAGTAGGATATTCAGAGTTAACAGCGAGCGTGACCAATCCGAAAGAACCCTTACCGAGAACTTTAACTTTAAACCACTCCATCAACTGCACTCAATTGAAACTGACGAAGAACAGATTGGATCATACGAATAAACCAATGATAATTAGGTGTTAGAAAAAAAAAAATTCTCTTTTATTAGAGGTGTGTGTGCTTCAGTCTGATGATACTACAGCCCCTGAACCGACTATATAACATGACCGTTAGAACTGGCGGGATTCATGTTACTCGCTTCACTTTGACGCATAAACCCTTTAAAGCATTTTTTTTTTTAATTATATATATTAACTCCAACTCGGACTAGGATTACTAATTTCACTGGTATAAAAAGAATATAAAAAATAAAAAATTTGAGTTGTTGAAATATTTTTAAAATATTCTCCTAATAAATGAACTCAACAAAAAAACTTAACATGTATAAGTCATAAATTTCAGTAACGTATGATCTTTTTTTGTATCAACGAAGTTTTTATACGCTAAACTACTTATTTAAAGAAAAAAACTGTCGATTGTAAAAGTATTTTAGAGTTAATAAATTGTTGTTACCATGCCTGTTAATATAAGTCTGATAAAAAATAATAATGAGATCAGATTTAATTTTATCTTTTCACGTCAATAAAGATTAGAATCAAGTGCATAAAGAATATGACATTTAATGTCAATAATTAGTGTAACAGGGTTGGTTACTGAAATCTTCTTCTTCTTCTTCTTCTTCTTTTTTTTTTGAAAAAGTTTATTGAAATCTTTGTACTTATATAATTGTGTAAAAGAATCTTAATTTTGATATCAAATTTTACTTGATTTGGGGGCCAAGACTTTTGTATATTTAAGCTCTATTTTCTTGATTATTTAAAAGTCTGTATAAGAATGTTAATTATTGTGGAAAATTATTAATCTTCAAAAACAAATTAAAATGCCAAAGAGAAATAATAATTAACCATCTTTCAATAATGTGACTCTATGTAGAAAATATTTATTCAATATATTAATTTCTCAATCTCATGTTTGAGTCATTATAACATAAATGACTGTTTTCTATCCTGTTTGGTTTAACTAACAAATGCCAATTTGAAATTTGACCGATGAATATGTTGTGGCTTACTTATTTCGTGTATTGATTATTCTTGTAATTTCACAACAATGATAATTTTTTGAAACAACATAACTATGATAATTACAATTTCAACACAATTAAAATATATCTATAAGTATTTTAATTTATCAATTGATACATCTCAAGTTAGAATATAAGTTATAATGTCTAATATATTACCTATAAACTTAACAGTATGATAATTTTTTTTAATTTTCTTAAATAATTACAAAATAAGTTGATATCAATTGTTAAAAAATCTACTATGACATGTCGAGATCAATAATTCAAGTGTAGCTAGAAAATCTATTTAAATAATACTAAGCGATATCAAAGCTCCCAAGAAGAATGTAACTTTTAAAAAAAATTTCACTCCATGTCAAGTAAATCATCATTTCACATGTTGATTGCTGATTTATAAATAAAGACAATAAAAAATTAAAGTGTACATTTAATTTTGAATTCTTTTGCAAGATTTATTTCTAATCAATACATCTATATGTAAATCAGGATTCAATATCTCACTTTTACTGTGCTTTCCATCTAAACAAAGGATGGTTAGTTTGTCTTTGTATGTGTAAATGATGATTAAATTTAGTTATTCTACCATTAATTGATTAAAAGATTCTATTATTATATTATAACTATTATTTAAAAAGAATAAAACTCTCCCTTTTTTTTTTTCCAAAAACCTTGGTTGCCTACCCAAGCCCAGAAGAAGAGCCTACGCCTGAGCACATAATAAGTAAATAATCAACAGCATTGAAATCGTGTAATTGATGAAGCTTGAGTTTGATCTATCAACATGATCAAGGATTATGAGTTAGATTGATTTTTTTTTTTTTTTTTTTATGTGGATATTCATTATGATTAAGTAATATAAACAGTACGATTTAAAATTGACAATATGATGCTAAAAATTTTACTAATAATTGAAATAACAATTTTATCAAAATAATTGATAATAACATAGTCGAATATTGATTTATACTAAAATAATATAACATATTATTTATAATTAACATAACATCCATCATATCATAATCAATACTATAATTATAACTTACATATTATTATAAAAAAGCTTGAACAGTCTAATGTTACTATCTTATTATTAATTTAAACTATGGTGTTCTTATAACGATTTAAAAATAAGTTTATCAAATTAATATCAATCTAACAATAATGTTGGATATCTCATATTTTTCATAATAATTTGAAATATATATATATTCTTTAGTATTATTGTTAATATAATATAATATAATTAACAGTTTGTTAAATTATACCTATTTTTGATAAATAAACGAGTAAGCGATTTAATTCATTAAAAAAATTAATTTAGCATTAATACCATGAGCCGTTGGATTGCATATATCTGCAATCCAACGGTTCCTATACGTTCTCATAGTTTTTTACCAGCATCCACTAATTTTGAGACAATTGAAAGTGGTACAGAGAAGTTTCCGCTTTCTAGGGTTTTTTAAGGGTTTTTAGGCTGCACTTTCACTTGCAGTGGAAGCAGAAGATGGCTTCTATGGCGTTACGGTCCGGAGGAATCCGAAGGGTTTGTTGTCTTCTTGAGGTACGTATTCCATCAGCTCGCTCTTTCATCTTTAGAGTTTCGAAACCCCTTAGCTCCACTGCCTTGCCTAATGAGTACCCGCCCCCACCACCACCTCCGCCACAGCCTTCATTTTCAGATCCCAGGGTTTTCCATGACCGGAGAAACTCTGGCGGCAGCGGCGACGGTGGCGGTCAGTGGGCCCCACCACAACAAGGATGGGCGCAAAACAACGCTTGTCAGTGGAATTCTCAGACCCAGAACCAAAACTACCCACAACGTGATAATAATAGTAGTAATCAGTTCAACTATCAGAACAGGGGATACCCTAATCCGGGACAGGGTCAGAGGTATTCCAATCAGGGACAAGGTTATTCCCAGCAACCCCAAAACCCTAATTACGGGAACTATCAACAACCCAGAAACCCTAATCAATGGAACAACAATCAAGGCCCTGGTTATGAGCAACCCAGAGGTCCAGCAACAAACCAAGTCTACCCACAAGCTCGGAACCCCGATCAGTGGGTTCGACAGGGTCGTGAAGACCCTAACCAGTTGAAAAATGACCTAATTAGCCAAAACCAGGCACCCACGGTTGTTGAATTGGTTAGAGTGTGTCAGGAAGGCAAGCTTAAAGAAGCTATTCAATTGATGGATAAAGGTGTTAAAGCTGATGCTAGTTGTTTTGCTGTGTTGTTTGAGTTGTGTGGGAGTGCAAAGACATATGAGAGTGCGAAGAAAGTTCATGATTATTTTTTACAATCGGTGTGTAGGGGAGATTTGGGTTTGAATAATAAGGTGATTGAGATGTATGGGAAGTGTGAGAATATGACAGATGCTCGGAGGGTTTTTGATTACATGCCGGATAGGAATATGGATTCGTGGCATTTGCTGATAAATGGTTATGCGGATAATGGTTTGGGAGATGAGGGTTTGCAGTTGTTTGAGGAGATGAGGACTTTAGGGATAAAACCAAATGGGGAGACCTTTCTTGCTGTTTTCTCAGCTTGTGCAAGTGCAGATGCTATTGAAGAAGCCTTTATACATTTTGAGTCGATGAAGGAGTTTGAGATTGATCCGGGTATGGAGCATTATTTGGGATTGATTGGTGTTCTTGGAAAATCTGGGCATCTTTATGAAGCTAAGGAGTACATTGAGGAGAAGCTGCCATTTGAGCCCACTGCAGAGGTTTGGGAGGCATTGAAGCATTATGCTCGGATTCATGGGGATGTTGATTTGGAAGACCTTGCTGAGGAGTTGATGGTTGATCTTGACCCCTCAAAGTTAGATGCTAATAAGATCCCAACTCCACTGCCAAAGAAACAAAATGCAATTAGCATGCTGGATGGGAAGAATAGAATTATGGAGTATCGAAATCCGACTTTCTATAAGGATGATGAAAAATTGAAGGCTATGCGTCAGCTGAAAGAAGCCAGCTATGTGCCAGATACACGATATGTTCTTCATGACATTGATCAGGAGGCCAAAGAACAGGCTTTGCTCTATCACAGTGAGAGGTTGGCTATAGCTTACGGTCTGATCAGTACTCCAGCTAGGACACCTCTCAGGATCATTAAAAATCTTCGGGTTTGCGGTGATTGTCACAATGCCATCAAGATTATGTCTAGAATTGTTGGGAGGGAATTGATAGTCAGGGACAACAAACGATTTCATCATTTCAAGGATGGCAAGTGCTCTTGTGGAGATTACTGGTGAAGGCCCTGAAGAACTGTATGCTGCCTCGTAGTTTTGCTCAGATGTCCAATCAAATCTGTTTTTACGATATTTCTAGTAACTGTGGCTTAATTTATTCGCTTTTTTGACCCGGTATGTCATTTATGCTGAATCTCTGGGGAATGTTTCTTACATTTATATTGGCTACTAAGCCGTGTATAGAAGCTTTGAGGAGTTTTACAATCTGTTCTGTTTCCATAGACTTATGGTCTAGATAGCGGATGGCATTTCAATTTGACGTAGAGATTGAAATAATTAATAATTCTAGAGTACAATAGTAAGCTTGCATATTGGAATACTGATATGTTACAATGATCAACTCCAATTACTAGTCATGGTCATGGGGCGTTTTAGACTCTTAATAGAAGATCAACTTGTCATCAGCCTGTTATTATCGTTTGGTATTCTGAACTTGAGGAGATATAAATTAGCAGAAACCATAGAATTAAGTATCTGGGCATATCTATTTCTTCATATTTTGACTCTATGAACGAAAAGTGTTATATTTCCTTGATAGTTGAATTGTTAAATGAACGTCACTTAATTGCCCTTAATTGAAAATTTATGTGGTTTGAAATTTTGATTTATACATGGACTCTGTACATTATTCAAGACTTGAGTATAATTGTTGTTTTCAATTCCTTGACGTAACTGTAAGCACAGCTTGTTGGCCATTAGTTTGGATGAGAAATTGGTGCATGGACCTTTGCAGCGTGAACTCAGAGAAACTACAGTGGAATTTTTCCCTGTATGCTCTGTTTCTACCCTTGCAGTAAAGAGGACAGGTTTCTGATACATGAAAATATTGTTATATGGATTGCTTGGTTGTTTTTGGTGGTTAAAAACAAGTTAAATTCATATATGCTTCCCTCCCAATTTGTTTATGCTTGTGCATGAACTGTGGACCCTAGCCGGAACTGATTTGAGTATAGATTGAGGCAGTGGGCATGTATGGAGCTTAAACCAACATTAATTAAAAGGTCTTTTGTCTCATGTTAGTTACTGTTATCAGAAGAGAAAAGTTAGGGTTGAATTTCAGGCTTAGCTTGGAGAAGAATTATGGACCTAAAAATTTATATCAACGATTTTTTTTTTTTTTTTTTTTTTTTGTACTGAAATTAAATTACACCCTGATAGCTACAATTGGAAGGAAACTAGGAGAACAATACACTAAACAGCTTCTCATGTGACAGGCATATCTGGCGTAGATATACAAACGAGTCCAGAACCTAAACAGAAGAACCTATTTACTCGAGTTTCATGGAGTGAGTCATCATGGTCATGAATTCATCCATGTTAACCATGCCATCACCGTCAGTGTCCACAGCCTTCACCATTCTCTGGCAGTCCTCCAGGCTGCACCTCTCCTCAAGCCTCCGTAATATTTCCAAGATATCTCCTGCGCTTATCTTTCCATCACCGTTCTTATCAAATGTCCGAAAAGCACTTTGTATGTCCCTCGTTTTAACTCCTCCTCCCCTTTTGTGCACTTCCATGAACTCTTTGAAATCTATGAAGCCATCGCCATCCAGATCAACCACCCGGAAAATCTTGGACACTTCCCCAGTCATATTTCCCTGCCCTAAAGCTCTCAGTATGGCCTTGTATTCCATCTGGGATATTTTCCCATCTTTGTTGGAATCAAATTTATCAAAAACCTGTCTCATTTCACTTGTGTTTGGCTGGTAAGTAGGCCCCAAGGGAGAGTTCTGCCTGTCCCGGGAGAACATACGAGATGGCTTCCGCAAAAGCTTGCTTTTTGAAATCTTGTACTGGAAATCAAGAAAGCTCACGTTCGACATGTCTACTGGTGTTTCGAAAGGCAAAAGGCAAAACCTAAAGTTAGGATGAGAAAATATGTAACCTGGTTTTCAATCGCTGAATGGTAGGAATCAGTTTAAAAATAATGTACCTGTTTTGCCTTTATATCCTTCTCAGGATCAATTAAGGAAAAGCTTTTCTAATCTGAAAGTCAGGGATAAAGCTAAGCTAAAGTCACCCTTTTATTCTTTAGCAACTTGGAAGCGATTATGCATCAAAAGATTCTCAATAAATAAAGAAGTGTTTGCGGATAAAAACATTCCAAGGAAAGAATACATTTTTTTGGTAAAGTTACAAGCAGTTCCTTGCGTGTCATCCAAACTTCCTTTTAATGAGGTTTTCTTTCAGAGATTATTACCATAAACACTAATGTACAACAAGAATGTTAACAGAGGTGGTGAAAAAATACAGCTCATCTATGGCTATGAAAAATATTCCCGAGTAGGAACAAAAAATGTTCAGGTCAAGGTGGTTTTCCATTATCCAAATCCTCCATAACGTCAATGTCCTTGCGCGCTGTTATCTTCTGCACATATCCTGCAATGGAATAATATTTTATAAACAACTATGAAGTGCCAACCACAAAATGCAGAAGTGAAAAAGTTCAAGTGAATATTCCAGATTGATGGTTCAGTATGCCCACATGAAATTTATACAGTATCAAGAACAATATAGAAAGCCAGAACTAAATATTCCAGAAACAAGTGTTTGGGGTGAGCATGTATATAGAAAGCCAGAATTATGTGGTATAAACAACTGCATTATTAACAGCATCCATACACGTCGCAATTTCAAGACCATACAAGTAGAGAGCTCTTGTCAAAATTATATTTCAACTTAAATTATACCACTAGATCAAATATTCTCATATTCCTTCTCCAAAACCACTAAATGGGAATACACGGAGATCCTAGTCAGACTATCCAACAGCACTTACAGTGCAAAAGGTTATTCGGTTCACCCCAAGAATAAATAAAGTCATCACATTGTCTAATAGACAAATGAGACAGCTTAACGAGGCACCAAAAGTAATCATAACATCAATACAGAATAAGACAACCAATAATAGAATCAGGCAATGCAATAATAGACCTCAAACAAATTGGCATTGATCTAGCAATTACATCAGAGACCTTGGAATGTGATTTAAGTCGCCTACCTCTATTAACAAAGTCAGAATTAAATCACCAACAGCCCCCCGAAACAAAATAGATTGAATACTCATACATTAAAATCTTCATCAATTTCTGAAGCAGAAGCAACCAAAGTTCAACGAATAAGTTGTGATTTCCAGACTCTCAAAAACTTCCACAAATCAATTTGATTATAGCGACTGAAGCTTAACTAGTGCCTACAGTTTGAACCCTCCACCTGATTGATAAAGCACATGCATCTACAGGCTTTCCATCAATGTTTATAATTTTTTGATTGGTTGATAAACCATAATCCACAGATTAAAGAACAACCCGGTGAATACATATGGTGCATAGTGCATGCAGACTCCCAGTAATGAGTGACTCCAAGAGCATATAGACTATGGAAGTCCAGAACTTCACAGAAATGGCATGCCTCATCTTCATGTGAAACAACTAGACCGAAAAATCCACTTCAAATCAATATTACTATATTCATTGTATCTACACTCATCGAAGTTGTGCATAGTGGGCCACATCCCAGATAACGATATAGCAACTGAGCCATCTCGAAATCAGAGAACAATCTGCTACCCAGGAGTATAACTCACCAGACCACCTTGATTGCACAGCGCATAAACAGGCTAGTAAATTTACCATTCAACATTTTCCACAAAGCATCATCATTCCAAGAATCATACAAGTGAATAAACATAATCATTAATCATATCGGATATTATTTGAATATAAAAAAATTCCCTGTTAATTGTTAAAGCTGAATTACAATCATATTTCTATTATCAATATATATATCAGCAACATCACCTCCACATCAAACTCTAACTTACTACAATGGTGCAGAAACTGATCAAGCAGAAGGTTAATTACTATCAGAGATTCATATCCACAGCATTTTCTCCTCATAATTATAGTCATGTACTGGGGGGAGAAAGCATGATCAGAGAACTGCTTGTTGATTCTTCAAAGTGCTTAAGATTGAGGAGGAATTGGGTATTTAAACATACATACATTAGTAAAACCATGCCGTATCCAACCACAACACATCAAACTTACTTTTGACAGTAGCTAGAATGAGCTCCAGTAAGATAATTTATATGTGCAATTAATTATGCATTTTCTAATACAGTAAACACTATACAATCAGTAAACAGATGAAGCTGAAGACTATATAATTGAGGTTCCTCTCTCAAGAATAAGAGGCTACACGAGAGATATACAAATTACCCATTATACTTTGCGGTTTAGAATCTAAACAAACCATGATCAATAAAATGTTAGACATATTTACAAGAAAAATGGACAATAAAGTCAACACTACCATTGCCAAATAAAGAAGAAAGAAATCTATAAATGAAATCATAGTAAGATTTCGTTGAAGAAGTAAAACACATTCTTTTTTCACATTTTTAGGTTAGTAAAAATAGCCATTCTTCTAGTATGAGCTAGGCTATCAAACACAAGTGGATAAATGTGTCGGGTTTGATAAGTTTCCAAGAGAGCAATAGAAGGAATGCCTCTCATCAAATATGCGATTCATGATAAACTTTCTTGTATATTTATTTTCTAGAAACAAGAACTTTATTCACACATATACACAGTGATCATTTCTCAAATTTAGATAGATAAATTACCTCTATATCATTAGTATTGATAAAAAAGATCTAAAGTGTAGTATGGAAAGCTGTTCAAAATGAAAATTTTCACAAGGCGATCTAAATTTACAATACAGGAGCCAAAAGATTCCTGAAGATTGCCAGAAAGTTTCTTGATGGACACTGTATTTTTCAATAATTTTTAAATTATTTTTCAGCCCAAATCAGGGAGCCCGAGCTAAATATTGATTTTAATAAAACTACTCAAATTTCTTCATTTGATAAACTGAATTGAATTTCCATATTGTTAACGATAAAGAAGAAGAAAAATACCAATTCCAAGGCAAGGTATGCATTTGCAGGTTATCTCTTTCCCCCTTTTATTATAATAGCTGACATATCCTGACCCCTGACAACTTCTACACTTTCCAGTCCATTCATAAACCACTTCCTTACAATCCTACACATCAAGAGAAAGATCAAAACAAATGCTCCAATAACAACAAACAAGACATATAACAGTGACGTACAAAACAGTATTATGGCACCCATGTATTAAGATTGAACTGGACCAACATAGTTTACAAGCCATGAAAACTCCACTTCAGGTCTCAAACTCCACACCGGCATGGCCTAACAGACAAAATTATTCCCTTCAGCTGATGCTGTAGAAGTTAATCATTAGATACAAAGCAATCACCAAATTTTTAAGTGGTTATTAGTATGGTGAGAAGCCAAAGGACATCAGATGGAAAGTTGAAAGTGCCAATAACCATGTCGTTTCTTACAATCATTTCGCCTTTTTCAGCAGTTTGATTTCTCTTATTAGCTATTAGAATCTACATAGGAAAAATTAAGAGAAAAAGGCTTCTCATGCCAAAATTCTCAAAAATTATAATAACAAATAAAAAATTCCCTCAAGCAATTCACATTGAAATTTTCTAACCATTAACTTTTAACAACAAAATTAGCACCTAAAAGCAGTCCAAAAAATGAGGACTACCCATCTCCTAAAACATCAACCACACATACCAAACTCAAAGGAAACACATATCATCACCACAGATACCAATTCAATGCAGTATAGAAAAAGAAAGAGAGAAAGAGAGACCTGAACTTGTGGGTCACAACGCAAACGCTTGTCAATCTCTTCAGGTGTGACAGGAGAGGAGTCAGGATAAGTCATGGGAAGAGGAAGAGGGTCAGTGTCATCCGTCAAGTAACTCTCTCCGTTTCTCGCCCACTTCTTCTCTCTAGCATTCACTTTCACACTCCCATTTCCACTGAGGGGCCCTTCGTATTCGGGGCCGACCCGGATGCTGACATCGGGAGCGGAGGAGGAGGAGGGGAAGTGGACCCACCTGGGGAATGTGGGACCTGCGGGGACGTCGCCGGCGGCGGAGCAGCGTATGGTGGAGAATGTCAAATGGAAGGAGAGAGAGGTGGTTGGGGTTATTGGGTACATCAAAATTTGTTCCTTCAACTTGTTGAGACTCGATAATAGGCCTGAGGTTTTGGGGTTTGGGGATGTGTGGATTCTCACATGAAGATTGACTGGGACCACCTTGTGGGCCTTTTGCTCGATTTTTTTATATGTCAAACTTGCATGTTGTTCACTTCACATGCACTCATGAGTTCATGAGTTTCGCTATCCACAATTCGTCAAGGTTTCCCATCAAATGCTTTTAACTATGAATCGGGTACTAAATTACCGTATCTAATAACTTTATTGATTAAATAATCTTATCGATTCTTTATAATCAATAAATTAATTTTCATAAGGATCCATATAACCAATTCGATAGAATAAGGTGACCTAATTAATAAGTAATCAAATTCTTAAGTAAATTACTCGTATAAATAAATTGAGAATGATAACCATTAATATTAAGTTTTAAATTATATTAGAGGTATTTCAAATTTAACAAAACAAAAATAGTTTTTTAAAGTATTATATCAACTTATATTAATTTATAATTTTTTCTTACTTCAAAACAAGTAGATGGATCAAAAGTAAATAAATTTTACTGTAAAAAGAGACTCAAATTGTTCAATAAACTACATTACATTGCAAATTATGTAATCTCAATCAGTTCTAGATTTGGGTGGAAATTATCATCACACTCATAAAGTTAAGGCCCGTTTGATGTTCCAAGTAGACAGCCATTAGTGCGTTTGGCCTCTGCCTTCTAGCCATCAAAACCTGTAACTTCATGGCTCAAATGTAGGTACCAAAAATCTTTAATTTTAACTGAAGTCAATCTAATGTAAATGTTGAAAATCCGTCCACAATTTGGTGGGAGAAAAGCACAAGCAATAGAATGGTGACTTGTTAAGGACTAAAACTTCCAAGCACCAAATTTCTGTGGAAAATTCAAGAGGGCAGTTCTTCCTTTAAACATCAGAAAGCACTTCTCTTTTTATCTAGCTTTCTTTTATGCAGTGAATTTAAGCTAATGCAACAAGCAACAGCAAGCATGATAAAATTACATCTTTCTGATTCTGTGCTTATATTCTATTTTTGGAAAATGATTGTAATTAAACATATAATTAGATACTAAAATCTTTGTAAAAGCCAAGTAGAGTCCATTGTCTACGGATGGTGTATCTTAAACTGTAGTGTAGCATTTAAAGAGTCTCATCAAATGCTATAATATGAAATATATATAATGATCCAATATCTGGAGTTCACAAGGAAATATGCTAAGAGAGAGACATTTTCATGCTCCTTCTTGCCAGTATTCTAAAGTCTTAAAAGTATATACATATACGTATTTGAAGTCTTGAAGTATATACTATGTAAGTTAGAAAAAGAAATATCAAATAGATGATTAGAAAGTGTAAAATACAATGTATACTGATTGTTCAACGAGCGTTATTAGACTTCTTGGCAGCTTCTCTGAAGGCCCTTTATCAGGAATTAAGTGATCTTCAATGTGTTAGTTGTCTGTACACCACACGTTCTTCACTTGCAGCAGTTTGTTGATTTTTAGCACTGTGTAATCAGAGTTCCAGATTGAAGCTGCACAAACAAGCAGACCTTACAAACCAAAAAAGTGAGACGGCAGTATTGATATCTCTCTCTGCTGTCACTCCGCGACAATCCATTTCCATCCATCATTACACTTGCATATTAGTATCACAAAAGACTAAGTTTGACAATTACATCCTAATCTGGCACTAAAAGTTACTTTGCTCTCTCTTGTAGCCTTCTTCCTTGTTAGCATTATGCTGAATCTGAAGGACCTTTTCCAGCAGACACTCTACGACAGAGTAATAATTTAATGTTAATAAAGTTTGTCAAAGCTTCAAAGAAAAAACTTAATAAATTTAGTTCTTCAAGCAGCAAAATTATTTTTAAGCCTTTCTTCATCTTCTCCTTTCTTTTTTTTTTTTATATATATATACATATTAAAACAATCTTGAAAGATGGGTAGAGGACTGGTCTTACTGAATATGTAATCCTGGTCTATTCTGTAGCCCTTCAGGAATTTTCCCATCAAGCTTGTTGTTCTGAAGAAATCTGTTAATCAAATCAGGTCATCAACCTATCTATCTTGCGTCCTATAAAAAAAAAAAAAAAAAAAACCTATCTATTTGGCTAAAAGTGAAATATGTACAAAGTGTACATGAATGTATGCATGTTGCATTGTGTGTACCCAAAATGTTTCGGTAGCTTCATAAAGTTGAAAAACTTACAATTCTCGAAGTTTATCAAGTTGGGATAATGATTCAGGGATTGATCCTTCAAACTGGTTGTTCTCCAAATGCCTTTATTAGATAACAAACACAAAAGCTGTCATTTTTTTGCCTATATATATTTTAAAGGAATCTGAAAATAAAAGTTATGTCCAAGTGAACATACAGAGTTTGTAGCTCCGTCAATGATTTCATTTCTGGAATGAAACCTTTGAGTTTATTCCCTCCAAGCCAACTACAAGTAATCATTCAAGTTAACACTGATTACAAAGCGAGCTAGTGTTGAGAGCATGATTTAAAGGGGTTGGTTACTCACAGATGCTGGAGTGAACGTAATTTAGCTATGCTTCCAGGCAGAGAACCTGACAGCCCAAAGCTTGTAAGGTTCCTGTAATATCAAGGAAAACAAAACCACCCAAAATTAATACATAACAAACCATATCAAAGTGTCAACATGGTGAAGTTGATATATGATCAAAATCATATCAAAGTTTCAAAGCAAGCATACTGCTATCAATTATGCTGTACCAAAAATAAGAAAATAAAAAAGATAAAAATAAAAGATAATTAAAATTAAGTCACAAAGTTATTGGTTTTCTTAGCTACTTGAGCCCAAATGAATGGCAATTTGTTCACATGTCTTTAACATGTACTGCATAGAACCAGCTGAAGTGTACTTACAGAGTTATAACCCTGGCCAGTTTATCCTTAGAACATGTAACACCAGTCCAGGAGTTCTCTTTAGGCAGGCATGGATCGCCAGTCCAATCAGAAGGTGGATTTTTCAACTTTTTCGCCAAATCTTCCATTGATATCACTATGTAATAAGACAAAATAGATAAGGAGGTAAAACATTTGATTGTCTGATAGAGCAGTAGTATATTTGCAAATTGGCAAAAGAAGTGGAACAGAAATGGACTTACCATCTCTGGTGTGAGTTCTTCCACCAAGGGGCAGAACCTGAAGGATCTCACCAGCATTGATTATAGGTCCAACAGTTGTGTCATTTCGTGGGGTCAAGGTGATTTCAGTCTCCCCCGAAAGAGGCCATTCACTCCCGGAAACAGCCACACCTTTTGTAGTGGCATTGACATCTTTGTAAAAGTCATTGCCATTAATAGCAACACTAAAGACTCTCCAGCTAAATGGACTCGGGGAGCGATTGTCTTGGAAATAAAGTGCAATGTAGTATCTGCTACTAGGAAGTGACACAGGTGGCCACTTGATTTGCAGTGTCTTCCCTCTGCTTGTTGTAAGTCCTGATGCAAATGCTTTTACTGGTGGTACATTCCAAAAATTTGAAGATGTGACATTGAAGTGGGCATTTACAACAGGGTTCTCATCCTTATATGGTTGCCATAATCGGTTGAATTTATCATCTGGAAAGCTAGGTTCAAATATTTACAAATTCAAGATCAGATTTCTCTCAAACTTACATAATCCTAAATAGTCAAGATCAGTATCTATTGTGACTAAATTGCTTTGATCCCTTGATTTCTATAAACAGCATAGCACATGTGCAAAAATTTCACATGATCAGGATGAATTTTTTGAAGCATTCCATTGACTAAACTGGTTCAGTAAATTATCTCTCCATAATTCAACCAGAACATGATTTTTTTTCCTAGTATGCTGTATTAAGAACATTAAGAAACTATGTACATGCCACAGTCAGTATGGCTTCGATTTTATCAAAAAGGGTTCATGTGTAATCATCCAATACATCGTATAACAGAAAAATTAATGTAAATTTTTAACACCAAAAGATATTAAAATGGCAAGTTTGTATACCTGATCAAGTTCCCACTATCATCTCCGAAGGTAGTCCTTGCAACAGTACTAAGTGCGTACTTTGCAAATTTTGTGGAATTATACACAGAATCTTCAAGCAACTCCAGTTCAAGAGCTGATATAAAGGGATGGGAGGTTGTGTTTTTGTTCCTCGCAAGGCAAACGCTGAGTTTCTTTCCTGTAGCTGCCACAACAATCTCATAGTAGGAGCTGAGTCCATTGGCATAATCCTCAGTTGTATTGACAATGCTCCATTTAGTCCCTTCAATGATCTGATAAAACACAGGAGGCTCTTTTCCCCCATCAAAGCCTCCATAGTAGTATGTAGTTCTCACCAAGTATTTCCCTCTTTTTATCACAGAAAACACATAGCAGAATTTTCTGGCGGACTTGTCAGGAAAATACCTCAATGTGGACAATACAGGCACCAAATCATCTGTTCCTTGGAGACTAGTTGTGTTGCCAACAGATATGAAATCTTTATCAGGAAGGTATTTGAGGCTGCCCACCGTTTTCTCCTCTGAGGAACCGCAGCTCAAAAGAACACCTGCCACCAACAACACACAATATGTTTACTTTCTTATTTATATATATATATTAACGATGTTTCTTTTCATGGAAAATAACGGTCTACGTAAAATTTGTTTTGATTCTATATTTTTACGTCCAGAATTACTTTTTAACGAAATGTGAAGACCAAAAAGGAAGGATGCATGCATGCATGGTGGGGTTGGATGGTTACCTTTGGGAGCAGATTGAGAGAGGGCAAAGAAAGGGAGGCATAGGAGGGAGATGCAGATGGAGATGGAGATGATGGGCAGAGACATTGTTGAAGGGGAAATTTAACCCCCCTTAGAAGGGGAAGGCAGAAATGTGGGAAGAAATGTGTTTTTTTTAGGGGAGGGAGCGATAGAGAAGGGAATTGTGGGAGATGGGGAGGTTTGGGTATGGTGATTTGACACGTACTAGGCAGACCTTGAACTTAGTATCCATTTTGAGAATCCATGGACACAAGCTTGACCAGGTGTCATCACTATCTTTTCTTTGGTTACTCCATTAATTAATTATTGGTTTGTTTAGACAAGCCCTTTTCTTTTTAATTTTGGGTCTAGGTGCATCGTGTTGTAACTTTTGAGTAGTTTTGCAAGTATTATCATTGTGAAATTAGGATTGTTAATATGTGCTATTAGAGGATAAGGCACCTATTAAAGTTTAAAAATAAATAGAAAATAAATTTCTGTAGAAAAAAATTATATATTGATGTATAAAAAAAATAAGTAGGTATTATTTAATTAAGTTTTGAATTGTTAAAGTGTTTTCAATGATACATGTTAACACTACTCTAGTACTGTAGTGCATTTTTTTTATTGTGTCTTTGGATATAATGATGGTAGCTTTATTGGCACGAAATAGTGTGACAATCTATCTACACCTCATAATTTTTAAATATTTAGTTATGATATTGTCTTCGAAATCTTTTTATTTATTTATTAAACTTGATATTCAATAAGTTAAAAATTTATTGAAATTTACTAAACTTAATTACTATTTATACGATCCGGATATCTACTTGTATAATTGTGAGAAATATAATTTCATAAAAGTCATTAGTTAACTTTTTATTTGGAATCTCTCTCCCTCTCTCCTAATGATACTTGCATAATCCAAAAATTAATCTACTTTCATAATCATTCCTTATAAGTGTTTATAAATGCGTACGATGAAAAATAGATTCATCTTTTTTTTTTTTTTTTTAGATATTATATACAATGAGAACAACTTAAATTCAGATTATTATTAGATTGAATAAATACTCTCTATTACTAAATATTGCATTGTGGTGAACTCTTGTGATCTTAATGGGTTCCTTGTATTAATTGCACAATTCAAATAAAGTGCACAATTACTTAGTTAGGAGGAGATGTGTTTGGAATCCTTATATTAAGTTGAAGCTTTATGGTCATAATTAAATTACTAGATAATTAGTTTTATCTTTTATTGTTTATTTTTAAAATAATAATATGAAAACTTTACAAAACAAAATCATTAAAAAATATTGAATTTATTTGGAGATACTCTTATCGCTCTTCTTATCTAAGGCTGGATAGGTGTGGTTCCTGCGTACATACAAAAACGAGGTTCATGATTCAAATCTAATTGATAGTGGTTTTGAATGATGGCAAAATGGACAGGGTCTGAAGTAATAATACTGTTTGGCTATATATTCGAACCATTTTTTAAAAGATCCTTAAAAGGAACCGGATCAAAATCCCGTATAATTACGGGTAAGTTACGGTTCCAGTTGCGGGTCTGACCCGTTGTTTATATACTGCCTACCTGATTCCTTTTCAAAAAAGAAACCCTAACTTCTTAACTCTCTCGACTCTGTCGCTCCAATCTCCATCGCCGCCGTGCCTCTGCTGGTCTGTGCCTCTTTCTCTCCATCGCCGCCGTATTATCGCCGACCACCAGAACATCTCTGTCTCTCTCTCTCCATCGTCGACCAACAAAACCGAGGTCTGTTTTCAAAAAACCCGAGGTCTTTTAAATTTTTCTGGGTCTTTCGCATCGGGGTCTTGCTTCGATTCATCTATGCCTCCTAAGTCCTTCATAGCTTGTTGTTTCGCATCTGGGTTTTGTGCTTTTCCATCTTCTATGATATATTATCTGGTTATTTTTGTGTTATTGATGTTATTGACGTTTGGATATTTAGGTCTTCACCCTCTGCTGCTGTTCGACGCCAAGCCTCCAATCGATCTTCACCCTAGCCGTCGTAGCCGCTGTTTCAGTCTTCGGCCGCCGGTACTAATTCGATTCGTGTTCGAGATCTCGCCCCCCACCACTGATTTGATTCGTGTAAATGTTGTTTTTAAAAACCCTTAACATTGATTGTTTAATATTTGTAAATATGTATGTTTTCGTGCTTGTGGAGATGATTGTTTAATATGTAAATATGTATGTTTAATTTTGATTGTTTAATATTGGTGTTAGTAACTGTATGTTTAAGAAAACGAAGAAAACGTGTTGTGCATATTATCAGAACCTGTTGTGCATGCTAACTGTTCGATAAAATGCCTGAATGAAGTTCTTTTTTTTTTCCCGGGTTTAAATGATTCATCCTATCCTAAACCATGAGTTCAAGATGTGGTGTGATAATTAATTAGAATCATATTGGTAATGCAGTACAGCTGTGGTTTCTGTTTAGTATTGTGAGATTTTTTGTACGTGTTAGTGTTTGTATGACAATGGTTTGATTAGTTCAAGATAGAATTTTTTGTTGGTACAATTTTAGCTTGGACTATGCTTGACTAGATTGATAAAGGCTAGAAGATTTGTTGTGTGTAAATTGAACCAATCCTGTACTTTCTCATGTTCTTTAAATACCCTATTTAATATTTCATTATTGTACCTTAGATGCAATATCATTTTTTTTTTTTAAGTACATGCAATACCAAACTTGATCATTAAATTTGACAGTCTTCATATTTTAAAAAAAAAAAAATGACAGTCTTTAAATTTGATAAATTTTCAGGTTAATACATTATATAGCTTACCCAGCATCAAAGCGAGCCCAACCCAAGTACATGGAGGAAGGCCCCTTTGGATCTAGGTCGTCGGCAGCGTTTTAGCACCACCGGTCAACGAAATCAGTTTTTCCACATAGGTGACTAAATCCCTTCTTCAAAACCCTAGCGTCCACTTCAAAGTTGCAATTTTTTTCGCAGAAGAAGCCAAAGTCACTCCATTAAGCTGACCAGCAACAATGAAAGTGTTTGAAATCAGTAATGGAATCACTCTCTCACTTGCCCTCTTCACTAACGTCACCAACTCCAAGTACTCTCTCACACTCAAAATTAGGGAAAAATAGCCAAACATGGTCATTTTAGATCCTTTTTTATATAATCAAAAATACCCATTTAGTTATTCATTCCTTCATGAGAATAAACACATGTTTTTAGTGATATTAGTATAAACAAGTTTGCTTCTTGACAATGTCCATGTATAAGTAGTTTGTCTTCTTGTTGTATGCTTATGTTTTTGTATTCAACAAAGTATTGCTCTTTTTTATGATGTATTAGTGAACTTGGCAATCATGTTGCTTCCCAAATGAATTTGTATATGGTTTATTTTTGCTGCTGATTCGTGACAGATTTAGATTAATGTCCTTGGCTGCTCCGAAACTGCAATTTTTTTTTGGTTTTTGAAAGCTGTATCAGGATTTGAGTTGAATTTGCATGTGCAGGGAACTCTTGGATTCGATGCAAGCTGGGACACTGGAACCAGAAGTTGCTTTTCTTAATGCATCACTTGTATGATCCCTTTTATAAACTTGACCTTATTTTTTGTGTTCATTTAACTCTCTATTTTACTTTGTTGTGGATCTTTTAACGTTATTTCTATCAACAACTGTGACAGATCCCTGACGTTTTCCCTCTTCTAGCCTCTGCACATAAAACACTTGTATCCAAGTCGCGAGAATCCTTGACAACGCGCACTCTTCATTCTGAGCTTGTTTACAATTACTCAGGATCGAAGCATGTAATCTTCTTTACTTTGATTGCGTTTCAATGCTCAAGTTTTCAACTGTATTTTAACTATCTCTAGCTGCAATTCTCACTAGATTACAGAATCCTTGAAAAGATGTGGCATTTCGGAGAGTTCAACTTATGTCCTTGCAGCCTGTTTCGATGCTTCGCCTGATGAGGTGAGTTGCATCATGAATACTGTAGTACAATAATATATGAAGACATCAGACACCCTGGTCAAAATAGATGTGAATGGTGTGTTTGCATTCCTTTAGATGAAAGTCATAGAAAAACTCATCAACGGAAAGGAAATTGAATTGGAGGAGCTGGAAGGGAGAGCAGATCAAGCCCAGATACAAAAGGTTTGTTAGTGTAATGATCCTGAGCAGTATTCAATCAAACGTTACCCTTTGTATTGATGCCTTCAGTTATTGATGAACCGTATATGATTTCCTTTTTCAGCACTACAAAATATCTGCCGTGGAACTAGGGATATCCTCTCTGGCAGATGCTATTACATGCAGGATTGCTGCTCGTGAGGCCTTGTGAGAGGCTGAGGGACTGTCCTATTTTGTTCTTTGCTTTCTTTTCTTGATATTACAATGCTCGTTGATCTATCTTTGCATTATTGTCGTTCTAGTGTTCTACAAATCAGTGATGGCTGCTGTAGCGCGAGATTAATTAGGCATAGCATAAAAGCTGAATAGCATGTATGTAATTTTGAGTAACAGATTCATGAGCTAAATGTAAACATTAATTTCTGTATCAGATCAAATTGCTATTTAAGTTTCAGTAATCAATAGTGCTTCTGCCCATGTATTCAATGCTTTTTTTTTTTTTGTCAATTGTAATTTCTATTTGGATTTAAAATTTTATTTATTTATTTATTTTATATGGGATGCCGACACGAGCATGAAAGATTTTGATCATAAATTATTAATCCACAATAAACATGGTGTTTTTTCAAAGGCAAAAGTACCAAAGAATTTGTTAATTAATATTTGGGATTGCAAAAGTTTGGATAACTGTGCACATCTATGGTTAGCAAACTGTTATAGTGGTAAAACACTTTTCCTGCCAACTTTTTAATGAGTTTCACGTCTAATTCGCCTCGTTAAATTGTGAAGTGTGAGGATATTTCTTTTTGCTCTAATGAGAATTATATTCTTTTATGTATATATAATGATTGATGTTGTCGAGTTCTGTCAAATTAGATATTCATCAACCCTCATATAATAATTGATGTTCTCAAGTTCCGTCAAATTGGACATTCACCAACCAAAATCGTACCATCTGAAAATATGATTAATGAAAAACCAGAGCTACAAACTAGCTGAAAAATCAGCCAAAAGCAAAGCTTTTAGACAACGGAGATAAATCAAAATAAAACAGTATTGACGTGCCAACACGATAGTCAACACTTGAACGATTTATATGAAATTTATCCGAATATCGTTGAACCCCCTTTGACCCTGAAAGATTGCATATGGAGTCGAACATGTAACATGTATATAGGTTGTAGGTGTAAGATTCCTACGACCAAACACCTACAATTTATATACAAGTTACATGTTCGACTCCTACTATCAAACATCTACAACCTATATATAAGTTGTAGATATAAGAGTCCTATCACCAAACAAATATAATTCAATTTGTTTTTATTTATAATTCGTTTTTATTATTATTTGAAATAAATTGAAACATGATCGTAATTTTATTTTAACCCAAACATGATTATATTAGTTGAATGAAAAATGCAAATTGTGGAATAGGAACTTCTTAAAACGCGGAACCAAACACGGGTTACATACGGAATACTTACGTTTTCTTCGCCGCTAAGTGAATGCGGGACGTTATTTTTACGCTAACTGCTTGTAGCCGGTGACCCACCAAGTATACTGCAAATGTTTTCGTATTTGCATCCATGCCCCTGTTTTTTCCCCTTTTTACTTCTTTCCTACTTTTTTTTTTTTTTAAACTCTTTTTAGTTAATTTCTCATATACATATGTAAATATTATAAATATCATATGGTATAATTTTTTCAAATGTACTTTTTCTTTTTCTATTTAAAAATATATTATTCAAATTATACTATAAGAACTTTTTTTGAAGCTTATCTAATTATTTGTACTTATATATAAAACCTTATCAGTTTGTACAAATATTTTGTCATTTTTATTCTCTTTATTTATCAAAAATTTCACCTTATATTACATGTTTAGTATAACTTAAATTTTTAAAGTTAATTTTCTACCATTTAACATATAATTTGTAATATTACAATTAAAGTATTTGATAATAGTATATCAAAATTCATTAAAAAATAGTATACCCAAATAATAATATAACATAAAACCACCACCATTACAATTAGTTATATTTTGATGCGATTACAAGTATTAATCTTCCTAAATCATCTACAACAAATTTACATAAAAACTAAAAAAAAAAAGATATTTCTATTAGTGTATATAGATGATTATATGACTTATACACTTTAAATACCATACTGAGGCACACCACCTCTCAACATAAGTTATTTATGCATCTCCTCATCTCTCCAAAAATTTGAAATTTAATTCTCACGAAACACATATTATTGTTTGTGTAGATAATAATATGAGAATTGAGAGTTGAATTTTGTTTATATAAATAGATATTTTAAGTTATATAACTACTATTTAGATATAGAAATAGCTATATTTCATTAATAAGAGTTACACATAACTCATGCAAGTACAAATAGTATTGAATTAGGGTAAATTTCGATAAATTATTAAGCTATTCCGCGTCACTTACTAAAAAACGGTAAGTGTAATATAGGAGAAACTTTTGTACACAGATCCAAAGTGGATAAAGTGAAAAACTGGTGATAGCCTGTAAACAAAATACTATATAAATATACGTAGCAACCGTTTTTTCAACAAGCATTTTTTATTTGATCAGAACCACTCACTGACAAAACATTTTCAAACGAATTCGAAAAACTTTTAACTCAATCGAATCGATCAATTCCCTGACCGAATCCCCACTTGAATCAAATCATGGGGACCTCTCAAAGCCGCGAAGATTACATCACAGACTCCGACTACGAAGAAGAATCAGAGTCTGAAGAATCATCCCAGTACGAGGACGCAGAAGAGATGAACACCTCCTCTTCTGCTTCACAACCAGGTACGAATACCCTAAACGCTCTCGATGAAGTCGACGCCAAGCTTAAAGCTCTCAAACTCAAATACCCAGCTGCCCAAATCCCTAATATCAAAAACCCAGTTAAGCTTTACCTCCATGTGGGTGGCAACACCCCAAAAGCCAAGTGGGTTGTCTCTCAAAAGATGACGTCTTATAGATTTGTGAAAACCCACAAAATTAACGGTGGAGATGGGTCTGATGATGATGATGAGGAGGGTGGAGATGGGGTTTGGGTTTTGAAAGTTGGGCAGAAAGTTAGGGTAAAAGTTTCGACTGAAATGCAGTTGAAAATGTTTGGGGATCAACGTAGGGTTGATTTTGTATGTGGCGGTGTTTGGGCGTTGAAGTTTTTTAGTGACTCGGATTATAGGAGGTTTGTGAGTGAGTTTCAGGATTGTTTGTTTGAGAATGTGTATGGGGTGAGAGCTACTGAGGAGAATAAAATGAAAGTCTATGGGAAGGACTTTATTGGGTGGTTGAAGCCTGAGGTGGCTGACGATACGATGTGGGAGGATGCTGATGATGGTGTGGGGAAGAGCCCTGAAAATGTGACACCTGTTAGGGGGAAAGGTGATTTGTTGGAGGAGTTTGAGGAGTTGGCGAATGGGGGTGTGCAGAGCTTGACGTTAGGTGCGTTGGATAATAGTTTCTTGGTTAATGATTTGGGTGTGCAGGTTTATAGGAATTTTAATGACGGTATTCATAATAAGGGTGTAAGTGTCAGGTTTGATGGTGGGAGTTCTAGGATGGGTCCAAATTCGACTCCTAAGAAGGCTATGTTGATGAGAGGTGAGACTAATATGATGTTGATGAGTCCGTTGAAGGAAGGGAAGCCTCATGCTTCGGCGATTAAGCAGCTTGATATAGAGACGGGGAAGATCGTGACTGAATGGAAGTTTGAGAAGGATGGGGGTGAGATTACGATGAGGGATATTACTAATGATACTAAAGGAGCGCAGTTGGATCCGTCAGAGTCTACGTTTCTTGGTTTGGATGATAATAGGTTGTGTCAGTGGGATATGAGAGATAGGGGTGGGATTGTGCAGAATATTGTGAAGGTTGATTCGCCAGTGTTGAATTGGAATCAGGGACATCAGTTTTCTAGGGGGACTAATTTTCAGTGCTTTGCAAGTACGGGTGATGGATCAATTGTTGTTGGTTCGCTAGATGGTAAGATAAGGTTGTATTCGAAGACGTCTATGAGACAGGCTAAGACGGCTTTTCCTGGGCTTGGTTCACCCATTACCCATGTGGATGTTACTTATGATGGGAAGTGGATTTTGGGGACTACAGATACGTACTTGATACTTATTTGCACTCTATTTACTGATAAAGATGGAAGGACTAAGACTGGTTTTAGTGGGCGTATGGGAAACAAGATACCGGCTCCAAGATTGTTGAAGTTGACTCCTCTTGATTCGCATTTGGCAGGAACAGATAATAAGTTTCACGGTGGCCATTTCTCATGGGTAAGCCTGCACTGTTTTATTTGTCACTCTGTTACGTAGTTGTTATGGATGGTATATCAATAACTGGCTTGCATGCAGGATTTAGCTTTAGCTAAATTTGCATCTCCGTGTATTTTGTGCATTTATTCTTAACTTGCAAGATTTAAAAGCTAGCGGCAATCAAATGATCTTCATAATTAAATCCTTTTGTTGTTTTCTGCGCTGGTTCATTTACTGCTAAGTGAACACTACTCTTTTCATATAGCGATCATGTTTTAAGTTATGATCTTTTTGTGAGAAATGTGTTAGCTGAGAAAAGATTAATGCTGAAAGTTCATTGCAATTATGCTATATAATTAATGTGTTTTTACTGCTGTACAAAACAAACAAGTTTTGTTTTAGTAGGTTCTGATTTCAAAATTGGAGACACCATGTAGTTGTCATTTCAAAGTTTGAGAGGCTAGTTGTCCCCCTGCAATTGGGACACCTGATGCATCATTGTGTTTGTTGCATGTATATAAATTTTTGTTATTTTGATGAGGAATGGTCCCTCCCTCTTTTGTTATCTGTGAAGCCCTGTATTTATGCAGATTACTGCATTGTTTTGATTCACCGAGGCTGTTAATATGTTAAACCTTCTGGTTGCTGTGTTGGTTGCAGAGAATTTTTCTGTTATTGTTGAGTTGTGTTTGTTGTCAAATATGTTTAAAGGTGATATAATTTGGTTATAGGTTAACCGTTAACGGACGGATCTCAGTGTAGAATCTTGTAATCTTCACTGGTGAAATTTTTGCCAAGGATTAAATACAAATCTTAAGGCTCTGGAGGGCTTCCTTGTTTCTTGGGAAGGCCCTGCCACTGGGTCAAATGGCTTAGAGGGGTCAAGTTGGGGCCTATCTTCCCATTGACAAGCCCCATGTAGATGACTGTGCTTCGGCCTAATCCAGACATGGATTGGCCAGGAATGGCTCATTAAAGGCCTTGAGGTTTGAACAGGTCAAGTATGCACCCAGTGGATGCACTCTTTATGTTTTGTGGGGATATTGGCGTATAACCTGTGAATTACTGAACTGTCAATCTGATTGGTCTGCACTAGGTTGTATTATAAAGATGTGAAAATTTTAGGTGATCTACTTGGTAGTAGTATTTGCTTTGAAACTTGCCTATACCAGAAATGATTTTGTGCAAATGAGACTGGTTTCCTTTTTTATCATTTGATCCAATGGAGTATGTTCAAATGTAATTATTTGGCAAGATTTTTTTTTTTTTTTTATTAGGTTCAGGTTTTGCGGCCAAACTAGCCTAAACATTTGAGTTATCAATCTAGTTTGGGAAAGGAAACTATCTGGCAGGAAAGAGCAGAAACCTTACCAATTTACTATTATAATTTATAAGAAAACTAATGCATTACTCTCAAAGTTTTTCCTGAATTTTGCCTTATATACTATAATAAGAAAAATAAATCATTATTCTCTTAATTTTTCCTTAGGGCATGGTCGTTGAAATGATGCACTTGGCACTTATCAATCATTATGCGCATACAGATGTAACTTAGGAAAGAAAAATTTAGATATACATGTTAATTAAGTGATTTTTAAATGTTTGTATGTTTATACAACATTATTTTTATGGGAAAGACTGTTATCATCTTCATTTATCATGGTCGAGGTTTATTTTTAGTTTTTGGTCTGTTATTATTATATTCTTAGGTGGATCTATACTTGGAGCATAATCACATATCGTGTCATTAAGTATTTCTATAGAGAACTCTTTATCATCCTAGTGGATGCATGTGATTTTAACTTCTACAATTTTGTTGCATAAATGTAGAATATCCACTGAGAAATTGCTTGAGCTGCTTATAAGGTCACTTAACATTTTTACTTTGCTTGCCTGTTATACTAAACTTTCTGTGCTTTGTCACTTCTTTTTATAACTGAACTTAAAGTAGCATATGATATGCACAATTATCTCACATTTAATGAATGTTGCGTTTCAGGTCACTGAAGGTGGTAAACAAGAACGCCACCTAGTTGCAACAGTGGGCAAGTTCAGCGTGATATGGGACTTCCAACAGGTGAAGAACACTGCTCATGAATGCTACAGGAATCAGCAAGGTCTGAAGAGCTGCTACTGTTATAAGATTGTGTTGAAGGATGAGTCCATCGTACAAAGTCAATTCATGCATGACAAGTTTGCTGTGACAGACTCCCCAGAAGCTCCACTGGTGGTGGCAACACCTATGAAAGTCAGTTCTATCAGTCTCTCCAGCAGGCGATGACTTTATTGACCAATCCTTGTTTATATGCTAGTCTTCTTTTCTTTTTCTTTGTAGGATTGCTTCTGCTGCTAAACCTCTTGTACCTTAAATTGTTTCTTCTCTTTTATTTTTATTTTTTTCTTCATTTAATTTGTTGGGTATTTGCCTCTGCTTTCTGCTTGTATTCATTGTGATTCTTCTCATGTCTAGTTTTCAAGCTTGTAAAATCAAATGTGTTCCTGTTTTTCGGTTGTTTGGTTAATGGAAGCTGGTTTTTCTTTGCAAAATTGGTGAAATGTCATAAATTCAATGGAATTCAAGTATTGTGAAGAAATATGGTCGCTGTATCACTGTTCATTGTATCTAATATAAAATTCCAGTTTCTGTACATGATTGCCATAGAATTTCGTACCCAAGTAGACTGCAAATAGTTTAGTTACTGTACCGTGTGACCAAATCAAAATCGTTGTTAGTGGTCTTCTGATTATGTGCAAGGAATTTTTGTACAATATTCAGCTCAAGACATCTATATTTTGTCCTACCTATCCGAGCAAACGCATCTTCTCTGGACTTTGAAGTCTCCCTTGACTTCAACAAGCTTATATAAGTAGTTATTAAAATAAGTGAGAATTTTTCTTAAAAAGGTTCTATAATAATAAGAGAAAATTAAATTTTGCTCACTAAATTTTAAAAGACTTTTGTTTTTAACTGCAAATCCTTTTACGCCTCCCGTGACTGCTTTACATTTAGAAAATACATCATTTTAGTCTCTACCAAAATTTTAATAGTAAAAGCTAACCAAATATAAAATTACCAAATTCCCTTTATAAAAATTAATAAAATGAAAAAAGCTTTAAATTCCAACCATCCATCAAATTATGATGTATTAAAAAAAAAATCAAAAATCAGAAACCCATCCATTTTTTTTCTCAATTTCTTTTTTTTTTTTCCTTCTTATTCATTATAATCATAATGTTGTGGCTCGAAGATCATTAGAGGCACAAAGCTGTGGCTCGAATATCATCACCATCGTCATCGTCCATCATTGTCATAGACGGTAGCAAACCCATCATCGTCATCAGTGCGAGTTGCTTCTTCTGGTGGTGGATCTGTTGATTGCATTGCAGAAACCATTTTGTTGTTGTTGTTAGTGGTGGTGGTATTGTTCTTGTAGATCTCCGAAGGTGCTCGTGTTACTGTTGGTAGGCCCTCCTCTCTCTCATCCTCTTCGATGCCTCCCTCGTTGCTTTCGCCAACCACAACCTCTAGATGGAGAGTCTCTCCATCTCTACCACAAGACTTGTAGAGATGGAGTTCTCCATCATGTCGTCTTCAACTACTCTAGCTTTCAAGGATTAAACGAGAGTGAATTTTGGGGTGGATGTGTTTGTGTATATGTGTGCGTGATTGTGATTTTTTTGAAAAGCAGAGAAAAAAGTGAAATTTGGTTGGGGTTTGATTTTAGTTTTTTAGTATGGATCTGAAGAGAAAGAAAGAGTTTTGGTTTGGATCTAAAGAGTGCGATTTGGTTGTTGATTTATTTATTTTAATTTTTTTTTTTTTTAAACAAAAAATTCTAGATCTAAAGAATTAAGATCTTCAAAACTTAATAGTTGAAGATCTGGGTTAATAACCCAAATTCACCTAGACCCTGATCTGGGTTATTCACCTAGATTTTCAACTTCAAGATTTGGGTATCTTCACCCAGATGAAGCTCTAAGTTATTCATACTCAGATATTTAAATGAAGATCAAGGTTCAGCGAACTTTTTATTTTTCAATTTTTCTTTTGTTTTTCAACAGTTCTTTTATTTTTTAATTTTGATTTGTGATTTTTTAAAGCTTTTATATATATATATAATAATAATATATGTTACGAAATAATCTTCACTGTTTATCATATTATGATGAAAAATGGAGATCACAATTTTCTCCCTATATTATAATTGACTAATGGTTTATCTACTAACATAAAGTATATTTGAAACATGAGGGACATAGGAGTCATAAATGTATTTGCAGTTAGAAAGGATAAGTTTTCCAAAAATGTGGGGACCAAAATGACCTTAAAATAATAACAATAAGAGTAAACAACTCTTAAATTGTTATTATTTAAAATTTTATAATTAGATCTCAATTAAGAATTTTGTATATTTATATTAATAATATTAATGTCACAAAAAAAAAAAAAAGTCATATTGTGGTACTGTTTCAATACCAATACTAACTATTTTGTATATTACAAAATTGTATGTAAAAATCCGTTTATATATCATCAAAATTGAATTTTTAAAAGCTATAAATTCGCGTTCATATCAGTACTGTAGCAGCACCATAAAAACTTTGATAAGGAGGCAAAATAATTTGGAGTAAAATGATGCCAATTTGCTCTTATACAGTGATAGTCTGATTGTGGTTCCTTGAAATAGAGAACTGCAGCATATTGTAGTGGGTTCTGACTCCTGGGAGCAATTTTGGGGCACATGATGTAGCAGTAACAATTATGAAATTAGACAATAGAAAGGGACAGGTCACAACTCCTCAGATGAAGACTCTTTAGTACGAAGTGGGCACGCAACATCCTCAATTGTTTTGAAGTGAGTGTTCAAGTCAAGTAGTCAACAGTCTGCGTCAAAATGCTTCCTGACTTGTCATCTGGGGCACTTCATATCTACTTTCATTTCTTTTTTTTTTTTTTGAAAGATCTACTTTCATTTCTTGTTCATTGATTCTTCGTTTGCCCTTCTTATCATCAGTCAAATTGGATGACTACGATTCACAACAAGAAACCTTAATGCATTTATGTGTATATATATATAAATTTAAGATTCAATTATTTTGAACTATTTGACTGAATTCACTAATTATCCAGAAGTTACATTAAGTTAAGGCAATAATATTATGATACATTAAAAAATTCTTATTGTTCAACCTCAGCTTATTTGCTAAAATTATAAATTTCTACAAAAATTAAGGTGATTTAATGATTATGAATGGTAAGTCTTCCGCATCTACATGTTGATTAATGTCTCCAAATTCCAAATTATGCTTATAAAAATATTACTAACACATTCTAGAATATTTATCATACACGTATATATAAAAGATGAGAATCTGATGAGTTTAAGATAAGCATTGGCAGAGAAAAAAGAAAGGAAAGAATAAAACATATTCACGTGCAGATTTCTGTATAAATAATGATATAAAAATTAATTAACAGATCAATCATGTGGCAATTACCAGGAAAAAAAATATAATATAAAAAATCAAAGATAGTCCCATACCGTACGCGCTGAGCGTGTTAGCGTGACGAAGAATGAATAAAAAGAGAAGGCTGCTGCGAATGTGAGACTGGACCCCATTAACGAAGCTAGAAAACATTATTGTCATTTACCACAAACACACATTAACCAAAAATTAACATCATTACCTCTTAAACTATTATTTTTCTTTTCTAAGTATAATACAATCAACTCCCACTCAAAATCATCTCTCACACTCTCCGTGTCTCTTACTTGTTTTTGATTGTTGTATTGTCTCCCACTTTTTTATTGTATTCTTTTCTGAACGTGACATATTACAACACAGCAACCACATGTTAAACATGACCAGATGAGATCATGAGCGAAACACGAAGACTATATTACTAATTCAAGCACGTGGTGGTAAGACTTGTTTTGCCAGGTGCTACACGTGTCATTCTCTGGTTGATCCTTTTCGAATTTAGTGGATTGTTCCTATGTGATTACGCGGTCCACTGTTGCCCTTTTTAGAAGCTCCTTTTTCCCATAACTCGTGGTCCCACTTCTCACTTTCTCAGCAGCCAAACACTGAAAAAAACAGACCAATAAATCAAAAAAATAAATAAATAAAATAAGACTTATTATCACAGTCAGACATATAAGTACGGAAATTTAAGTGTAATTACAGTATCTCAGTCTACACGTCAAATATTATTGGACAATTTGATTCAAAAACTGTCGTACAAATTAGTTAACATTCTTTCGGACAAACGTAATAAAAATCAATGAAAGAATGATAGCTTAAAAAATAACTACAAATCTCTAATGAGCAAATAATACATCAGCAACTGCGACCATTCCCAGTAGTGGCAGAATCCGACGAATCGCCGTTAAAAACTATCATCGTCGACATCCATTGCTCAATCTCGTCTTCTCCAATCTTGTCCCAGAATTCAGCTCCGGCTGTTGCAGATTGATCCCCATCCCTAAGAACACTTTCTTGCAAAAATGGTTGCTGTTGCTGTTGATGTTGCTGCTGCTGCTGTTGTGGTGGTTGATCGTCGTTTGTAGTAGAAGAACTTGAAATGTTATCAGGAAATGGGAAATTGAGCTTGGCTCTCGGACCACGGAAGTCGATGGCGGCCTTGTCGTAAGCCCTGGCCGCCTCCTCCGCCGTGTTGAAGGTTCCAAGCCAAACCCGGGTCGCTCTTCTCGGGTCACGGATCTCCGCCGCCCATTTCCCCCACGGCCTCTGTCTCACTCCTCTGTAATTCTTCTTCGCTCTTTTCTTCGGTTTCCTAACCTCCTCCTCTTGTTGTTGTTGTTGTTGTTGATTTGGCGGGAAAAAATTACATCCCAAACAACCTTGAATCCTGCACACCTGACACGTGTCCAAATCCGACGGCGGGAGCACACTAGTCTGGAAACCCGTGCTACTCGCAGTCACCGTCGCGGTGGCAGTGCCAGTGATGGCAGTGTAATCAACCGGAGATTGAAGAAAGAAAAACTCGGACGAAATATCGGAACCAGTGTTGCCAGACACGACGTTAGTGAGAGCGCCGACCATGACGGCGAGTTCTTGTTCGGGGGTGAGTCGCGGAGGAGTTAACGGAAACTGCGACGAAGGCGAGTGATGACTAACCGACGTGAGTCTTGGTCGCTTGTTCATCAGTCACCGAGTTTGCGTTCGCTTTAGAAAATAATTTGCTTGGTATTTTGTCGAAAGTTGTTGCTGTGAAGCGATTGTGGCGTGGTGGTTCGTTTGGGGCGTTTATATACAACGTGGAGGGTGAGATGGCAAAACAGCTGTACACCGTTAACACACGGGTTTGAAGAGATATTTGGACGGCACGTGTCTGGTTCTTCAAACCAGATGCTGATGCAGCACTGCATCTGTGGATATTTCGTGACTTGGCAGATGACGTAAGCAATGTCCGGACGCGGGACATTTTGGAAGTTAGTTTGTCAGGCTTTAATTGCTAATATTTGACAGTTAAGCAGTGGGGGGACTTTCCTTTCTTTATTAATATTTCTAGAAGGAGAAATTTGAAAACTTATTTTTTCAGTTTACAATCATGTCATTCGTAAATTATCTTAGAACCCATCATCCTAATCTCTAATGTTGGTCAACCGTTGGTTAACTTTAATAGGAGCATAGATATTTTCATCTTTAAGTTTATAAATACTACATGCCGAGCATGAAAAATTGAGAAATTAAAATATTTATAATTAAATATATAAATATTAAATGTATAAAAAATAATTGAAAAAAGTAAATAAAAAATAAAAATCTAAATCTTCAACCCCTTCATCTTCATCTTCAAACCCTTCATCTTCAACCCAATAACCACATATATTTTCATCTTCAATCAATAACACAATCCACAAAATCAACCCAAATCTATCATTATTTTTACAACATTTATCAAGAAAAAACCCAAAAAAAAAAAAAAATTCAAAAGTTAAAATAATAATAATAATAATAACATGAAGTTGAGTTCAGCGATCAAGATTTAAAACCAATATTGCCGTTTGATACAAACCCCTTTTAGGTTTGTATCGGACAAACCCAAAAGAGTCTGTTTGATTTGGTACAAACTCTCTTGAGTTCGTTATCGAACGAATGTAGGTGGGTTTGACGATGTGGACAAAACACCAAATGGTTGAGGAATGAGGAGTGTAACAATAGATCACAATGCATGGAGAAGGAGGAAGGAAGGAGATAGACGGTGGCAACAGCGGTGAAGGTAGTGGTTGGTGGTGGTGGTCTAGAGGGAGGGCGGTATTCAGAGAAGAGTAGAGATTTTTATGTTTTTTTCTTTCCTTTTTGTGTTTTCTGGTTTCGCGAGCGGTGGCATTAAGATAGAGGAGGGTAAGGATTTGTGTGTCTTTTGGTTTTTGTTTTGAAGGGGTTTTGATTTTTTTTTTTTTTTTTTTTGAAGAGAGTAAAGGGGTTTTTGTGTTTTCGTTTTTGTTGGTGAGGTATTTTGATTTTAAGATTTTAGTTTATTATTTTTATTTTGATTTATATCTTTATTAATTTAAATTTTATATTTAATTTATTCTTATTTCTAATTTTATATTTTAAAGTTTTTTTATTTGTTTAATTTTTAAAATTTATTTTATTTTAATGGTTTGAGTAACATGTGTTGCTTTCCTATTGGTAAATAAATTAAAATTAAATTGTTTCTAAGGGGTAAAGTAGTAATTTTATATTGTGAAGGGCAAATTAGTCATTTTCTATTATCTATCACTATTGACCATTAAAAGTTTGAGTTTTGGAATATTTTAGGAATAACAGGATCATAAATTAATTAACGTTTAAAAAAGTTAAGTTTCCTAAAAAGTAGGGATAAATTTGAAATTTTTCCTTTCTAGAGTAAGTAATTTACATAGTAAAATATGTTATCCACATGCAATTTTTTTTCAGAAAAATTAGTATAGATCGAAGTAGTTGGCTGTGGATTTTTTTTTCCTTGTTGAGATAGATGGTTGTGAAAATTTGTTATGATTAAGTATCATAGAAGTGATTTGAAAATTTATTTTTACAATATTGATGACAAAATTAATTTGACTATCAAGATTATGTATTATACAAATTTGAAAATTTACTTTCATAACATTGATGATAAAAATAATGGTTTTTTATACTTACAAAAATCTACTTATATAACACTAATGATAACACCAATGGTCTATTTTCATAATATCGACGTAAAATCCTCTACGCATGTTAAGACTCCTAACACAAAGAAGAAAAAAGAGATAAACAATACTAAAAAAATGTTTAGTATTATTGTATTGAAATTATAAATATTTATTTAGGTTTTTTTATCACTATGTGTTTATAAAACACACATCAACATGATTTTAAAAGTTTTTAGAATAGATTTGATAAATCACGCATTCTTTATTCAAATTTATGTCATATGATGCAATTCTTTTAGAGCTCCAACATCTTGAAATTGTTAATAAAGAAAATTTTGTATACATTTTAAGACATACATGGCCTTACATAAAAATTGGTTGCTAACTTAGTATTCAATTAGCACTGTCCAATAATGTCTAACGGTAGAGAGAGCCTACAAGTCCGATGGTAATCTATATAATGTTTTTAGAAAAAAAATTGGTATAGAATTAATGATATCTATATAGTTGTTGACACAAAATCAAGATAAGCTGGGTAAGGGAAGGCAACCAATAAATGCGATTGGACTGATTTTCAAGATGTGATTTAGGTCAAATGACGATTGACCGCCTTGGGATTTTTTATAGACAACCTTTTATTTGTCAATGATATCCATGGAGAGCAAAAATTCTCTATTAATTTTTTATTTTTATACAAATTTTTATGAAAAAAAATTAAATTTGAATGAAATATATGAAAGATATAATAATTTTGATAATTTATTATTTTTTATCCTGGTAAATTAGTAAATTATTAAAAATTTAAAAAATATAAAGATGATAGAGAATTTTTATTCTATTGATGATTTTTTTTTTCAACATGTATTTATTAGTAACTTATCTATCCATATATTTATTACAAAGTTATCATTCTGATCATGGAAAGATTTTCCAAACAAAACGGATTGGATTCTAGAAAGAAGTATCTGCACAGAAATTTGAAAAGGTGAAATAAATTCAATTAGGAAGCAAGATTCAGTTTCTATCATGAACCTTGAAAAGTTTATACGTATTATTGGAAAACTTTGACTTTTGTTGTGGTGAAGGCTAGGGTGCCTTGGTTCTCTAGGGTTCAATGTAGCTCTACTGCTGATTATATTGTCAACCTTGACTTCACACATAACAGATTAGATTTTTTTTAAAAAAAGTGAAAGTAAGTCAAAATAAGATTAGATTTTTTATAAAATAGTATGATCAGATGTCGGAAGTATAATTTCTAGATGATAGTCAAAATAATCTAGTTCACAAAACAAATATCAGCACTGATCATAAGAAGTTTCTTAATACCAAAGATATTTGTTGGCCAACTAATTATTAAATAAACTCTGATCGGGATTAATTAACACTATTAATCACCATTTGACCTAAGAGCTCTTAAAAAATAAATTAATAGAGGTGTCATCATACTTAAATAGTTATTTGTCTAGTATAATATGGTCAAGTCTATTAGAATTTTATATTGGTTCTTAAAGGTTGATGATATGTCTGTGGTGATGTTAGAAACTTTTCGTCAAACGTGACCATAGTAGTTATTGGTAAATTAGTTTAAGCATTATTCAACGGGCTAGTTTTTTCAATAATATAGATATAGTACATTATCTATAGACACTTATTTAATAAATATTTTTATCATTTGTGCATCTTTTTTTTTAAAAAGTTGTCAAATATGTTAAATTTTAAATTTAATTTCATAACCAAATTTTCAATCACATGACCTTATATACGTGTTTCTTTTTCATATAACAAAAATCATCGGTACGAGGGTTCGACCAGCAACCTCCTACTAATACGTGGTAGTTTTTTCATTCTCTGTGGGTTACCCTATCCCACTTTTGAGATCAGAAATTCGATCGTATTTCACAGTCTCATCTTAGTTGATTCCGATAATGCTCTAGTTTGATGTCAATAATTACAAAAAAAAAATAGTATAATTTCAAATAATAATAATAATAATAAGTATGAATTTTGAAAATAGCACTAAACTATAAAAGTGTTTTTCTTTTTTCTGCATCAATTAATTGGTGAAAAAAAGAGAAACTAGTTCATGTGTGAACTACAATTAGGTCACGAACAGAAAAAAATGGTGCTCAAAAACATTTTCATAGTTTGGTGTTAGTTCCAGAAATCACACCAATTTTCATTTTATTATTGAATGGACTATAGATCTATATACAACATGAACTGCTTTTTGAAATATTTTTCAAGTATTAAATAAAAATCAAAGTATCTAACTATCAAGTCTCACAATACGTATTTACGAATATATGTGAAATTTTTTTTTTTTTATTTTTCATTAATTATAAGAATAGATTGAATGAAATTTTAGATTACATATAGAGTAACTATCTTATTGAAATAAAAATAACACTTTTTTTTTTTTTTGATACAGAAACGAGGCAGAAGTCCAAAAGAGAAAATAAAAAAATAAAAAATAAAAAAACTAACAGAGAGCCTAAGCTCAGAGGCTCTCTGAGCTGATAATCAATTCCAACTTTGAGGGAACATCAAATAAAGACACATCCACTATCAATATATTAAAAGCTCTTTTAATCAACCAATCAGTAGAATTATTAGTATTTTAGAGACATAAAAAGAAGTTTAACATGTCAATCTTTCTTTATGAACTTTTAAATATTCAAAAGAACGAAGTCATAATAAATGGGAGCAAGATCCAAACGAAGAATTTCAAATAAAATCAAACAAACAAAACAGAAAGAAATACTTTTTAAATAAACATATATATATAAATATACCATACTGTAGACTAGCCCTTAGAGAAGTAGCAAAACTGGGGAGGTCTATTTAATTGTCTCACATTAACGTTCAACATGCAATAGGGGTCACAGGGGAGGCCTATTCAATAAGGGATCAAACGGGAGGTCCATTCAACGGTCCCACTTAACTTTCAACATAGGATAAGGGTCACTGAGATGCGGCGACTTGGCGAAAAAGTGGAATACTAGCTGGCCGCAATCTTCCGAGGGCAATCCGTCATCGGTGAAATTGTGCATGGTTGACCCTATTTTGTCCTTTTGATGATGACGATGGATTGATTGCCTGGAGACAGCTGGCTCATCGTCGTACAGTGTGGCCGGTTTCAGGATAGCGTGGACCAGCTCAACATAACTCTAAACGAACGCACAAATGATGTCAAATCAAACTCAAACTCCAATTAAAACAAAAAGAAATAAATGAAAAAGTAAACGGAAAATTCAACATCAAACATGTACGTTTTGAAATGGTCAAGGTTTGTTTGGAGCTCAAAATGGTAACCATTTTTTATGGACGGTTCGGTTTTGTACAACTGGAAATGGAAATGCAAAAACATCGATAGGAGGTGGGGTCGGACCGAGTAGGGTACGGGCTGACCCTGTGTAAATAGTTTTCTTTGGTTTTTCGCCCTGTGATAGTGATACAATTTACAAGTCGGCTTTTTTATATATATAAAAAGAAAAAAGAAAACAAGTCGGGTTCTTGTGTGACTTGTAACATCATTGATGACGAAAATATGATCAATGTTATTTGTCATTAGATTTATGGATATTTCTTTTGATTTGTTTTTGGTTTGTCTTTTTAGTACATATTTATTAATTAGGAATCTACAAAAGAAATGATTAAATTCTTATGTTTATTTAAAGTTTTGGGAATTAAATTAGTTAAATAACACACATAATTTAGGAATTAAGTTTAGTTGAAAAGAGAATTTGATTTTAGGAATCAAAGTTTCTTTCCCTAATCAAAAAGAGGATCATATGGTTTTACTAATATATTCTCAAAAAAATTTAATACAAAAATTGCAATTATATACCTTTATATAATATATAGAATAAACTGCATAATACCCCTTTAATATTTGCTAAAAACACTCGAAAATATATTTATTGTTTTATTACACCAAATCCTCATACAATTAGTTGATTTTCATCAATTTTTATCTGTAGATCAAGAATTTTAGTTAAATGACCATTTTATTTATAAATAAGATAAAAATTAAAGTTGAAAAAAAAATAATAATAACGAAGCAAAAATTAAAAACAACGCTGATGCTCAAGTGTATCTCCAACTCCGCCTCCCAAACCCGCTTGAAAACCCTCACCACCGCCTCCTGCACGCTCGACACCTCTCTGCATTCCTTCTACACCTCTGACTACACGATCTTTCGGTCGACCAACCCTGATCTGACCACCAGTACAAGCCAGTGGTCCGACCCGGGGACGATCTCCTGGCAGTGCATTCCGCATCTGGTTTCGACAGAGATACTGGATATGACGGAGCCGGCCTTCCCTATGAGATCACCGACGACGGAGATGTGGCGGACTATGCGGAAGGTGACTTCACCAAGGAGTAGCTTGACGGCGCTGAAGTCGCGGCGGCTTCGACGCCAGGCCTGTAGTCAAGTAGGTCACTGCTTTGGCAATTCTCTGGGTGTTTATGAGGTCATTTTGGTTGCGCTGGAGAGTGGCTTGGTGCATTTGAGAGACTTTGATAAGATGTTAAACACTGCTGTGGCTAGCATTGGTACTGGGGCCATTTACAGGGCTGTTGGTGCGCTGCAGTCGGCTGCCATTGCTGAAGCTATTGGTTGTGCTTCTAGCTGTTCTTCATTTCATTTTTTTCTGTTTTTGTTGTTTATACAAACCATCAGAAATCTCTGGGTTTCCATCACTGGAAACCGGGAGATTAACCAGAGAAAAAAAAAGATGAACGGTTTGGTGGTGATAACGATGATGGTTTGTAGTGTTGAAGATGAACAGTTTGTTTTGGCATAGAAGATGAATAGCTTGTGGTAATGATGATTTGTAGAAGCTATTGTTGAATCGTTAAATGTGTTGAAAATGGCGAAGATTATGGACATTTGGTACTATTTTTAATGATCTGGTTAGAGGCTGATGATGGTTGGAGATGAACTTGGTTGGGGTTTCACTGGAAACCCAGATTTCATACATTGAATTTTTATTTATTTATTTCTGTTTCAGTTCTGGTGTTGAAACACAAATTTGGGAAAAGATGGTTTGATGGGGAAAGATTAACTGAGTGATTTGAGAGTGGAGGGGGAAGATGTTGAAGAACTCAGTTTTTTTTCAACTGTTTGTTTCATTTTGAGGGATTTTGTTTTCAATTGTTGATGAACCGGGGAAGGATGAAATCGGTTTGTTCGTTTGTTTGTTTTTTTTTTTTTTTTTTTAATATTTTAATATTTTAATTTTTTATAATTTATATTGTAAAAGAAAATTAAAAATAATAAAAATCTAAAATGCCCTTAAATTCGATGGGTTAACGGTTGACTAATTCTAACGGTTTTTAATCAACGGAATAGAAGTGTTGTTTAATGAAAAAGTAAATGTTTTTCTAAGTGTTTTTAGATGAACCTCAGGAACGTGTCATGTAATTCGTTCTAATATATATATATATATATATATATATATTATTCTCTTTTGCTCATTATTTTTTGCCCTTTTTTCACTTATCCTTTTCTCCATATCTTGCTACTAGTATGATGGATTTAATAATGTAACTTATAATTTTTTTTTTTCTTAAAAGGTACATGCTTGATAAAAACTATGCATTGAATTGAGAAGAGAACTCTTTGCACATGGTGAAAAATGCACATAATAGGATTTTTGGACTTAAACCCCAATAACATATCTGAAAGGGAGTAACTAACCATTTAAAATATAAATGGATCACTATAGATGAAAAATGAATTTATAATTTTATAAAATTATATTCACATGGTAATATTAAATTGGCATATGTGAAAGAGGAGTGACTAACCCCTTTAAGATATTAATGAAACACTATGTTGATATAAAAAGATTTTTACAATCTTATAAGAGTAATGTTAGGTTTCTCAAATGTTTTGTCTAAATACATATCCAAATGATGTGATATGTGAGCTATCAAGATCTTATAAATCATGAGATGATAATTAATATTATCTTCACAACTCACGTACCACATTATTTTGATAAAATATTTGGAAAGTCTAGCATTACTCATTTTTATATATATATATAAATTCGCATGATAATATTAAATCGACATATATGAAAGGAAATTATTAACCACTTAAGATATAAATTGGATCACTATAGAGATTATATGAATTTATAATTTTATAAACCTATATTCACACGGTAATATTAAATCGACAAATGGATAGTATAATTTTATAAATTTAGATTCACACGGTAATATTAAATTTACAAATGAATAACTACCTGATTCCACTCACCTTTTGCCTAATTGCACTTCGAAACCACAAATGTTTAATTATATATTAACAACCTTTATCTTGGTTAAACGTTGTTAAATGATAACGGTTAAAGAGTACCAAAGTAATTTTGGCAATACTATATATTAGAAAATGTTCTGCTTCTTCCTATCATTATTTTTAGAAAATAGTTATCAGAGTGTGCTCCCACGGGTACACAAAATATAACTACAAAGAAGGCTTACGCAAGCCTCTACCACCAATATAGAAATAGGGAGGCACACGCGACCTTTGCCAGTTGCAAACCTCCCTTGAGTCTTAGTTGGCTTTACTATTTTTATTTTAAATAATTATATTTATTTTACTATTAATTTTATAAATATTAAGGATAATTTTATCATTTCCTTACTCGTGGACATATGTAGCATTAATGGGGACGACAGTCAAGGTTAATGATTTGTCCACATACCAAAAAGTATGTAGTGTTTTACACTTTCACAAATTAACAAACTTCAACGTCACACTAATATTAAGTTCTCCATGTATCTTATTTATGAGTTTTATTATTTTATTGATTGAATAATTTTATTCATCAATTATATTTATTAAATTGATTATAAGTATGATTAATGAAAATAATTCAAATAATTATAATTATTTGATAAGATTTGTAAGCTAGTCAAATCTTTTATTTATATCACACGTATAATATACTTAAATTGAACAGTAATTTATGCATAGTAGAGATCAACGATGGGCGAAAGATAGTGTGGCCGCCCCACTAGTAGTAATAGTCTCGCGTCGTATATTGTTAATCCGAAATGATTGGTAGAGCGTCTACCTCTGCCAACTCATACAATTTTGTATGATGCTACGATGCAGCAGACGCGAAATGCGAAGTGAGAGTGCCTCGAAAGCTACAATGGCAAACAATCAAAAGACAGCAAATACTGGAATGTCACGTCATGTGTCTGCATATCCCCATTATACGTACACAATGGTGTTAAGTTGTACACCATGTCTTCTTCTTGTTGGAAACCGGTGTATGGATACTGGCATGCACCGTTGTTGTAAGTTGTATACAATGCACTGCCGAGAAACAAGCTGTACACAATGCACTACCGGTGTAAGTGCTGCATGTCCCCTTTCTTTGCCGATAGAATTTCTGAGGAATTACCGACCGGGTGAAGTCAGGGTACGGTATATGTCGTCAGAGTGGTCATTTTTGTCACGCACCACAGCATAGCACAGCCTAATTGGTTGAGTATCTTTCCATTGTTAAGTGATTGCGTTCAATTTTCCTCCGACATATTATAACTTATATAGATAATTTTCTATTTTTATAAATGAGTAGTTATTTCATGCTCATAAAAACAAATATTTGGATTACGTGTAAATTGTATTGGATTCCAATATACATTTGAACGGGTTGGTATTAATTTTTAAATAAAAAATGTTGATATTTTTTGTTTACAAAACAAATATAAAAACGAAATAAAAATAAATCCATGATGTGTAAACATAAACAGTATTTTACTATTATTAGTAGCACACTGTTAATGTAAATTATTGAAATAATTTTTTATATTAGTGTAATTCTTCGTTTTTTAACCCAAATGAAATTTTGATGAGGGGTTTGGAGCAACCATATACAACAATATATTATATTAAATTCAAATACTGAATTTGCTTTCAAATCCAGTATTTAGTGAGAGCTAGGGACTAATTGTAATTGATCTATTGACTTAATCTAGAGTCCGCGCAATGCTAGGTTATGTTATTTCATATAACAATCTCAAATTCTCAACTTTAAATTTTTAAAATTAATTATTAATACATTTTTATATATTTAGATATCTATCAATTATATTTATATGTTAAACAATTAAATAGGGGAAATGGGTGTAAAGGTGGTGTTGATTAACTAGATGGTTGCTTGCTGTGGCTATGACTTTCCCACCGTAAATGCCTGTAGAGAAAACAACGCCCGTTATGGTAGGGAATACCCGGATTTATCTCAGAGACGCCCCCTATTCAATCTCTTTCTCTACCTGCTTTTGTTACTCTTCGGATCTCCATTTATATATTTTAGATTTGTAGTGTGAGTTATCGCACTTACAAATAATTATGTGATGGTTTCATGCGAGTTAACTAGTAGAGTGAATTCTTTAAGAGAACAATGGCTCCCTCACCAAACTCCATTCTCTACTTTGCATAACATCTTTTAAAAATACTATACTATTTAGAAATTTGTCCAAATTCATTATCCAAATAATGTGATAAACTTATATTTAATTATCACATCATCTATACATTATTTCAAAATTAAAGCGATAATTACAAATTAGCTTGTCATATTATTTAGACAAAAATTTAAGATAAATTTTTGAAAAGTGTAATATTATTTCATTTTTATTATTGAATGACGTCGGGGTCCAAGGGTGGTTTTGTATGAGGATATTTTGGTAAATGCACTCCAAATTACGACCTATTTTTTTCTCCACATACATTAATTACTGTAAATACACTAAGCTTGATTTAATTTTTTAAAACTTAATCTAAAAGAGGTGAACTCATTCTTGCAGTTGAAAAACAAATGCCAGAAGACCATATTGAGAACGAAATGCGCTAGTTCTTTTATACTTTAAAACATTAACTTTATTGATCTCTCCTTCAATATGATCAAGTTGTATAATACACTGATTATTTTATAAATTATATGCCAACTTTCATATGACAAAAGTAACAGAGATCTATCTACATTTAGAATGCACTTGGAGCAAAATCGATAAAGAAAAAGTTAAATTGTTAAACTGATCACTGGATTTGATTGTCCTCCCAAAATTAGTAAGAACACACCCCAGTCCCCACGTAAAGAAATATTTTTATCTGCTCTTTTCCATTTCTCAGTATCAACCGCTAATTATCAAACATGGTTGAGAGTTTAACCAGAGAAAAATTATACAGGAATTGCCTATCATTTATACAACAGAAACAAATCAAGGGGACATACGCTTGCTTGACGGTTCTTTTTACTTCTTGTCTCTACCCCTCATGAAGAATAGGATTCAAACAAAACTTTTCACCAGACTGACCACTACTACAACCAATTGAGTGCATACATAAATCTACCAAAACGGTCAGAATATGATTTTCCCAGTGCTAACATCATCAGTGAGAGAACAAAAATGTCGAACAAAATCTTCCACCTAGTCGTCGTCCTCCGAATCTGCATTAAGTTAACAAACTCTTCAGCAGAATAATTAAAGTTGAAAACCTGAAATTTTTTGAAATTAGGTGTTGGATCCTTTTGTGACATAAAAATGAGAGAAATAGGAGTCTCTACTACAATTATGACTACGGATTAGCTTCAGAAAGAGATAGCGAGCGGGAGGTGGGCTCCTTCTGTTGTGAGAAAAGGAGGCATTAACAGAAAATGAGAATCATTATACACTGAATACTCTTTAAAAGGATTACCAGATCTTATGTCTTCTCCAACTTTTCCTCTATTTTTCAGTTGTCGCCTGATCATTGAGCATATCAGAATCCACCAGTATATGTGGAACACGACTAGCATCAGTAACATTGTATTGAAACCATAGTATAGGAATTTAGGGTAATTCTTTGATAGGTTCAAGTAGTCCAGTAAATCATAGCTGGAAAATGCCAACCAAAAAAGCAGATCGGTACAAGCAGCCACAGTATAGATGAATTGAAAACAATTAATTGACCAAGCAGGCAAACCTTGTAGCTTTGATGACCCAAAACGGAAAGAATACAAGTCGTAATACGAGCCATGAAATTGCGAATAATCCAAAGAATGCACTTGCTCCAAGCTCATTCTCAGAGTACTTAAAAACTTTGGCAGCCTCAAGAAACACATCACTTGTATCATGTAGGGCAAGAATTATGGAGCCAATTTGGAAGAAGCTGAAAGTAGAAAAATCATAACTTTTATTCTCAATGGTTATCCATAAAGCTTTTGCTTAATCATAAAAAACTCAAAACACCAAACAATAAAAGGGGCAGAGCAAATGATTTTATGCTATGAGTTATTTTACTTAATTCTAATAAGTGTTTACATTGTCAAGGAATCGGTTTTCCCTTTAAAAGACTAACCTTACATTATATGCTAAGCCGAACACGTGCTTAATAAAAAACTAATTAGGAAAGAAATTCCAGGAAATAGTTTTTGGCAATTGATGTATAAAATTGAGCCTCCAGTGTAGTTTCATTTAAATTTAACAATACATAAATTATTTGTAGAATCAACATGGGTGGTGGATTTGATCTCAGCTAATGAAGGAAAAGAAAAAGGTGAGACTAACAACATATTTAACATAAACATCTTCACAATCAGTTCAACAGTAAAAATTGAAATGTCCAAACAGTTTGAAGAAAAATTAGCATATATAATATTCTTATGAAGTATAACCGTCTGGCATAAACATAGCCTAGAACGTACTAAAAACAGGTGCTAGAGACCAGAACGTTCAATGCCACAAAGATTGGAATAATAGTATCTCGAAGACAACTGGCATGAGAAATGGAAAATGGCTCGAGTAATATCGACAATCCATCAAGAGATATGCAAGGATCTATAAACTTATCCATAGTTTTCAAAATAATAAACAGAACAGATCATAGGACAATGAGGGTAAAACTGTCCATGCACATTGCTCCAAATCCACCATGGAACTCCGCAGTTCATACCCAAGTATATGCTACACAACCAAATATTAATATGACCGCATATTGAAGATATAGAAAATATGACCAACTACGGAAGAACTGCTACACACTGTGCTCCAACTCTACCCCTAAAGTCAACAGTCTATTTACAATTGTGCACTGTGTCACACCACTGATAAGATAGACATGATTATAAAAGCAGAAGAAACTAACAATGATAATATCTGAACCCACAATTCAATTATATACACATTTGTTCCAAGCCATTTACAACTAATAACAACTGGATTTATCTTAGATGGGAGCCAAATTTTATTTTTATGTTTCTTTTAGAACATGAAACCATTGTTCCTTGCCAAGAAGTATTGAAGCTCCTCAGGTTCGGCAAACAACGCAAATAACTGAAGGAAACAAGTGCATATAATGCGCAGAGCAAAATATGTGTTATTAAAGCTTTATTAAAAGGATTCAAAAAAAAAAAAAAATTGAAGAATATGGTTTACTTCCCAAATTGATCTTATAACTTCTCAACCAATGACTAAGAGCAGATGAATGCTAACAATGTCATGCACATCCCTGGCTCAGGTTAGACTCGTGCTACACGACTAGTACATATTTAATTAAACAACAAATGCAAAGACATGCACAGATTATATCTATGGTACATCAAAAACTAAAAGATATGAAGACAAATATGGACCCTACAAGTAGAATAAACAAGTACAACGAAATAAGATTCAACAAAAATAGACATGTGGCATTATACAAATTAACATTGGCTTGCCACTCAGTATATTTAAACAAAAACAATAATTTATTACCTAGTAAGGTAAGAGTAGCCAATCAGGACAGAAGTAATTACATGATGAGACATCATCACAGAGAAATCCTTCCTTCGAGTCTCCCATGTAAGAAGGGCAGCAATGCTATAGATGTAAAACCCACATTGGCACATGTAGAAAAGCTGTAGGGGAAGCCTGAAAAAGAAAATGGCATGACTCAATAAAGACAATTTAAAAGAAGACTGCCTTACATTGACTGTAGAACTGGCATGTATTAGTAACTCTCCCAAAGTTATAACCACCAGCACATGGACACAATACAAAAAAGATAAATTGGAAAAACAACAACTAATAAGACATAGGCACGAGCAAGTGAGGAGACCAAAGATACAAATTTCAGTACAAAATACACAACAAGATTCATTGATTGACAGCCAAAATATTACCCCTCAAATAAGTTAAGCACTAAGTCCGGCATTGGGTCCAGATTAAAGCAGAAAGATCCAGATACTTGATAGAGCACATAGTAAGCTACACAATAAGCTGATTCATTTTTCTATTAAGACACATAATTTTCAAAGATATGATGAATTATACTAATCTAATAACAAAAGTAGAACCTTCAAACTTTTCTTGAAAATGAATTAAAAAAAATGATTAAAAACTATGAAAGTGGTAAAAATAGTAACCAATTCCACCTTGGATACTAATAGTGAAAAAGATAAGCATTCACCCACCTAGTAAGAAGTTCAGATTAGACAAAAAAAAACTTCCATGCTCTTAAGCTAAGTTCTGGAAACTATTCTATAACCAAATTCCACAGAAACAAAACAGTAAGCAAAAGTCAAAGGGTTGGTTACAGTAAGGTGCAGTGAGCTCACTGCAGTTTCAACTTAAAAAAAAAGGGGGAATAATTCCATTTCAAGGCACCTGATTCTTTAAATTATTATGCAATTTCAATTTATAAATAGATAAAGAAGAGAGACCATTGAAAAAGAATAACAAATGTTTTCATTTCAAACATTAAAACCAACCAGTGTAACCATGCAAACAAGGGAGGGACCAGTGTGCACTTACTAAATCTATAGTGTTCATCAATCCAGTGGTTGGAGTGAAAATGTAAGTTTATGTTATACTCACGTCAATTCTTGATTGGGCCAGTTCTTGAAGTATAATTTTGTATCTCTGAACCATGGCTCGCGGTAGGCAATTTTGAGTATCCAAAATTGAACAGTTGCATAGTATGTCAGCTTCCACATAGATTCTGAAAATTTTCCAACTTTTGCCCTTGTCGCATCATTCATCTTCAATGGGATGGCTCCATTACTCAACAACCAGATGCCCAGCCTCTGAAAGGAGGTGAAGAATAATTGAACATACACAGAATACCAGTGTCAATATATCAATACAATCACACACCATCACCAAAACCATTTATACAAAAGATCCATGGTATGATTTCATAGCCAATATGTGAACAGAAAACTATTGCTACATTCCATCAAAAAAACATATATTTATTCTTTGTTAAATGAATAGTTAATTAATACAATGAACTTTGGATTTTGAAACACAGCTAGCAAACCATCCTATGTTTTCAGTCTTACAGTCTGACACAGACAATTACAGTTAGGCAGAACAAACACTGAATAAATGGATTATTTCTAGTACCTTTGAGTCATAATATGACTCTAAGAAACATGAATTTTAAAATCTATTTAATGTTCCTAAAAATTAATCATGTGCATGCATTCAGTACCATCTCTACAAATTAAAATGGAGGAAAATGAAACCTGTGATATGTTATTTCTCTTAGTCAAAGATATCATTATTATCACTGGGTTATTGTCTTAGTGTGCATCTGTTAATGACAAAAGAACAAGACACTGTGCAGTATTTTTCATCATCATCCGGCCATCCAAAAGATATCAAGTAAATTTGGAAACTACATTATAAAAATAGATATTTGGCTTCATCATTGTGCACAAGGTATCTTGGGGTGCCTCAAATTTACTAGTGCTATAATTATGACTCTAGTTGCCTTTTCATAATTACTGCCAACAACGCATTTCCAACCAGATTCCTTTGTTGCTCTTCAATATTTGAAGCTACCCCATGACCATCAAACATTTAATTCCATCAGCACTGACTAGCAAAAAAGTTAAACAAAAATGAAATAAGAAAATTCTGCAAGTGTCTGTATAGAACTTTCCTGACACCCAGCCTTAAGTATACAAGAAAAATAAATTAGTTAGGAGTCGTTTGTTTTTTGTACTTAACACTTAATGATACTGAATTAAGTCAATTAAGTGATTTTTGTTTATTTTTTTTAAGTAATCAAATCACTTAAAACCATCCAAAAACCACTGAAAATAAAAAATTATATTTTCTTACTTTTCACTAAATACCGAATCACTTGTTGATTTTGTAAATATATTATTTCGAGTTTATCCTTCCCAAAATAATATATTGTCAAGTTTATCATAGTTTTACATTATACAAATTTATTTTAATGCTTTAACAAACAATGTTGAAAAATAAAAACCCTAAAAATCTCAACATAAAGTTTTCTTATAGTTAGATTACTATATTTTATCGATCAAATTCCGGTAAGTATATTTATTTATTTTCTTTATTAGACTATTTGTGGAGTAGCCCATATTGTATTTATTTGTTAAAGCTTCACGGTTTGCCAAATATATTGTGTTTATTTGTTTCTCCTATCAAGTTTCTGGTGTGTTATTGATTATATATCGAACCTCAAAGTTTCTGTACATTAATTATTTATTTTAGTATAAATAGGACAAGTTTCTAGTGTTGGTGTTGTTGATTTATGTATATTGATGGGAATTTGCTTGTGTATATTGAATATGTAACGATAGTGGTGTTTATTTGTATACGACAGCGGTAAAGTTCCCAAAGTTTCTCTTTTTTTGTATATTGAATTTCTTGTAGAATTTGTTTCCCCTTTTGGTTTTTTTATCTCAAAATTTTATTGATGGGAACACCACGAATACGGACATTATTCTATCAATTGTGATTGGGTACCCTTGGACATCAGATCTTTATGTTTTTGCAGGGTATAAAGTTTAGTAGAAAATATATATTACTTAATAATTTCAACTTTTGTTGCAATAATAATTCAACTTAAAATCATTTTGTTTAATTTTATTTAAATATATAAATTTAAGTGACTTATTATAATAATTAATCATATTTAATTATGAATAAAAATATTATATATAAGTGTTTTAGCATTTGTTAAATAATTTATTGTAATTATTTATATAATATTAAATAAAGTTACATAATAATTAATAATAAAAAAATATAAATGTCAAATTACTAGTTTTAGACAATTTTAATTTTAAAAAACAAACAAGATTACTATACATTTAGAGATAAGGAAAAAAAATAAACATGTCTTTCAAATTTTTGGCTTTAGTCACTATTCAATCTTCAGCCTTTAGTAGCACTGTTCAGTCTTAAGATAAAAAAACAAACGACCCCTTACTCCTTTAGACAAAGAGACTGAATATCTCACTAGGTTTTTCTACTGTTTTACAGAGGTGACTAGAGCAAAAATAAAAAAATTCAGGCACAAGCATACACCTAAACATCGTTAGTCAAATCCTAGCAATTCTTATCCCTGTAAAACAAAGTTCCTACTTGCCTCGCAAAACAGTTAAAAAAGTGGGGGAAAAAAAACCTTAAACCCACACCATAGACATATCCTAAACTCACCTCCAACCATATCTGACTAGATGATTAGAGTATATAAAGAGCACAAACCCATAACTGCAAATTAACCATCAGAGGACATGGAGCTGAATAATAAGCTTTAAATATAATCCTGAGTTATAGTGATTAATAGCAACTAACAAGTTGAATATGTAACACTGATAACAAACAAAGAGGTTTACATGCTATGCCTTATACTGGAAAACAGGCGAGAACAAGATTCAACAAAAATGTAATAACATTGTCCAGAAAAGCGATGAAAACATGGACATCTAACAGAACACCAAGATTAACCCTCATCAGACCAGCATAAGATTTCTGCCACCAACTGCAGCACTAGAACCAAATTTTCCTAAAAAATCCTTCTCATGAAATAACTCTATATAACCACCTTTAACTTCCCACATCATCTTATTATCAAAAATCTCAAATCTCCTGGACCTTGTGCATAACCGCAATTACTGCAACCATGACAACAATTTTTCCACCACCGGTGCTAAACTATGATCTGAACCATCACATGCCATTTCATCATTAGACCTCCAAATCCCTCTCAATAGTTGTATAACTCGAATCTTTGCAACTTTTTCCTCCTTTTTCTCACAAGTTTCTAAGCAAATACTTGCCAGTATCCAACTAATAACAACCACACCAAAAAAAAAAAAAACTTAAACAACCACATAATGTAATTAAATTCACAAGAAGATTCTCAATTTCCACATAACCACAACACTATAAATGCAATCAACTTGAAATTCTATATAATCCATTCTTTGCTTCCCTAACAGTTAAACACATATATGTAAACAAAAGCAGTAAAATGCAACACAACAGACCAAATCAACACTCAAGCTATCTCCTCCACAAGTGAAAACAAAAACAAGAAATCTATATTAAAATAAATTCAGCTTCGCTAATAATGCAAAACAAAACAAGAGGAATTCGAAGGAATCAAAAGGAAGGATTTGCAATTCAAGATTGGAGGAAAACTCACGCGAAAGACGAATCTGTCGAGGAAGAAGCGAGCGACAACGAAAGAGAGAGCGAAGTACACGGCGAGGAGGAAATGCCATGCCTGAGGGTGTCCGGATGGGCTCCAGATCGAATCCATGGTGAATCAATTCTACAGCAAAGACGCATCAATCAAACTGAAATCTCATGCGTCGAGAATATGAGATTTTTTCAGGTCTGATGATTTTTTTAACCTAATTTTTATTTTTTGTTGTCAGAAGAAAGAAAATGGAGAGACAAAAAGAGGAAGGAGGTCTGGGTCTGGGCGTGGGAGTGTTATCGGTAGTGTTGGCGGAGGTTAAGATCTTGCATTGAGTTGTGTGCGCTCCAACGTTTTTTTAACAAACAGAAAACAAACCATTTTTTTTTTTTTAGAGAGAAAACAAACTTTTTTTTTAGTTGTTGAGAGAAAAAAAAATATTAAAAATAAAGCAATTTTTTTAAGGGTAGCGCCCCCAAAAATTGTGGGGCCTAATGGTTTCTTGACACGTGTTGTTTTTAGCAGTTACTGGACCCCCCACGTGGGCACGCTTTCTTTCGCCCTCGTAGCATTGTTCACACATAATAATAATAATAATAATCATCATCATTTTGTTTCAAATATATATTTATTATTTTTGGATAACTTACAATATAATTTTTTTTATTAAATATCCAACGTTCATATAAATTATATTTGATCTTAAAATAGTTAATTACAAAAATTATACGATAATATATTATCAGAATTAGTTATGATTGCCACAAAATAAGATCTACAATCATGTTGTGTCATTCCACTTTTCTCAATTATATAAAGTGAAGTTATTTTATATATATATGAAGTTTATATATATATATATATATATAAAGTGGGGTTGATTAATGAAGTAGAAAATAAAATAAAAAAAGAAGAAGAAGAAGAAGAAGGGTTTTATTCAGGTTAATAAGATAAATGAATAAAGCTAAATACATAAATATGTCGGGTAGAAATAAATAATGTTCTAAATACGTTAGGTGGAGGAAAAATGTTACATTTCGAAAATTTGTCTATATCTTTAGGAAGTCATGATTGATAATTTCAAACAAATTTAGTTTAAGATTAGATCTTAAAATGATAACCAACAAAATGTTGTGACAATAACATTTAATTTTCAAATAGAAAAACAAATAATTATTTAACAGTATTTCTGGGCTTAGACCATGTTTGGAATAACTATCATAACTTATAAAATAATCAACTAAAAACAAAAAGTGATAGGTGTTTAATAAATTAGTTTTATGGATAAATTGAATTAATAAGAAAAAATAAGGAAAACGTATTTGGTTAAATTATTTTAAATGACTAAAATGACAATATAAATAAATTTTATACACTATTTTTTCAAAGTTAATATTATTAATCAAGATTTTTGTTTTCAGTTTTACTTTTTTTTTTTAATTTTTTAAATTAGAATTACATACTAATTTAAATATAAATGAATAAAAAATAATAAATAAAAATAATAATTAATGATTTAATCTTTTATTAATTTAATTTTATCATAATATTGTTAAAGTCATAACTAATATTATGATTAATGAATTTCTTTTTAATATTTATAAGACAAATTGTATATACTTTGTGCTTAACCAAACGTTTTTCTATGTACAATTTTTTCAATTTTATTTCCTTTTTATTTTTTTTGACATATTCTTTTTTTCTTTTTATGTTTTAACCAATTGGAGCATATTTAGTGTAGTTTAAAAAGTGGGTTATCTCATTATGTTCTAGCAGACCTAACTTGAATGTTGTATGACTAAAAAATACAATGTTTACTTTTGTCTATTTTTGTTAAGGTTTCTTTTTATTAAAAAAACTTCAAATATAAATGTTGTGCACCTTTTTTGATATAAGACTAATATATCATCTTAATAATTTGATAATTTAACTAAACAATACACAGGTTCAAAATGGTTTCTTTATATTAATAACCCGACAGTCCTATAAATTAAGTCAAAACTTAAAATAGTTACTTACAAAAATTATATGGCAATATATTTTTAAAATTAGTTATGATTGTGACAAGATCTACAATCATTTTCTACCTTTTAACAACTCATTTAAAGTGAATTTTATGAATAAAGTAGAAATTAAAAAATGGGTTCTATTAAGGGTTATAAGATAAATAAATAAAGCCAGATACATAAATATATTAGGTAGAAATAATGTTCAATTTTAATAATGTGTCTATTTATTTAGGAAGTCATGATTTATAATTTGAAGTAAATCTAATTTTAGGTTAGACCTTAAAATGATCATTAAGAAAATATTATAACAATAACATTATTTTTTCAAATAGAAAAACAAATAACTATTTAATATTTTGGGGCCTTAAGCTATGTTAGGGATTGTTGTAGCTAGCATAACTTATGAAATAATTAGCTTAAAAGAAAAGTAGATAGGTATTTGGTATATTAGTTTTATAAATAATCAACTTAACAAAAATATGGAAAACGTTTTCGATAAAGTTTTTCCTGGATTAAGGATGAAACATTAAATCTTGGTAGCACGGAAACTTTCATATGTTTCTTCTTAATTTAATAAAATTTTCAATTCATCTTTAAGTTGCAAAATTTTAACCACCATAGTTGCAAAATATATTAAGCCTATGTTGTGAACAATCTAACCTCTCAGTCCTTGCATTTTAATAAAATCAAATCCACGACCCTTTCGAACAACCAAGTTTTCCTTTTTTTTTTTTTATTTAATTTTTTAAAGTATTACATTAATTTAGGGCGAGAGAAGATGACAAATATCCAAACTTAAAACCTCCAATGTGGAAATGGGAAGAACACACCATTTTATTTTATTTTTTTGAATGAGAAGAACTGAATTCTAAAATATTACTATGCTAAGTTCACACTCGATCAAAACATCATTCAAGTGTAAACATAGGAGCTTTCAAAGGGGAAAAAAAAAAACGTAAACATTATACAGTTGTAAACAATTTTTCTAATTACATTCAATAAAACTTAAAGCTTTAAATGTCTCTTAAAAGAAAAATTAACATTGTATTGAGTGTTTTCAAATAATTATAATATTTTTACTTTTTACAGTAGTAAAAATGGATCAAAACAGTGATCAGAATAAACGAACATAGTTATTCAATAAGTAGATTTAGAAATATATTTAGAAGTCAAAGAGCATACTAGATGTACAACCAGCATTTTGTTATAATCTCTAAATACATATCTGCATATGAACAAAAGTATATTGAAACCTGGAACATCAAATCGATTTTTTTTCACTTCCAATACGAAACACACAACTTTGAGACAATGCAATGAGTAATGAGTAGAGAACATAATGGTGAATAATTCTTTTATAGAAGTATCAGAAAAAATATATATAAAAGCAGGAACAAAATTTAGTACAAACATTGCTAGAAAAACATGAGGATTACCTACATTCTGGAATCTCAAAGCATGCAAGATCATGACTACAGATAAACATCCACAATATAAGATGAATGAAGAATCAAAAGAACCAATGACTAAGGCTTCCATCAATTTCACAAAACCAAAAAGTGCCAGTGTATTCTTAACCTAGCGCATAGATTCGTTCACCAACAAAGAGATTCTTTACCTCATCGAAATAGCAGAAATAGACCTCTCTATTGTCTAAATACGGCGTTTCTTTGGGAGTCGGCATCCATTGTGTGGTTTTCGAGTTGTGTCTTCAATGTATACAATAGGATTCTGGTCACCACGAGAATTACCGAAGCCTTCTCTAAAGCTCATGATTGCTTGTCTTTTCTTCTTAAAATAAGTGAAGCCATTCACCCTCATTACAACTGATTTCAACCCAAAATTTCTTGCCAGTCGTCCAACATGTTCAGCAGTTGCTTCAGCAGCATACCGTGATAGTTTTGGACCCCCTTTCAATTCCGGCAAACATCCCGATGAGGCACCAAGCTTCTTATTCCCTTTAGAATCCGTCACAGTAACAAAGGTGTTGTTACGCAACATCTTTATATGGACAATATCAGCATTTTGCTCCACAGTATGGCGAGGAAAATTAGGAGACCACATATATTTCTTCCCGTCTTCCTCCTCTACAACCCCTCTCACGAAATCCATAGGCCTCGAATTCCTGCCAGGTTCAAAATTCTTCTGATTCGTGGAATGGATGAAGCTCCGTAAACCTAAAGCATATGGAGCAGACATGTTCCCCTTAGCAGTCAACGAACACAAATCCATGCCTGAACTTCCCAAAACTCGTGGAGGCATTTGTTTTGCACTCTCTACTCCTGCAACATTCCATAACGAAAAAAATCTACATTTCTCGTTCTCTAAATGAACTGCAAAGAGAACACTACTCTATCAACATCAACCCAACCAAAACGAAAATAGACAAACTTGGGTACCTCATAACCTCTAATGTTTTTCTATCATTTCCTAGTTTGCTGGACCAGAAATTAATTTTCTTGCTTAGAACAATTATTCATTGTTCAATTCATGTATCCTAGGTTTGAAATTCAATTACTTCCTAGATAAAATATCTAAAAAAGAGCTTAAATTAAAGCGATTATAAACCCTAACAGTGGACACAAATCAAAACCCATATCGGATTCTGAAATGGTAAAAAATTCATCAATTTTGTGAATCGATTTTCTTCGCCTAGACAGCAACCAAAAAATAAAGCATGAAAAATCAATTGAAAAAGAGAAATGGCCTTACCAGGAAAATATGAAGATGCTGGGTGAAGTTCAGAGACGTTATTGAGAGCGCCATAGAATCGGTGCAGAGATGTAGCAGTGAAAGGACGAGCCTGACGAAGCGCAGAGAGGGATCGCATTTCTAGGGTTTTCACTCTTCTTGATTTTGATTAACTTTGTTTCATTTTTTGGGGGTTTATTGTTTTGGTGGTTTTTTTGGAACGAGAAAGTTTAAGGCCAATCCAAGCCCGACCTAGGCCCAAACCCAAGCCCATTTTGTGTTGGATTTGTGAAACCTATTTTAAGAACGCCTTTCTTTTTTGTTTTAAGTATTTCAAATAATTCGAATTTTGGGGGGTAAACTACCGCTCGAATCCATAACCTTAGTAGTGTACGTAACTTATCTTATTGACCGTTTTAAGATTTTTTTTCTTTTCTTTTTTTCTAAACTAGCATTGAATGAATCATAGATCTATCATGACCTGCTATAATAAATCAATATCTGCACAAAAAAAAAAAAAAAAACCTTAATAATACAAGCAGGAAAATACTCTTATAATCTTATAAAATGAGCTTGGTTGAAATTGAATCTATCAACTATTTTATTTGATAATGAGTACATAAGCACATATATTAATAAATATATGTGTATTGAAAATATGGGGGTTTAAAGGCCATTTTTAAGGTCCAGCGGCAATATTTTAACTTTAGCAAATGTTTTAATTTTTTTTGAGTTTGATTTTTAGATAATTTAATCCGATTTGAGATTTTTAACATTCAACTGTATAAGAACTCGTTTTTAATGATATATTAAATAGAAGTGAGTTTCGTATTTTTCTTATACACATTCATATTTAAAACCGAACACACAGTCAATAAAGTTGAATAAGTATATTTATATGGTAAAATTATATCATATATAATTTTTTAACATGTAGATTACACTATTCTACTTTAATTTGTTAAAACAGAATATTTAACACCGTCATTGAACTATCTCAGTAGAATTAAATAAATAACCAACTTAAATAACTTTACATAAGTTAAATTTGGACGAAAATCAAGCCAAGATATCATCATGCATGATTAAGATTATATGATCAGTCATTAATTCTATACAGGAGATTGGTTGGCCGTTAGCTTTATATAGATCATGTGCACATGGGCATGAAGACATATGTATTTTTCAACGATAGAACCAATCCATGTTCAATTAACATCATTTGAAAGCTGATTAGTATTGAAAGAAACAAAGTTATAATTTAAGACGTTTGAGCTGGTTTAGAATGGACATAACATGAGATTGTTTAAAGATATTGGAAAACGACCAACAAGTTATGGTTCTATATATGGAAGGTTTGGCAGTGAAGTTGGTGCTGGAAGCTTCAGGACACGTCTTGAAGCTGCCCAATTATTGAGGTCTAAAATGGAGAACCAAAGGACTTGTAAAGTGGTTATAAACGTTCCATTTGAGCAAGGCATATGTGAATTTTAAGTAATTATGTGCTATAATTAAGTGATCATATCATGATCTTGACTGGATTACGTGCTACAATTAAACGATCATATCGTAATTTTGGTTGGACTAAAGATAGAAGTCGTAATTTGTGATAAATTTGAAACATTTGGAATATGATTTATGTATGAACGAAAAATATAAAGATAAATAATAAGGTAATAATTTTAAAAAAGATAAAGACCCAAATGAAGTTCGTCTAATTTAAATGCATGCTTATTATCACATCCTGATCACTATTAGGAGCCGAGCGAAGAAAATCATATTTGGGGGGCCATTATAAATTAAAAAAAAAATTACATGAGAGAGGTCCAAGTGTAAAGTTTTCAAAATCTAGGAATAAATTCATATTTCTTTGAATAAAACTTTAAAAAAGTTTTGAAGGAGCCAGCCCCTCTTTCCCTCTGCGACTAATCACTATCATTTAGATTTAATATTACTGTAAGTAAGGCATTGCTTTGTTCGCATTGATTTGTGCCAAGAAATGTGAATCATCAAGGTTGAAAAGAGTCCTAACTAGATATTGGAATTCTAAGTGGTTTCTAATAATGTTGATATTGTCAATAAATGATCATATCAACAATGATAATATTGTCTCTCAAACCAAACTAGTTCTTAAACTTACTTTTACTAATAATTAACCCATCTTTTGCTTTCCTAAACTTCTTGTTAGCAAAATAACATTTCTTTGTATTTTGAAATTTGATAAGAATTTTCAATTATATATTATATGTACAATAAACGTGGAACTAGAGCTCTTATAAATAGGAGAAGACAAAGACTCCCAAGCATAGGAAAGAATATTCAAAAAATTATCCATATATTATTAACGGAATGAGTGCACGTTAGAACTCGTAACTTTGAAAATGAGTCATAAATGTAGGGTCTAAAAATTATCCATATATTATTAACGGAAGGAGTTCGCGATAGAGCTCGTGATTTTGAAAATAAGTCATGGATGTGAGGTAACCACCACCGCACGACCCCACCGAAGCCACCTCACCTTGCGTAATAAGAATTTTATTTGGGTGCATACACTCATAGTCACTTTGCAGATCACGTTTGGTTTTGTTTATATTTGAGGCATGTCAGAAATTTTTGACCCATTAAAAGCTTCGATAATAAATTTTTTAGACATGTGATTAGATAATCATTATGTTTGACTCAAAATTAAAATATTTTGAAATGATCTTTTTTAGTTGTAATCTTAAACATTAAAAATAATATTTATTTTTCACAAATTCCTTAATTTCAATTCGTAAAATAAATATGAACATATTATTTGTTAAAAATATAATCAATTAATTTTTAAAATTCCACATTGGCTCCCCGTGCCTTTTGCTTCCAAATTATTTATATTATTTACTTTACGTAGTTTGCGAGTCAATTGGTGAAATTATAAGTTGGGTTAGATCTTTATCTTTAACGTGTCTATTGTTGGAATTAATGAGACAAAATGGATAAGGGATGAGTCCCTATTTTAAGTTTAGGACGGTTCATGGCATATTGTCCTTTGATTTTAGGTCACCTACCCTACAGTGCCTTCACCAATAATTGTCTCTTAAAAATCAAATAATGGGACCACCGTCAAGAGGAAAATACCTGCAGAATCTAGAATGTCAAAGAGGGAGAGGCAATGGGTTCAATTGTTTTGGACAAGTGCTTCGTGTCATACACTTCAGATTTAAATTACAATTGTACGACATAAATTGACATAAGTAAGATGGACAAAGATTTATTGTCCAACTTTAATTCAAGTTGGATTTTGTAATATAAGTGTAATTGAATTGATTATTCATATTATAAAATATGATCTAATTTAAAATATTTATGACATGAGAGAAATTAATTATTTTTTTGGAAAAAAAATAATTAAATTGATTAGTCATATTTAACATAATTAAAAAAAATTACATGATGCATTCATGATATGAGAGTAACCGAATTGACTACCTATACATATGAATTAAATAAGGGAAAAAAAAAATAGTATGATTGTTGTGTAGGATTTCTTGAAATGTGATCGTGCTTGGTCTTGGTCCCGCATCACCAAACATGCACAAACCCTTTGCTGCCCTAAGTGGTCTAGTCGCCCTCCAACTAAGGGTTTCGCTGTCCTGTTCAAATTTAACCAATGAGGTTATGCACACGTGGTCTTTTTGAGACCATTGTTGCTGACCCACCACGTGAAGTAACATGCACCCTCAAACCATGGACGTTCAGTCATGACTGGCTAATTTGTACAACCTTTCCTCATTTATTGTTATGTCAAAATCCTTTTTTTTTTTTCATAATTATTTTCAAGAAAAATTTTATAATTTAAGCACCACATTAATTCCTACAAGTTAATATGTGTGTAAAGAATTTATTATCATATCTTTCCAATTTTTCTGCGATAAAAATCTAAATTATAAAAGTTATGTCTTATTATAATCTAAAACTTCATTATCTATATAATTACAATTAAGAGCTCATTAACCTTTTGCTGTTAAAATTTTAAACATTCTTAAACCATTAAATTACAATTTTAAAAAAAAAATTGGTAGGTTAATTTAACATAAATTAATTATTTATTTATTAACCTTTTATGATATCTAGCCAGATCATGACTTAAATATAGATATATTTAAATAATTCTTTACTTATCATTGAACACTGGTACAAATAATTTATTCTTAACTATCAACAAAAAGATTCATTTACTTTTATTAGTCAATTCACTTATACACCCCTTTCAAAATTAAAGAAAGTTAATTTGTATCAATGAATCACGGGCTTTGCACTTAATCAATTCATCAATGCACAATGAGAGGAAAACTCTCATGTGAAATGTTATGGGTAAATTTAGAATTATATAAATGGACTGATAAAAGTCCAAGACTGATTCAATAGATCGACCCAAGGAACGAAAGCGCAGCTCGCTAGCATCCAGCTCGCATACATAAGCCTTCAACCCTCAATGCTCAGCTCACGTAGATAAGTGCCTAGTTCGCTAACCTCAAATCGTCCAACTCATAAAGAATATCTCTTTCTCAGGTCGCTGCTCAGTCAGGATCATAGCTACTCAGCACCTGGCTCTAGCTCGCCCAGCGCTGAGTCTCATTAAAATGGTAGCAACGCAATTTAAGGAATACACAACTATCAAATCAAGGCTCTGATTTTACGGAATGTAACCCTACATTAATAGGTGTCAGTATTGAAAAGTGTAATTAATAATTTTTTTATTATACAAACTATAGCACCTCTTCCTTTCTATAAATTGGAAGCTGAAACTCATTGTAAATGGGGCTCAGACTCTCATACACCCAAAAAAAAAAAAAAAAAACACTCAATATCAAAGACTGCCTCTCTAACCAGAGAAGGCACCGTCGACATAAGCCCTTTTCCTTGGCCGAACCACGTAAAAATCTTGCCTTTGTTCTTCCTTTTTGCCTTTTCTCTCTCTTTTATGCTTGGTTTTGGATTGTTTACAGGTTTTGGGTTTCAAAACCTTAGTTGACTGAAATCATACGTCAATATAAAAATTTTAAAGTTTGTATAAGACTTCTTTAAAATAGTTACATTTTTTTTTGAAAAAAAAAAATTATAGTTATCAATATGTCATGCAATTGCTTTAGTTTGCCATAGTAGGAATAAGTAAAGAAAAAGAAGATACATAAAGTGTATTGGAGAAAATATGAAGGGATGCAAGAGGGTTAGAGAGAAAAGTAGATGGAGAAATATATAAATTCATCAATGCACAATAAAAAGAAAACTCTCATATGAAGATTTTAAAGTTTGTATAAGACTTCTTTAAAATACTTACATTTAAAAAAAAAAAAAAAAATTATAGCTATCAATATGTCATGCAATTGCTTTAGTTTGTTACAGTAGGAATAAATAAAGAAAAAGAAGATACATGAAGTGTATTGGAGAAAATATAAAGGGATGCAAGAGGGCTAGAGAGAAAGGAAGATGGAGAAATACATAAATTCATCAATGCGCAATGAAAAGAAAACTCCCATATGAAGATTTTAAAGTTTGTATAAGATTTCTTTAAAATTGTTACATTTTTTTTTTTTAAAAAAAAAAAATTATAGCTATCAATATGTCATGCAATTGCTTTAGTTTGTTACAGTGGGAATAAGAAATTAAAGAAAAAGAAGATACATGAAGTGTAATGAAGAAAATATGAAGGGATGCAAGAGGGTTAGAGAGAAAGGAAGGTGGAGAAATACATAAATTTTGACAATTCATAATTGGAGTAACGAAACTGCTAACTCATTGGGATCTTTACCTTAATATATATATATATATATATATATATATATATATATATTACAAAGCAAAAGGCCATAGACGAAAAAGTAAACTAGCTAGTATTATGCACGATAATCCTATTATATCTAAGAAAAAGATTAATAAAATTGATCTTCGTTACAAATACTTCTCAAGAAACAAAATTTCCCACTAGTCCTCTTTCTCATTACATAATATTAAATACATCTAGAAGCTACGATTACAAGATCCAGAAGCTCCTTGGAGCTAGCTAATTAACATATGAGATTCTCATGAAAAAAAGTGGGGAAAAAAAATACTACTAGGATTTTGTTAGGGGAAATTGAAGGAATTTATTTGTGAGAGGGAGTGGAGGCTATTTGTGGCAGTAGACATCTTGTTTGGGAGGGCTTGACATTGACTCTTTCCAAAATCTGGCTGGGAGTCCTTGTCGAGGGACTGGGAATGGGGCATACTCAATCCCACTTTGAGAACCCACCACCTCCCACCTACAAAAAAAGAAATTATTATTGTCACACCCCAATAAGAAAAAATGGCATTCTCAAATTTCTATTTAGCATTATACATTGACCATGAAATCGATTTTCCATAGTTTTGATATCGCTATTGAACAGATAAAAATAACAATTAAATTAAGTGCTCTTTTATCATGTTACAAGTGTTTTATATGAAAAAATTTTAAGGATGTAATATCTAAAAGACAGTTTTAGTGAATATATCAGTCTAATGAGTGTGTTATGCAATGAAGTTGATGAAAATGTGGCACCTAAATTTGGTGAGAAGATGGTGGATTAAAATGAGAATCTCCAGCTTGGCAAGGTGATTGCCAGGGCAAGCATGCACTCCCTTGCCAAAAGGCATGAAGGTATTGGGTTTTGGGGCTACCTGCATCCACAAAACAAAAGAAAATTTGCAACTTTAGTCTTTAGTGGTCAATTGTGCACATGCACGCTTGCTTTTGATAGTGAATTTTTGGTAAATCAAATTAAGCTTTCTTGTTATTTAACATATTTGTGTAAGAAGATTTATGAAAATTTTAAGAAAGTAAGTTTTAGGAAATTTAAAAATTGATAAAAAAAATTAATAAGATATGAAACTATTTAGATTCGTTCATAATTAAGTCAAACTTTTTAATAGCGATTGAATATTAATCAAGAAAAGTAATTGTAGAGAATCTAGATAGTTCAAAAAATTGAAAGACGTCTTCTAAAATACATAAAATTTATTAAGTACTCTCTACAAAGGAGGTTATATTATTGTCAATGAAAAATACAAATTCTTTCGCATGCTTTGATATTTTATCTAAATTAGAGAGTAAAAGGAGTGGCCTACAAAATTTATCCTTAAAGTTACCTTACACACCTCAAATCTAGATGGGTCAAAAACTTGAGGGTCAGGGAAGAATTCTGGATTGTGATGGATGTTCCTGAACAATGGCATCACTTTCCAACCCTTGGGAATCATATATCCTGTCCATTAAAAAAGAAAAAAAATTGGAATGTAAAAACCTTTTAAATTCATATCCAATCTAGAAGATTAAAAAGTTACATAGAATCTTCTAGTTTAACTAAGTCCTCACCTTTGTATTCCACATCAACCACGGCTTCCCTGTATGTGAAAGATATGATACTTGCCATCCTCAAGCTCTCCATTATAAACTGAAATTCCCAAATTATTTAATATTAACATTTGAGAGGGGTACTAATTTGTACACAATTTGCTTTTCAACACATATAATTGTAGAAAGTATTTACCCTATAAGTAAGTGGCATGCTCTTTGTTTGTGCCCATGTTAAGGACTTTTCTCCTCCATTATTTGACTCGTGTATAGCCTTTTGCTCGACCTGTAACAGTAACCAAGACTAAATTATACTATGACCATCATGAATCAAAGTTTCAATTTCTCCGAATGGTTTTAATGGACTATATATGTATAAATTCAAACCTTGATAGCTTCTAGAAGCATCTGATTGTCTTTAAGGTACTTGAGAATCCATGTAAGAGCACTAGCTGTTGTGTCCTGAGCAGCAAAGAGCACTCCAATGATATTATCAGCAATCTGATCCTCAGTTAGAATCTGGCCATCCCCATTTCTGAAATTGAGAAGATAACCCAACAAATCTTTCTCCACCGTTTTTTTCTCCTTCCTCTCACATATTATCTCACTCACAATCTGGCTCAGCCTCTTCCTTGCCTGCAGTTTTAATTTGTTAGAATCTAATCATTAGAACAAAACAAAAAGGGAAATTAGACCACAATTAGTATAATAATAATGATTATGATCTTGTTTATCTTACCAAGACTGCTTTGTGATAAGCACTTCCAGGAATTCTAGTCGGAAGAGAGTTGTAGCCTTTATCTACTATGACATAGTTGTTTTTGAGCTCCTCTCTAATGCTACTATCCAAATGACCAAAGATGGACAGAATGCCGATATCAAAAGAGAACTGCAGAGGATCAAGGAAACCCACATATCAGTATTAACAAACCAAAGCATTTTTTATCCAAAAAAACATAGACTGAAAGGACAGATGCATGAATCACAAACTTATTCAAAACCTCATCAAAAAGGCAAAATTCCAAGCAAACCCAACTTTTCAAAATATGCACTAATAAAAGTTAAGAGGAATATATATATATATAGGAGATATATAACATCAAGATGATCAAGAAGCTATACGGTACTTTATTAAAAAACTCATGAGCTTCGCATTAGAAACACATATTTGTATATATAGTTTAATTATGAAATATACTTATTTTAGTGTCATGTCTATACATATATAAGTGTCTATCTAACTATATGTATTCATATTCCAACCTTCTTCGTCTCAATGAAGGTGTTAATGACTTGACCACGGCCGGTCCAAGAGTCCAAGACTGAAAGGGCTATGGTTTCGATGTGGGGAATCAGTTTCTTGATTTTCTCAGGAGATAATGAAGTCTGAACCAGTTTTCTTATGTGGGTATGGTAGTCTCCCCCATGAAAGAAGAGTGCAGATGGGCCTATTATCTTCTCTTTGCTTTTCGGATACGTTGGCTTGAACAAGTGGGCATGACTCACCAGCACAAACCACGCGGCCTCAGGGCTAGCCAACATCACGCAACGGCAGCCAAGGATGTGTGTTTTGAATATTTCTCCATATCTGCAAAAGCCAAAAACTTGTAGTCTGTACTGCATGCTTATTGCATACCAAAGTTTTTGTTTAATTAACACAAGAAAAAAATCTATGTATGGAGACTGGTGATGGTGTTTGAAAATAATTATAAGAACCAACCTTTCCTGCTTAGTAGCAAAGAAGACATTAGGGTCTTGAGAGTACATTTGGGCAGTTTCTCCTATGTAAGGCCATCCCATTGAACCAGGAGGAAGCTTAAGACCATGTTTGGTTGTTCTACTTTGTTTAAAAAAATATGAGAGAAGACTTGAGAGAAAGAGGAATAATAATAATATGCATAATACAACAACAACTGGCTCCATACAAAATTGTAGAATCTCTTTCTCTCCCACTCTCTGTGTGTCCCCTTTTCTGTGAGAAGATTTTGGTGAGGGAGTGGGATGGCAATATATCTTTTGAGGCCGGGGAGGAACAATGATGGATGCTATAAGTGGTGATCAAATCAGTTTGAAGGAGTGAGGTGGGTGTGGAGGGATTTATATAGACAATGCAAAGGCAAGTTGATAGGGACATTTGGTTTTCAAGAAGATTTTGCCATTTGTAATGGAGAGATTTGCCTTATATATTGCTCAGATTGTGATCCAATATTTATTAAATGTGGAATCCAAAGTCAGTATTACAACGATAATATTACAGTATATATGTAAGTCTATATGAATTCCCTCTTTCTTTTCTTTTGTGTTGCTGACTGTAAATCTATTATTTGAAAGAAATAAAGTTTTCTAATTAAGAATTTTTTTGTTACTTATAAAATACATTAAATCTAAAATGATATAAATTTGACGAAAACACATTGGATTTTTTTTATTAATTTAATTAATGTAAATATAAACCCAAAATTTGATACTAGTGATAGTCGATTTTTAGACCTCTTATGCAAACTGCAAAAGGTTGTATAATAAATTGTAAATACTTTTTTTGGAAATATTTTTTTTTTCTTGTGTATCTAATTTACGTCTTTAATACACATTAACAGGACCCGTTTTATACTAAACACTGATTGTATTGTGAGTGTTTTTATTTTATATAATGTGAAAATCGGTTGGAATTTTAGTAAAAGTAAAATTTTCGTTGGAAACATTCAAATGATTGATTAGCACTACAAGTAAACAAGATTATAAAAGAGTTTAATCCAACATTAGTTTTCTTAGTCAGACATCCTTTGGGATTTTCTATCACTGATAGTGATCATCTTGGTCTTTTGCATTTGAAATAAATAGAGCAATTAACCTAACAAATATGGTGGATTTCAGATAAAAATATCGAACCAAATTTCAATTTAAAAAAAATCCATTTATATCTGTACAGCATTACGAATTTTCATTTTCCCTAATCAAAAAATAAATAATAATAATAAAAGAGGCATCCCACTATGCCAGCGTATTTTGATAGTGCAAAATTTGGAAGTTGACATAACGTATTTATTCATGGGGACCAAATTGCAAATTATATATCAACAAAAAATATTAGAGGTCAAATTTTATTTGCTTTCTTGAACAGAGGTACATACTCTGAAATTTTGACAGAGTTTTTCGCATGCCTGGTCGAAATCTCCTTGGTCAGAGGACTCTGAAGAGAATCCAAGATGGGTACTCCAGACCATAACTAGAGCAACCTGTATCCACTGCAGCTTTTGCTGTGCATTGTTCTAATTAACTGTGAAATGTCAATTTTTTGTGGTGATAATAGGCACAAGAAGTGTTCAGTCTCTTGGATTAATGTTTTCAAGAATTTGACAATGTGATGGAGAATGAAGTCTGTCATCTATCAATATATATAAGTTTTTGCCCTAATACATGTAGTCCATTACATTCATTTAATATTTCTTCAAAATTTAAGGGCGGTAAAAAGGGTTCACATGTAAGGTTGAACTCGATTCGTTCATGAATTCGATCAACATGACACAAATTCATTTAATAAATAGATCAATATTTTTTGATGTAACATGAATTTATTTATAAAAGACTGACACGATGCGACACAATTAATTCATTTATTACTTAATCATAAATTATTCAAACTGATTAACCCATTAACTCGTCAACTCATTAATTCTTTTACCCGTTTAACATGTTTAAAACGTTTAATCTATGTAATCTAAATACTATTTTGACCCTTTTAATATATAAATATTATAATTTGACCCTATTAATCGTGTCAACCCGTAAATCTATTAAACAAATCAAACTCGATTTGGTTAATAAAAATATTGAGCAAATTGACACGATTATGACACAAACTCATTTAAATCAAATTCACACCCATTTATTTTGCACGAATTCATGTTGACCCATAGTGTCGTGATCCAAATTGTCATCCCTACTTCAAAATTTCGGATCAATCACCGTTTTTTGGTCTAGTCTTCAGGCCCACATGTCTAGACGAGTAATCTAGTCCAATGAAAGTATAATTACTTTGTGTAAGATAAAAATTATACATACACATATATAATTACAGTACAACAAAATTTATGTCCCCTGTGAGATTTATGATAAAATATACAATCAAAATTACATGCATAAGAACCCTATAATTCATACTGAGATTTTTTAGCTTTCTCTTTTCTTTTCTATAAATTATGACACAATATATATATATATATATATATATATATATAAGTTGAGGCCAAAAGGATTGGAGGTCCATTGAAACTCGTCAAACTCAAAGGATAAAAATTTTACATACACATATATAGTTACAATACAATAAAATTTACGTCCCACGTGAGATTTATGATAGACTATACAATCAAAATTTCATGCATAAGAAGTTAAGAACCCTATAATTCATACTGGGATTTTTTAGCTTTCTGTTTTCTTTTCTATTAATTATGACTATATATATATATATATATAAGTTGAGGCTAAAAGGATTGGAGGTCTATTGGAACTTGTCAAACTCAAACAAAACTAACAGGTATGAAAGTAGAACCACCAACACGACCTTCTAAAAAACAATGGTGAGTATTGAACTCCTAGCACCTTAGTAATTGGGGAGGTGCATAACCATCTCTTAGTGTAGGTGATGTGCAGATGGGATATGTGCACCAAAAACTAGTGCAAAATTTTTAATTGCCAAGATACTTTTACCAATATATATATATATATATTGGTAATAATAATTATTTTTTTAACATATTATTTGCACAATAATTACATGTCAGACTCTTTCAAATGGAATAATGAGAAGCGGTTCAGAATCGAAGTCTCTCAAAAGTGGGAGGGAATAGAGGCTCCCAAACAGAAGGAAGAATTAATAACCTGAAAATTGTCCACATAAGAGGGGCAGATGAGATTCGAACCCACAAACCAAATGTTTATAAGTTGAGCTATGACTTATCATCCAATCAGGCCACAATTCTTTAGCAATAATAATTATTTAACACTCAAATAAAATGTTTGAAAAGAAGCTTTCACAAAAAAAAAAAAAGGAACAGCGTTAATCACCAGGTAGAAGGCCGTGTAATATATCATAGGTGATTCCTGTAATTAATGTTTAATTATACATATTCTTCTCCTTCACGAAGTTAAATAATATTCCTTTACCTAGATATGCATGGCTGGTAAAAAAATATTCAATTTACCTAACAAAACTAATGGTATATTTTCACATTGGATTGCTAGAATATACTTGTTACTTTATGTCGTGCTCAGCATGGAATTATCTTACAGATTTCTGAATGGATCAAGTGTTCTTAAACCAGATCATAATGTATAGAATCTTGCTTAGAACAATATCTCTCATAAGTTCAACCTTCCTCCAAATGTATAAAACCGTGGCCTATAACAAGTTCTTTCCAAATTTACCTATAAATATAGGTATACGAATAATTTGAAGGTGAATTAAGATTTCTGAAGTCTGACCGAATTTATTGATTATAAGATTTCAATGGTCAAAATCCAAAATCTAAAAGTTATATTAGTTGGCAAAATTTCTTGAAATCTTATAAGATTTTGGGTCGCATTAGATTATAATATCTAATTAAAGGCAAATTGGAAATAATGCTCGCGAAGGACACATGCTGAATTCTTACAAATTCTCAATATTAAAATATATATTATTTTATATATCATTTGACATTTGAGCTCAAGTACACAGCATTATGGTGGTGGGTGTGGAACACTTAAGGCAACTTACCTGCATTGGGGTGCTTTGATTATGTGGTGAAATCATTAGCTAACGGAACATAGTCAATCAATCAATCAATCATTTTCAAATATTTTTTATTATTTTAACTACATTAGGCCATTTAATAGAGTGAGTTACATCAATCAATCACTGACTCTATATTGACGATTCCTATTAAATTATGCCCCATCATTTATGAATTGTATTTATGAGTACCTTGAAAAAAAAGAAACCTTTAATGTGATTTTCTTTTATAAATGATAAGAAAAAAGTGAAATATATTTGGGATATATATTTTTATATATTAAACAAATTGTTCTAGTACTCAAAAACCTAATCAATCTTTTCTCAAAAATAAAATGAACATTTAATATTCGATAATCACTTGTGTAAATAATAATTAACATGTGTATTAAGGATGCGGACTAGCATCTAAAAAATTGGAAACAAGGAAGAAAGCCACAAACAACCAATAAATATATTTATTTATTCATTTAAAACCTTAAAAATAGCATATCAAGTGATTGTCAATTGTAGCATAAAGTTTATGACAATTCAAGGATTAATTTAAAAGTTACAAATTATTTATCATATTATTTGCGATAAAATTCATTACATCCATCATCATCTTATAAAATTTTATTATTTATAGTAAATAGATATTGTTGCTAGAATATGTTGGATCAAATATAATTTCTCTATTTAATTTTGTATTAAAATGTTACATTCAAATCTAATAGTTGATTAATAATGAGTTCTTAAATTTTATTAAATAAGTTAAAATTACCTGCACATTCTGCGAATGCATTTTAATATATATATAAAGAGTAATGTTAGATTTTTTAAATTTTTCATCAAATGACATGACATGTGAATTATCAATATCATATTAATTGTCACATCTCATAATTTATTAGATGTTGATAACTCACATACCAAATCATTTAACATAATTTGAGATAAAAAATCTGAACGTGCTAGTATTATTGTATATAAAGAGTTTTCTAACTTATAAGTTTTGATAATATTATTCAAACTAGATTTTTTAATAACAACTATTAGATATATTGTAAGCATAGTTATTAAAAATTTTTATAACTAATTTAATTAATTTTTTATTTAATTCAATATTAATTATTAAAATTATTATTGGATAGTTTTACTAATCTAGTTAGATGGGAAAATCCCCTGGAGCAAGTAAAGGGAGGTAGGATCGAGCACTGGACAGATGAAATTGAAAACCAAAAACTAAGGATGGCTAGTATCTGTCATTTCGCAATCTTTGCAGACTTCATGAGGCGAGACTTTTTTCGTCGGCGCCCCCCAAGTCATGTGCCACGAGGGAGGGGAACCCAGTGACACGGCCATGCATTGCAGCTCACACATCCAAGCCGTTGAGATCTTTCCGATTCCCAGATCAAGTGGCCATCATTCTTGTCTACTATAGTGGGGCCCACTAACCTGTTGTGGATCAACACTCGAGCAACCCATGTTTGCGTACGTGGAACGTTCGCGATTGTGGTGGGGCCAATTAATCCCACACCCCCCCTCCAAAAAAACGTGATTTCGAAATCGCATGAAAAGGACGAATCAAGGCCGAGAACCAAATGAGCCGAAGTGACACGTGTCAAGATCTTGGTGATTGCGGTCTAGATAGTTCGGGGGAGGACCCAGAAACAGTTGGCAAAATGGGCCGTCTAATGTGTAGACGTGTCGGTACATGATAGGAAACATTAATTCTGCCAAACCAAGTGAAGGAAGAAGAAGCGTTTTTTTGTAAGATATAATTACACGAAACTCCTCTGAGATTTATCAAAAAACAAATGAAAACATATTTATCCTTTTATTACATCAAATTCCATATCATCAATTGACTTCCGTCAAATTCAACTGTTTGATCAGGATTTTAGACGGATACCTATAATACCCTCAACATTGTAACTTGAAGATCTGGATTCCAGATCTAAAAAAAAATCAACGTTAAGCATGAAGTTTTGTGGAATAAAATGATAACTATATTTTCATCTATTTTTAGACAAACCTCAGGAGAATATTGTTCAATTCACTCTTTTTTGTAATTACATTTTGTTAATAGTTTGTAAATTAACTACGGGCACTCAAATTAGCCACTTACGTCTCTAATACAATTTTGATACATTTTCACGATTGCAATGTTTGTTTGTCTAAGCACATTTATAGACTTATTATAATTCAATAATTAATACAATTCCTTTTATTTTTTCATATTTAATGTCTATAATTAAAGTCTAATACATATTTATCATTTTATTTTTTCATTGTAGAAATAAATAGTACTAAATCTAGATCGCCTTTTAACTGTTAATGTCAATAAATTTTCTATTGCAATTATAAAAATACAAAATGTTTGTTTGCTTATTCGCAACTTATGGATATCGATATATCTGAACTAATTACATTATTGATTGTATTTTATTATATATCTAATAGCAAAACCCTAATGACAAAAGAGTAATTGCACAATAGGATTATTTCGGTAATTGAGACTGGCTACGAGCAAGAGAGTCATTGAGACTGAAAACTTGCACACTAAACTATTAAGATCAAGTACACCATTGTTGATTTGTAGAAGTTGAGCTTAACTCATATCATTGAATCAAGAAAATGTACTTTGTTACAGAGAAGTAAAAGTGATCGGAAATATTTATACAGGCTACACTTAAGTGAACTTATTTATAACTAACTGATAGGTGGTAGCATCTAATTCTACTAGGTGACAACTGCACGTGAGTATCACATGCTCCAACTCCTGTTGTTATACATTATGTGCAACCCCAGTATAATCATACCTCATCTCTGTACTAAACACACCTCACTGCTAGTCATCTCTTAACAATACATAGCTATATATTAACATCTAACAGAGACTATGGGAAAGAAAGTCATTTCAAGATCATTTTATTTAACGGCATTTTGATGGTAGAGGGATAGAGGATGCAAATAATTAGTTGGTGAGTTTAACACAAATTTTTTTACTGAGATGGAAAACGAATTTTGTTTTTGAAACGTGGTTAGTTTTTCAAATTTTCACTGTTATTATTATATTGAACTATTGTACATCTTGAGAATTTGACTGTCCAAGAATTATCTAGGAAAAGCACACAATAAAGCAGGAGTATATCATTCTCTTGGCCGTGATTTTTTTTTTTGGAAATACTCTTGGCCTTGATTTACCTTATTGTTCACAAGTTTGTTTTGCCAATTTGTCAACTTAAGTAATCAAATGCTCATATGAAAATCTCTCTTTCCCTTGCTATTCTTGAAGCATGCTTCAATATTTCTGTAACATTAACAATATAATTATCATTCTGAGGTACAATCTGTCTTGTACATGAAATCACAAGTTGGTTGTTTGTTACCTTTGAAAATATCACTGTCTACCATTTCCACTACCATGTACAGGTTTCATCATCAATCATAACAGAGGCCACCTGTAATTAGATTGTTCGGCCGTGATTACTCTTACATTATTGGTTAGAGGCTTATCAGAGCCAACATGTTTTGTTGTTTTGGTAGCATTGGATGCCTATACAATCAGTTGCTCATTATATGTTTTGGCTAGGCTAGCTAGCTATCAATATATCTGGCTCCTCCATTACAATTTGTTGCTATACATGATATTGTCTAACTACAGCCTACAATTTGTGTATTTAGTTTTCTAATTCAAACTATGTTGTACGATCTCAATCAAACTTGTAGAGGATTGTCGCGAGATATTGATGAACATAATAATGTTATGGAAATCTTTAAGGATCTTTGGATTTGATTAAAACGAAATCAAATAGAACATCTCAGATTTCTTTTTTTTTAAAAAAAAAAAAAAATTATGATTTCGTAAATGAAAGGTTCTTTACGAATTTCAAGAGAGATTATAAACGAAAGTTGTGAGATGTGACAAATTTTAATGAAAGATCGTGACAAATGTACCTGACATGCAAGGTTTTTGATGAATTATACATTCAATTGAAATTTAGGGTGATTTTTAAAATGAACATTTTAATTTTTAAGAGGGTATTTACTCAAGGAACCTATCGAGGGAAATGATAATTAATTTTTACTGAATTTCAATGTTAATAAAAATAATTTTTTTAATTAATGTTTATACAAATAGTTGAAAACTACTGTTTGTAGTGTCCGCATATAAACCAGGAAGGATTTAACCCTTCTATATTAAAATAAGTTTCTTTTTATGATTGAAAAAGAAAACAATATTCTACCAAAAAAATTAAAAAGAAAAAAAGAAAAAGAAAAAAATGTTCCTCTTTTTAAAATACCCACTGTCGACGATTTCACATTTTATATAAATTGGGCGGTTTTTTAATTAAACCGTCTTCTTTTATTTTTTATTCCTAAAAGTTAGTAGATATTGTGATAAAAATTTTGCAAATTATTTTCAATTGCTATCATTTATATTTTTAGTGAAACTCAATTCAGTTTCATTTTTAGCATACATGCTTTCAATTTTTAACCAAGTAATAAAACTATTTCATCATAATTTTCCTACCATTCATAGTTATGGTTTTCATATATACTTTTTTATCCGAATTAGTTATTACGTAAATATTTTTTTAAAGTTGATTCCAATGAGTTATAAGTCTATTGAGATATATTAACATTAGTTATTGCTTCCGTAACTTGGATATCTACTCTTATAGTGGGAGACAATTACTCTCGCAATAAAGAAAAGAATGCCACCTACACAAAGCTTGTAAAATACATATAGGAGACAACTATAGTCCCAATAAGGAAAAGAATGCCACCTACACAAAGCTTGTAAAATATATTTTAGTGACATTATCCCTAACACTAAGATGAATGAATTGAAGTACAATTACCTGTGGTAGGACATGATATGTAGCTATTTCCGATAGTTAGAACATCGATCATACAATTTGACATTTTTTTTTAAGAGCTTGGATCTAAAAGTAGTTAGTGACTTAATAGGAATAACTTGATTGAGAGGTTACAAATTATGACAAATTTGTTGATAATATCTACTGCTATACATCTAAAAACAATGGTCCAATAAGTACTCTAAATAGCATAATGAGTGATTTGTCCTTGTGATATTATTTTTCACATCATTTTATAATTTAGATGGTAAAGAAAAATAATTTATCATATTATTTAAGGTTTTTTTTTTTTGGTGAATATTTTTGGATGATGTAGTATTTTTTTTAATAAAATATAAGAGATTTGTCAGGACTTACAGAGATTAAACATTACTTATACTGTCTAGATATCTCCCTGAATAAACGAATAACAATTACTTTCCTAATAAAGGGGAAAAACTATGGATATCCACTTCCATAAACCGAGAATTAAGTACTTCTAGACTAAGGGAAGAAAACTACCAGGATAGAGGATAATTACTTCCATAATAAGAGAGAAATTTACTTCAAAATCTACTCTACTTTTTTAAATGGAAGACAATTATTTTCTATTAATGAGAAAACTACCTGGATATACTCTTATAAACTTAGATCTACTTTTATAAATGAGAGACAACTGCAGTCACATTTAAGCGAGAAAAGTATCTAGATATTGCAAATAAACGAGAGATAACTACCACTACTTATAAGATAATAATCACTTCTAATCCTACAAATGGATAATAACTACTTACCTCCACAATAAATATGGGATAATTACTTCTCCTATAAACAGATAATAACCACTTTCATAATAAAGGTTCTACCTGGATCTACTCTCAGAATGAGATATAATTGCTTGGATATCAATCTGATAAACACGATAGTAGTATAATTATTTGGATATCTAAAACCACATAAGCTTTAAAATATGATTGGTGAGAATGAAACTAGTCAAATGTCTAACCTCGTGCCTAGTTTTACTTAAACTTAAGGACAACAAAACTTTTTTTTTTTTTTCCTTTAGAGTAACAGTACAACAAAACTTCATCTTTAAACTCAAGTTTTTGAGATAAACGAAGGTTTAACTTTTACGTTAGGGCGGAAATGTTTAAATGAACAACACATTCTATGGGGAGAAGAGTCCATATGTATACTATACATGAATATGATGATTAAAATAAAAATTAAAAAACAAAAGTGAGTGATTGTATCTGCCCCAAATCAATCAATCAATTTTTTCACAGATCCAATGAATATGTACGATATATTTGGAATCAAAATGGGCCAAGTAAAATCATCCACAGTGTTCTTCATGACAGCAATCATGTAATTGTTTACATGGAATATGGAACACATTTGGACCTATAGACTCACTAGGTGAGCCCCAAACAAGCAGGTAAGATTGAATCTTTCATTAGATTTCCAACAGATGGCCAAGAAGAAGCATTGCCACTGCTGTACGGCACTTTGCCATCCCTCTCACAGTCACTAGCTATTTCAACATCATTCTTCAATATGGGCTTCACTCCACTTTTCTCTTTCAAGAATCTACACCTATCATTTAGAATATATATATATTTTTTTAACACTCATACAAGACCCCAAAAGAATCAATGGAGCATACAATGTCCTCTACCGAAAACATATCTATTCTCAATATCATCTTTCTTTATTATGTGTCAATTACTATTGAGTTATAAATTTATAAATCAAATACACTATGTGATCAACTAGAGAGTTCGTGATGTATATTTATTCTTTAAACCTCTTTATTGTTGTTGTGAAATGCGTGCTAACTTTTGAATTCATAAGTTAGAACACATCATTTAAACATGATGACATAATATATACATTTTATAAATTTTTCTACTATAATTATCTACATAAATTAGCGTGACACGTTGCATAAGTATCCAAATTTTATGAGAAAAAAGAAAAAAAGAAAAAAAAACTAATTGAACTTGCCACATCCATTTGAATATAATAAATTATTGTGCAAGAGACTTTTGGCTGAAGAAGTTTTCTGTCAGAACAGAAGAAGGAATCACATATATGACATGCGAAGATATGTATGCACACTTATCCATCAGCAGCAAATTAATTTTGCTTTCTAAATACAATGTTTTAAGATCATTATATTTATAATTTTATATATACAGTCATAATCAAGGAGTGCTACATTTATAAGTGTTGAAATCTCCTCTCAATAGATATAATTTCAGCTGAAAATATTTCTGTTAAAACAGAAAGAACCACCACATGATGCGACATATGTAGATATATATGCTTATCCTGTTATCCACCGGCAGCATATTTGGTTTTTTAGATGCATACATGTATATATGTCCATACTATGAGTAAAGCACATGAGTTCTAATAAAAAAGCACAGCTCTTGCACGCCTCTACACAGCTTCTGCTTCTGCTTCCGCTTAAAAGTAGCTAATAATTTCTACTTCTCTATGTAAAGTAATAACACATGGTCTCAAATTACTGGCTGCGAGAAAAGGTGGCTTTTTGATAGGCTATGGTTAACATATTCCTAGATAATCACAACGTCAACGGCAATTTTTTTACTAGAATTTCTACTAAGGATTATTCCATTTGAAGTAATTTTGATTCTCTTAAAAAATGATTATCGCTTTCAATCTTTCTAAATGACATTATCCAACTAGCTTTATGACCAGCATATTAAGTCCAAACAAGTGGAAATATCCTGATGGTAACATCTTACATCTGCATTGAAATATGTCTTCTTTTTTAAATTTTCTGTCCTTTGTATAGACTTTTGTCTCCTCTCTCTGTATAATTTTTCACTACAAGTTTCCTAAAGTGAGACTCATTTGCGATTTGGGATTTGGGATTTTTGTTTAACATGCAATTAGTGATGGTTTTAATTTCAATGATTAGGTTAAAAAGGTTTTGTATGAGTTTGCCATGTGTAGCGGCATCTAGTATAATCGATTAATCATAATATAAAATGTCATTTCAACATATATTAATATTGTTTAATGGTAATCCCAAAATTTAGTAAAGAGAAGCCAATGATTTACTTATTTTTAACTAAATTCAAGTGAAAATTACACTGTAAGTGGCGGATTGAAAGGAATTGGATTCACTGCTAATGTGATATATGCTAATGTTTTATTGTCACAGAAGAAAAAATATGTCTCTATATATATATATATATATATTGTGTTGTCGGATCTAGTGATCATAGAGAGCTTCTGACAATGATCTAACTTTGTTTGGCAAAAAGAGAAAATAAAAAGTAGATAAATTTTATCCATTCACTTGTAAAATTCTTCATATGTCAATAGATAAATATATTCTGATCTTTTGAAAATTTATCGACATATGCCAAATTTTATAAATAAATGGATTAGATTTATCTACTTTTCATTATTTTTCTTTCCCACTTTTAAACAAATATATTTTTTCTCCCACTTTTATTTTTTTGATTTAAAATATTTATTGATAATGCCATCCACAAATAAAAGGAAAATAACTTTCAACCATTGATTATGTATATCATTAAATTTATGTAAATTAATGAAAATATTAATATGAAAACAATTTAAATACGTAAATATTACACAACATTTGCGTAATTCAATATTAATATGACATTTAAACTTATTAAATTAAATATGAATGACTGGCTGATGTGATAACTGATAAGTAATGTGATATTAGCAAGTCAGTTGTCTTAGTGGACTTAGGAGGAAGTGAAACAACACCCACATACACACACCACCCCCCCGTCCCCCCTGCTCCTGTTTTTTTTTCTTTTTACTTTTTCTTTTCACTTTGAGCGTGCTGGATGCTGGAGCTAAGTTGCAAAACAGTTTCTAAAGCTTGAGTTGATCTTGAATTTTGTTTACTGCAGTGCTATTAAATTAATGTTTGGAAAGTTGACTCCTATAGCTCTTCATATGACTTCTGAACATGCTCAAACTCAGATAATCAATAATATTAGGTTTTTCTGTTGCCGTTCCACTTACGTATCTCAATGATTGAAACTATATGCAAGCCACTTGCTACATCACCATTCTTTATAATTTATATTAAATCAAATTAAATCATTATAATTTATAATTATAATAATTGGAATATAAAGTTGAGAGTTGAGACCAAATTTGGAAATTTTAACATTGTTGTTTACATGTATTACTACTTGTTTGTTAACATGCTATAAAAAAAATATTTGAATTAAAATGAAAATAGTTAATGAACGAATTGAGAAAAGAATGTCAAAAACTAAGGTAAATAAGGGACAAGCTTCTCACAACCATATATTAAGACAATATTTTAAGTCATAGTTCTTTCTCCAAATCTAATTAATTATATATAAAAGAAAAAATTGAAAAAAAAATATTATCCTTATAGGTGGGTCTGAAAAGAAATTTCTCCTTATCTAAATTATCTTGTTATCATTAATTTCAATCAAATATGGATCACAGAACCACACAATGTAATTTGGAATCAAAATAGGAAACAGAAAATTGAAAAATAAAAAGTTGAATTGATATAAGTTGATACATCTAAAAAATAAAATATTCCTAAGCTGGTGGGTGTTGCGGTTGGTACCACTCCCCTGTTTCATTCTTTATAAGCCAGATTCAAGCTTCGTTTTTCACTTATATGTGGATTTATATTTGTGTCAATTTTTCATTTATGTGTGGGTTCCTTCACTCAGTTTTTTAAAGTTTTATTTCGGACCGTATCTTAGAATGTATATTATAAGGTTTCGATTGTAATATCTATACTTATAATGCATATTAAAAGAAAAATAAAATAAAATATTTCGAATTCACTATATAGTTATGTTATTCTATGCAAAATTGCATGTCTAAAATACAGTGCGGTGGTTAATTAATTTTGCAATATTATCAATTAATTTGACCAGCACAGTCATCTTGTATGTCTGACATGAAGAGAAAACAGCTTAGATGGCCATGGCAGTGGCAGGGAAGGGAATCAAAATCCAATGAACACCGAAAAATAAAAAAGAAAATCTGGAATTATCCCAGAAAACAAAAGTGCTTCCAGAAAAAAGAAGTGCTTGTAGATTCGCACAATGATATCCCCTATCCACCTAAATTGGGCAATAAAGCTGCCACATCTCATTTCAGCCTTATAATCCCATTTTTGGAGCATACGGCGGGATAATAACATTGCTCTTCTGATCTTTATTCCATTTCAATTTAGTTGATCTATCCTCATTCCTAACCCAATCTACCTAGGCCGTCTTTTTATTTCTTACCAAAAATATATATATATATATATTCCAATTACATGGGACAAACTGCTGCTTCAATTTCAACACCACTTTCTACTTTTTCCTTCATTGCTTCTTGCTTTACCTTTCTACCTTGGTCTGTCTCATTTACAATTTCTTTCTCGACTTCAAATTATTATGTTTGGTTTTTTGTTTTTGTTTTTCGAAATTCTCAATTATTATCATTCTTCAATAGATTTTGTAAGCTAGGATCGAATTGTCTGTAGCTCCATCACTATATAATAGATTGCACAATCTCTTCCCTCTCTCCTACAAATAATTTCTTTTATGAAAATCCAGTTTAATTATAATAGATTAACATAAATTACTCGTGTAGTTTTTTCTTTTTTCTTTTTATTTGATGCATATAATAATAGTAAATAAACATTGAACCACAAATAAACGGTAACTGATGATGTATAGCTGATAAATTTCCTCCGGTTGATGAAGAATTATTGTGTGTACATGATCATAATGTTTCATTGGTTGTTTTTATATAGCACCAGTAGCTGACTTTTTTTATTTTATTTTTCTTTGAAAAAGATTACAATATGATTTGACATTGATGATTAGAAGTTTGTGAAGACTTATCAACCTTAATCAAGATGGTCTGAAAATCTACTCTTCAAATATTTAGAGAAATTTACTCCTATAACATTGAAAGCAACTTCTCACATATTTTAATAAATATACATGATATAACTTAAATTTTTATAATAAATATGAAAAAGAAGTGTACAATCTACTTAAACAAATAATAATATAACTGCTTAATTAATAAGTAGAGTTTGTTTTAACCCTTTTTTTTTTCATATTTCAGATAAAATTACCTTTATTTCATATCAATGTTCACTGTCAAGCCAATAAATCTATAAGATATGAAATAAGTCTCAAAGACATATAATAAATCTCGATCACATAAAAAATAGTCTAGGAGGAACACATAAGTATGGAGGTAACAAAATAAAGGTCAAAGATATACAATAAATCTTGAAGGCATAAATAACCCTCAAGGCCACAAAATGTTTTGAAGGCATTATAAAAATCAATATGAAAACCTAAGAAATAAGTCTCAGAATTAGGGGTAGTTACTACCGACACACAAAATAATACAATTTAGTTTCAGTTACAACATCTATGATTTAAAATAAAAAAGTAGTTTTAGAAAAAATCTTAAAACAGATACACAACATTTTACTTAACAATATTAAGACTCATTGGGTTCATTTAAAGATTAGTAAATCTTGTTTGATCTTCTATAAATCTTATTAGATTTGATCAAAGAATTGTGGATGTAATGATGTTCATATGAGAAAATAATATGTTATTAAGAGAATATGACAATGAATGAGCTATCAAGCAGAAAGAAACATATACAAAGAAGGAAAAGAGCCAAGAAGGAGATGAGTTGAAAACAAAAAATGGAGTTAAATAAGGACATTTTTACTTTTATTTGCTTTTATTTTTTATTTTGTGACCTCTTGACACTGGATCAGATAATTATCGGAACCTAACTAAAATAAACTTTAACGTACGGCCTGAAATACTGCTCCTAAAAAGCGGGAGAGATCTAAACATATTAAGTGAGAAAATTGCTTACACTATATGAACTATGATATTCAAACCTTATCTCTTTGCCTTTTAGAAAGCTGAGCAGATGATGGCATCACCCCTTGGTAGCCAATAAGGACATTTTTATTGTCCACTCTTTTAAATGTCAAAAGTCAATTTACTAAATTCTCGTTTTTATTTTATTTGAAACTAAATGAAACTTCCGTTAAAGAATAAATTCCTTTTATTTTGGGCTGAATGATCACATACAAATTGAAAATTGAATACCAAATCAAAGCATCTTCTTCTTTTTTTGTTTCCTTGGGACCATGATCCCAAATCTTTCCTCTTACTATGCGAATTTCCAAACCAACACAAGTGAGTTAGCATTGATGGGCATTTTATATGATTTGCTTATAAAATGGACAAAATATTTTGAAAAATTATTCTCATTTTTATTTTCTTTGAAATTAAATGAAACTTCTGTTAAAGAATAAATTTCTTTTATTTTGGATTGAATGATCACATACAAATTGAAAATTGAATACCAAATAAAAAAATCTTCTTTTTCTTTTTCGCTTCTTTGGGACCATGATCCCTAATCTTTCTTCTTACGAAATATCGAAATCGACACAAGGGAATCAACATTGATGGGCATTTTGTATGATTGACTTATAAAATGGCCAAAAATTTTTGGAAAATTCACAATATCCCACCAATATCATTGGAACAGTTGTTGGATATAGGCTCGAAACCCTAGTTTTAATAATCAATTGAGATCATGGGATCTTCAAAAGTGCACACTTTATTTTGATTTGATGAATATAATGTGCGTGGATTCCACGTAAACAACATCAACTGGATTTACTCGAAGATCTTCGCGTGCCTCACTCTATACTTGTCAACAGTCATCCCCACGTACTAGTAGTTGTTTTGTTTCCACATACGTTGAATTTGATTTTCATTCTTTTTTTTTTTTAATTGTTTTGGCAAAGTAATATATGAAAAAGGTGACATTATTTATGATGAAATTTTATCAAAATAATAGTATTTTTATTTCTTATACGTTGTTCACATCAATCATGTCCGATAAAATGATATTTAAGTATGTACATTAGATATTTTCCAATCAAGTAAATAATCAGAGAAAATTATGTTAATCAAATGGCAAAATTATGGTGAGTTCTTTACTGCCTAAAATTTTATTTTCTTTGCTGTTATTTGTATTTTAATATATTTTTATTGAAAGGTATTTGGAAATGCCTTTATAAAATAATAATTGTTCCTTACTGTTTCTCGAAAATTTGCCAAATAACTTTTTTATTGTTTGAAAGAAGTTATATAATAATTCTCCAAATTGATCAATCAAATATTTATTTAATTCAACTATATGAAAAATAATTAATTTAATTAAACTATAGAAAAAGTAAACAATGTTGTATAATTGCGTCAATTTATGAAATAAGAGCATGGAATTTTTTACACATCAACTTTTTATGCACTCACATTCTTCATATATATCTCAGACTCTATCTTCTGTCACCTTTTGCATTTGTGGTCTAAAATTAAGAAAGAGCTAGCTAGATAAAAGATATCAGCTCCCAGTGCACATCTTTTTTGCATTTATTTTCTTCTTGTTAGGGGTGAACCAAAAAACATGATCCAAACCGAACAACCTGACCAGATCCAAAGATGTTCGGTTCGAGTTATGTGAATTGGAGGGGAGGTGTTCGATTCTACTTGAGCGGAACCGATTGTTGTTTGGTTCGATTCAATTCTGGATATCCAAAACTGAATCGAACTCGAAATCCTAAGAGGGTCTATGCATAAATTCGCACGTGCCCTATATAAGCTATAACCCTAAATCAAAACCACATTTTGTGTCCATTTTATTCCTTCTTCTTTACAGCCAGTCGCCATCATTGACACCCCATTTTGTTCTTCTTTTCCATTCATCCATCCCATTGCCGATCTCGTCCTTGTACCCTTATCGTCCTAGGTTTCATTGCAATTTTATTTTCTACTTTATTTTCTAGATTTTTTTTTCTAGTTTTTCCCCATTTTTGGTTGATGACAATCACCTCTCTCAGGCTATCATTACTGAACTGTTCACAAACCCGTCGCCCAATCATCATACTCCTTTATCATTGGTTCGCCTCTGTTGCCTCATATAAGAACCAAGAGAATCGAACCGACCATGTTCAATTCAGGTTGATTCCAACACTCAATTTCTGCATATTCGGTTCTCCATGTTGAGCATAGAACAAAAACTAGTTTAGTTCTATTCAGCACGGTTCGATTCCTATCCTATTGGAATCGAACCAAACATCCTTTTGCCCATCCCTACTTCTTGTTAATTTTCAATTTTTTGTGGCGCTTCAAGGTTCTTTACAAAAAACTAAAGAAACAAAAGTACACATGGTCTATTATCAAATCATAGTGATGTTAAAAACAGGAATTGCCTCTCTTCTTTTATCAGAAAAAAATAAGTGTTTGTCTTTTTGTAGACTTATTTTTCCGGTACTCCAGTATCTCCATTTTCAGTTACTCAAACTAAAATATAGAACTTTCTGTACTTATTTAGTGCGGAGACATCTGAAATACAACTATAATACAAATATCAAATTTTGGTTGCCCGCGTTAGATACACAATCACACGTTAATATAATCTATCTATATCATTCAAGAGCGTGTAATTGAATCTAGATATTGGGCCTGTTAGTACCAACTTAACATAGATCTTTCAAATTACCATATGCCTCGAGTAATAATGGTAATAATTTATATTTCTATTGTATAATTACAGAGCATGTATAATAACGAAAATTAATGCGATGAATTCACTTTTAATCCAAATAAATATATATATGTTTTTTGGTTCAAAAAATAAATTTATTTGTTTTCTATAACAAAACTTTGTAGTTTTCATCCGTTTTAATCTCTTGAAACATTTCACGTGAAATAAATAAAAATGATTGAAGTTTTTTCGTTAAAAATGAATAACTTTAGTTTTTAGACCAAATATGAATTTTAATTTTTCAATAGACACTATTTTTTTTTTTAATTTCCATAAATTTAATTTCTTATAGTTAAAAAAATCTTGTGATGGAATATTATCACTCACACTGAAGTACTATAGAGGTTTCATTTTCAAGTGGTGTGGTGCACCTTCACATTCACTGTTATGATTTGAGGTTCAATTCCATTTAAGAAGCATATATAGACAAATGTGAGAAGGTTATTTTCTTATATTGTGGGAATTGATTTTTTTTTTTTTTTTTGACATTAACACATACATATTATAAATACAGTAACATTGACAGACATTTTTAATCAAGTTTATGAGACACAATTCAGAAATAAAACTCCCAAAAATATGGGAATTGATATTCAACATATGGATGTAAAGTTTAATTTCGATTAAGTCACATCCCAATTTCAAAACATATACATACGCTTAAAAGCCGAAGGCCCACAATTACCACATATACAAAAATATGATTAGAACATATGTGGCCATCTGAAGTCGTTGCAAATCCTTAGGAAACTCGACAAGTCTTTACGTCATTAATGATCCAAAGTCTTCAATAACCTTTGATACATAAAAAAAAAAAAAAAATGTAGTCAACTGTAAACTGACTGTGTTGCCAAAAAATCAAATAAATTGGATGACCCAAATTTTATTATCTAATTTTCCATGTTTTCTTTCTAGGGTCAAGTCTCAATCTCATTCAGATGAAATTACAATCGACGACTCTTTGCTTGCTTTTGATTTAACCATGCGAGCAACTTGTTGGGTTATGGGTTGAAAATCTAAACCAACAATGTCAATTTGTTAGCTCTTGATTGCAACTATTCAAGCAAGTCGTTGGATTGGTGTTGAAAATCTGAACCATCTGCACTCCACCTGCCTTGCCGTTTATTAATTGTCTTAATTGACACTATTTATTTGATTTAAATATCTTTTATGTAATTGATCTTTACAAATTATTTACAAAATAAAAAATGAGTTAATGAATCCTAAGTGGAGTGGCGCAACTCCACCCAATTTTGCTCGTTTGAACTTAGGTATCTGCCCATAAGAGTGGACAATGTCCCAAATAGCCTACAAAAGTTGACAATTTTCTAAAAAGTCACATTAGTATGTGCGTAATTTTTTTCATTTTTTGTGAGTTATTCTCTCTTGTCTATTTAGGAGTAGAAATTCGGGCCGCGCCTTAGAAGTCTATATCAAGACGTCCTGATAATTGTAAAATGTATTTATAATATATATATATATATATATGTATATGTACATATAAGAAGGTCTTAATAATTGTCAAATGTATTTGTAATGTCAAAAAAAGATAAAAGAGTTAATGAGCCTTACTCCAATAATAATAATAATAATAATAAGATTAACGACAAGAAAGATGATTGAGAATAAATAAGAAGATATTATATCAAATGGTGAGAAATTTCAATTGGCTACATATGATATGTAATTTGGATTTGTCCTGGCAGATTTATGATATTTTACTAAACTTTTTATTATATTATAACCATATATTTACCAAAAGGAGGATTGAATTTGAAAATTTTCTAATGATCTCCTAATTACGTATATGTATGAAGAGGCCTGTGACACTTGGGCCAAGTTTACATGATGGTCCGAGCCCAATACTTGGGGTTAAGTTCGGTGGTGACATATTTTCCACTTTGCACTCTCCTTAAAGTCTATGTGCACGCACCAGCAAGCCTTCTATAAATACATCCAATAAAAAATTTAAAATTTTTTTATTTATGATTACAACTCATTTAATATAAAAAATAATATTCTTTAAAATTTTGTTGTATTACATTTTGGTAAATAAATTTCACTTTAAACTACTTTGTAAATATATATGTTTTTTCAAAGAACGTTAATGTAATATATTTACACATGAGGTCTAAAGGCATATAAATAACTTTTAGCAACAAGTCTGCTATAAGGTTTATGGGCTTTTTAAAGAAAAGGCTTTGGCATTCTTTTGCTACCAAACCATGTTAAATGGTGATTAGATAAAGTCGTTAAAAACATTCTTTTTCGAATGTACAAGAAAGTGCTTTAAAAAAAAAGGTACGAGAAAAATATAAATTGCTTGCAATATAATATAACGTCAGATGATGACAACTCCCTGGTAGTTTGAACTGGGATAGTTCGAAAGCCAGGTAGGTAAGGAGACATTTAAAATATATATATTTATTGATATTTTTTTTAATGCTGACATCTTACAGGTAAGAAAACAGTTAAAACTATTAAACCAAATCACTGATAACGCAACCTGAATGACTACTCCCACAACCGAAGGAAGAATAACTCCTATCGAAAGGAACAACTCACAAAACACAAGAGATAAATCATTGACAACATAATTCAAATAACTATTATCATAACCAAGGAGAGGGCAATTCCAACCGTAATAAGACTCACAATTCATATGTTTTAAAAGATAAAGATGGAATTTGAACTTTTAAACTCTAAGGGTTAAGGTAAATATTCATCTACTCCTATTAAGTGGTGATGTAAAAAAAAACTAAAAAAAAAACATTTATTGACTATCAATATCAAATATCAATAAATCAAGGTAGCTTTTATTGTGATACACACTCTAATCTCCAAATAAAGTGCCCTATATCATATCAAAACTATGAATGAAACCCATGTAGTGTACAAACAGAGTGGAGGTCTAGGGCACCCTAGAAAAGGACACCCCACATACATCAATCAGTTTTTCAAACCAGTCCTAAAAGATAATCTCTTCAATTCCCATCTTCTGCCTCTACGTGCTTACATACATAGATCCTTCCAAATTGCTAAAAACAAAACAAAATCAATCTTCTGCCTCTTCTCTCTCTCTAGGGACAGCTCCAAACTTATTCACTAAAATGTCCACAACTAGGGGCACCAAGTTCTTACAAGGAACACCCTTCTTGTAAATATCCCCCAAGTGTGAATCACTCCCAATTCTTCCCCCCAAGAACACATCTACTCCTTCACAAGTCTTGCCATTCTCATCCCTTGTCATGCACCCCATAAAACCAATATCAGCAACTTGTACCTGTCCACAGGTGTTAGGACAACCTGTCCAGTGCATCCTCACTGGCTTTGTTACCGACACCAGCCTCTCAACCTCCTCAGTCACCTTCAAGGCTCGAGCCTTGGTCTCGATGATTGCCTGACCGCAAAATTGGTTGCCTGTGCATGCAACTAGCCCTTTCATTAATATTGGTGGTTCTGGTGAGAACGTTTCCAACAAAGGCTCTTTAAGCAAGGCTTCAAGTTTTGAGTTGTCAATGTTGGGAATTATGATGTTTTGCTCCACAGTTAGGCGCAGTTCACCTGAGCCATACGTGTCTGCTAAGCGAGCTAGCTCATTCATATCGTCTGCTTGGACTCGACCAACTGGAATGTGAAGACCTACGAAGCTAAAACCTTCTTGCTTTTGTGGATGCACACCAAGAAGGTCCCTTCTCTCCCATTGCTTGTGAACCAAGTCTTCAGAGGATGCTCTCTCAAGCTCTTGTTGGGGCATTCTCCTCACCACCTCTGACCTAAATCCTTCAATGCCCTGCATTTATCAGAAAACTTACAATTTCAATCACTAGAAGTACAAACAAGCCAATAACATGACATTGAAGAAGAACATATGATGGTATCAAGAACATCCCAGTAGAATTTACTCACAAGTTCATCAATTAGCCACATCATTCGGGTTTTTTGCCTGTTCCCTCTGGCACCAAGATCCCTAAAAGTCTCTAATACAGCTTTGCAGACCGGGATCACATCATCAGCTGATACCCATGCATCAAGAGGTACAGCTTCTGCGCATCGCTTGGGACTAAAGAAACCACCCACCAGCAAATTGAATCCAAACCGTCCATCCTTTGTAGCGGGCATGTAAGCAAGATCATTGATGTGAGGGTGCTCATATAGATCATGGGAGCCCACCACACACACATTCCACTTCCTTGGCCTGCTCAAATAAAAAAGAAAACATAAGGCCTTGTTAAAAATAGAGAGAGAGAGAGAGAAACTTTTTATGCTAAATTTAGTCATAAATGGAAACAGAACTACGCCTTATGTGACATTGTGGAACTTACAAGTTGGTGATGGTGGGATTTCCCCGCGCATTGGCGGTGATGAAGTGGGATAACAAGTTGGTATAAGGTCTTGTATCAACAATTTCTAGCGGATCAATACCTGCAATAGGATTACCAACCGGATTCCTCACATTGTCCATGCCACTTTGAAGGCTTGTCAAGCCAACTTCAGCAAGACCTTTGAGTATTTCCGGTACATCAGGCAAAACCACCCCACGAATTTGCCAGTTCTGCCTGGTTGTCACATCAGCACAACCATCCTTCCCATATTTCCTTATCACACTAGCAAGATACCGCGTTTGCTCACTTGTTGTCACCCCATTTGGTAGCTTCAGTCTCATCATAAATCGACCATCTGAGTATCACCATTACAACAAACAAATCATCAATACATCACATTACATCTTGAGAAACAACCATTTTGAATCATGTACTTACTTTCCCACTTCAAATACAAATTAGGCCAAATTAGTAACAAACAAAACTAACTCTGTTTTACTATCTTGGCAAAGCGTAGATTCTCTTACTTTTTACTAGCTACAACATTGTTCTATGACAACAAAAACTGAACTTAAAACAACAACTTGTCAATAATTTGATCAAAACTCAAATAAAAAAAAAAATCTCAAATTTAACATTCAAAGATTGAGAAAAATGAACTCACGATGATGCTTTCTCCTGTGGAACAGACCAAGCCACTTGAGTCTAACATCAATATCATCCTTAGTAAGTTTTTCTTTATCAATCTCCTCCATAGACATCTTGGCCAAATCTTCAACACCATTTTCCATGAAAAGCTTCAAAGGCTCTTTCTCAATCTTAACCTTCTCTTGAGGGTTGATGCCACCTCTAAACTTCTCCTTCAACACAAAGTAGCCATCCTTCTCCTCCACTCTAGGCTCCAGCCTGTCTGCAGCCACCTCAACCAACGTAGCCGGGGCCACAGCAGGCGTGGTGGTGGCCAGCACATGAGTAGTCCTGGGGTGGGACAAGGGAAGAGAAGGAAAACGCAGGGTAGAGGAGAGTGAAGAAGATGACATGTTGGTTGATGAAAACATAATGTGAGAGAGAGAGGAGGGAAATGAAGAGAAATGAGAGGGGTGTGGACATTTTTGTAATGGAGAGAGAGGGGACCTTTAGAGGCAGAGGAGAGGTAAGGATTGATTGTTAATTCAGAAGAGACCTTTCGGAGGTGTTAAGGGTCAGTTTATATTTCTATGTGTGAGGTTGGAGATGATGTTTAGAAGCCGACAATTTGATTTGGTTTTTCTACCCTTTTGTAATAATTTACCATCACGTATAAATTATAATATATAAGTAATTCTAAACTTTTTTAAATTTATATTTAATTAATATGGTAACTAAATTGTGAGTGTCATTATCACATGATTAACATATAATTTTTTAAATTTATATCTTTATGATACGTAAATTATTTAATAATATTACCATATTATATGATATTAATAACTTACGTAACATATTATATAAATTTAAATTTTAGTAAACTTATTAAAAGGTTTAACTTCGCTCGTGGTATATTTCCTTGTTTGTCAACTGCTATTTCTTGAATTTGGGTGATGTTTTGGTCTCTAAAAGTGGTGGACTGCCGACAAGTGGCACGTGATGAGGCGATTCGTTCATTTGGTGCTGAAAATTGAAATGATAGGATGATGTCGTTTCACGTTATGGTTGAAACAACAATAAGTTTTTTTAGGCCCAAACCGAGGGTAGATGGCAAATGGGCAAATACCATTTGCTCCCTCAGACAATATATTGCAGGAAAAACTGACCCAAGGTTCTCTTTTTCGATTAAACTCAAGCAAGCACCCAGCTTTGACTTTGAGATGCTAATCCCTAGTGCGCAGTGTTATAGCTATGCTTGTGCTTTAAGCCTTTAACCATTAATAGAATAGTGATATCACTAACCTTATCATTACGTTTTAGTGGGAATATTCATTTTAATCCATGGGATTTGACGATTTATTTTGTTGTTAACCATGAATACATGAAGTTCGTGGTTTGTAAAATTTTCAAAACTCATCAATTTGATTTTCCTGAAACAACAAACTTAAAGAAGCTAAATGACGAGTTAAAGAACAAAATGGATGAGTTTTGAAAACTTTTGAGACTAAAATTTTTAATAATATGTGTAATCAATTAAATAGTGGTATCACCCACGTTATCATTACTTTTTTAATTAAAAGTTAACGTTAAATAAGTTAGATATCTATTAAGACTTATCGAGATCGATTACTATTTGTAACAGTCCAAAACTTGTCAAGATCAATTATTACATATGCTATCCAAAAGTAGATATCAACTTGTATAATTAAAAATAACTACACTCACAATAAGGGATCAATTATCACCCTCACAAGTTTATCAATTGTGTTTGGTGGAATTTACACTCTCATCATTGAGTTTGATAAGAAGATGCACATCCATATATATTAAGAGATTATGTGCACATTACTATTACTTTTATATGATAAAATTATATCCGGCATCTATTTAAATTTAAAATCAGTATCATATTTATTAATTTTCCAATTGACATACAGGTGACACAATTATTTTAGATAAGTGTGGGGAGTTTTTTGCTCGTTCTTGTGGAAATAAATTTCTGGGTTGAGCATCTACGTGGGGATCATGACTACGCCTTTAGTAAATAATCTTGATAAATTCTATGATCTTATGATCCATTCGGTATACATCTTTTCAAAAAAAATAATTTTGGTAAAGATAAAATTCATTAGTTCAAATTATAATATAATTTGGTGTCTTTTCTTTGCTTGTAAGATAACGTTTAATCAAAGGAACAAGAGGGATTTTTTTTTTTTTTGAGATATGAACAAGTGGGATTTTGTGCAAACTAATAATACCAAAATCTTCTTCAATTAGCATAAATAAATATCTCAAAAAAAATAGCATAAATAAAAAAAAAAAAAATCAACTAGCTGAGAAGAAAGAGAAGAAGGAATAATAATGAACAATCAAGACATAAAGAAATCACACTTTTTTTATTTTAATATTTGGGATCGATTCAAAGACAATTGAGAATAAACGAGATAAAACATTAGTAGCATAACTCGAATAACGGCTCCTCTACGAAAGGGAATAATCTACATATGGGTAGGAGAGCAATACACATTAAGATGGGAAGAAAATTTGTCATTTTTTCTTGTAGTAGAGGGTGTCGAACACCCTTACTGATCACCAGTGGTGTGACTGCCACCCAGAAATCATACCATTTTAATAACAGTATTACAACCAAAAACAATATACTTAGATTATAGTATATCATTTTAACTAATTAAACATAACTATCTTAATTAAACAAATTAATGTGATGTCATTTTCGTCAAAAATGAAACATCGTGGAAGAATTACATCGTCATTTTCAGCTCTAAAGTCAAGCGCCGGGCGCGTGGAGAGGTGAAACAAAAGATCGTAACCTCATGGAGCAGCCAAGAGTCACCGCCAAAAACGACTTTGACCACATTGTGTCGATCCAATGCATCATCCTACACATGCTATGATTGGCTCCCCGTATCCACTTTTCTTTTCTTTTATTATTATTATTATTATTTTAATAAAGGTCTAGGGCCATTTTATATTTGTACTTTACAAATGGGCCTTGAACAGGTGAGGTGGCTTATTAAACTTGAAGAAGAATCTTTATTGAAGGTACGGATATTCCTTGTATTGTGATCTTGTTTCTTGTTAGCTTCTCGAGTTGCTTCGTTTGCTTGTCAACTTGCCAAATATTAAAATTTTGGAGTTATTTTGTTTTTTTTCTTAAAAAAAAAACAAATATTGCAAACTTCATTACTTCTCTTCTAAATGTGGAACAACAATTTATAACCACTGAATGTCCATACAAATTTGGGAAAACATCAAATTAACCCACATATAAGTCCAAAACCATCCTAAAAAATAAGGAAGTTAGAATGACCAGATGAATTGTCAAACGCTTTCCTAATCAGGAAAAGGCTTGATATCTCTATATCCGGTTTATCCATAATTCAACTAAACATAATAATATAGAAACATGAAAATATATATATATATCAGCAACAACATTTAAAATAGACTATACAAAACAGTTTCCTTACACCAAAATGAAGTTATTTTCTTCAGCAACACTCAACCTTGGTAAACCGGAAGACAATCTTCTTATAAATAACCAGAGCTCCTATAACAACACAACATCTTTGAAGACTGCTGGTTACTCCGTCGTAATGACAAGAGAACACTCAAGATACACCGCTACTTCTTGTCAATAAGGAAGCTTGCTTTGAACGTTGATCTTAAAAATGGCGAGTCAACGGCCACCAAATTAACAAAATAAAACCGCAAAACCCCCTACCAGAAACGACGAAAAGGAGAAAAAAAGCACGATTTGATCGAAAACCAATTGAGAGTCAATCGAATCTACCGGATGAAAAGCTTGAAACGGATGCTTTTAAGGCTTTCTCTCTCTTAAATGTTCTAGAGAGAGACAGGCTCTTTTTTGGAATTTTGTTGTTTTTGTTTTGTAACCATCTTATAATGTTTTAAGTTTTTTGTTAAGTTTACAATCTCAAATCCTAGAAGTTCCTAAAAACACATATTCCTTAAAATAATAATAAAGTACGTCATAAAATTTAGATGAAAGAAATTCACTTGAACAAAAAAAAAAAAAACATTTACATTTTAATCATCATATCACGTCAAACAAATTTATTATGTCATAAGACCATAAATTTATTGATATAATTTAAAAGTTGTCGATTTTCAAGTTATAATAAAGTATTTATAAATTGATAAAGTTGACTAGAGTCTGTGGTAAACCTTTGGCACCAACATCGACTAAACTGTGGATTCAAGGCCTATCATCTTTTCTTTTTTGTTTTTATGATAATCCAGAAATTCTTCAAAATAACTTAGGAAATTTAAGTTTGAAATCGGAACCCCTGCTAAACCTTGCAATCTTTGAGATGCAATAAACTATAGTTTTTGATAATATAAGTGTTCATAAGAATTTAAACCTTAGATTTTGAAAGAGCAAAATCTAAGGCCCATCCATGTTTACTAACAACTCATGGGTAAGACAGTCATCCTTTCTAACTCCCAAAATAAAACAATTACAAAAAATTATAAACCAAAAGTTTTCATATAGAAAAAAAAAATGAAGAGTTTAATTAAAACGATGAAGAAATGTTTTTATCAATGAAATAGAGGACAAATTTGTGTAATGAAAGTATCTTTCATATATTTGTCCAATTTAATCTAAATGAACGGATCTCAGTGCAAGCTTCCCATAAAAAATAACCAAGGATTCTGAACGAGTGTAGGTCCTCCCCTGAGGCATTTAAGTATTTTAATGTTGGTATCTTTTAAATTTAAGCTCATCTAGGTTACTAAAATAAAATTAAACTAACACATCAGGAGTCATTCCCAAAAGATACCTTAGAAAAGAAAAGAATTGTTACTTTGAATTAAAATACCATCCTTTTAACATAATACCAGGTAAGATTTATCTGTTAGGCATCCCCCATTAACAATTTAATAGCAACAAATATAATGAAGTTAGTGTAGCAAATTTTATTAGCGAGGATGTTGTTACTTTAGGTGAAGTTGTAGATAATTTTAAGTGTCAGACTATTTTCCGCAAAGTGAATAGGATAGCTCATAGATTGACAACCCCGACTCTCTCCACTCAAGGAGATTTGCATTGGGAGGATGTTATCCTCCATTATATCTTTGACGGTTCATGTTAATGAATTCCTGTTTAGTTTCAAACAAAAAATATAAAAATATAAAAACAAAGATAATGAAGTTGAACACTTGAACTACAACAACTTGGTCCAATCTCCTGGTGAGATGACATTGTTTAGAGCAAAACAAATACATCTGCAAAAGTGGCGTAACAGTCCACAGAGCATAATCAACCTAAAACTATGCCTCACGCAAACATTATGTCTTGTCAGTAGACTGAGACTATCATTAAAAGATTCATCTGAAAACCAGACCCTTTGAGCACCAAACCTACACCTCCAAACCCGTGAAAAATGATCAGTGTTTTCTGGAATATCATTGATCGTTATTTGGGATATCAAATAGCTCTACAATAATTTATCGTAAACAAAGGAACTGATATCTCTGTTCCATGTATGAATAATCTGCTACAAGCTGCACTAGAGGGCTTACTCCTAGTAGTAAGACAATGGTATTTTTGACATCATACCCTTTCCTATGCTCTACCAAAGTTCCATACTCCTGGGAGAAATGGAAACAATACAAACGAAAATGCTTATTTCCACGAATGTCTCAGCTATGCTGAAAGTAGTAATCTTCAATGCTCAAGTGTATCTGCTTCAATCTACACGAATATGACTTCGAACTTTGCACAGGGTTTGCTTTCTATGTGACTTCTAAGGTCAGCATCCCCTTTGAATTTGAAGGTATATAAAGCCTGTCTCTGTGTCAAGCCAACAGGATATATTCTGTAAATTTTTAGTTCATCCCCCACTCTTAAGCTTTCAGGTCTTTCCTGCTTCCATATTGGCACATGTTTCAGAGACTGGAATTTCATCAGGACAGAAGACTCCAAGGCCTTTAGAGTCAGATTCCCAGACCTGCTCATCAAAAAAGAGAAAATAAGGACTTTCTGCACACTTGGAATTTGAGATTAGATAATGCTGAGCACCACCTTAAGATACAAGAATTATACAGACAAGACGTCTCATGCTTAACATGGATCCAGCACAACAGGGAAGAAAAAGGCTGATGACATAAAGGCCATGCATCATTCTCTATTGGGTTTAATAGTGTACAAGTAAATGATGCATTTTATTTTTTAATATGACAAAATCAAATGCACCAGAAAATTTAACATGGCAACATTCAATTATTATTGGTATGAAAAAACATATGCACACTGCCTAAAAAAGCTGAAGAATACCTCAAAAATATGGATTCCATCTTAAACCTCCCCCTTTCCCTAAGATACAAATGGTACACCATTTCAGAGCCTCTAGTGCACTTGCACGGGCGTTTCCTGAACTCAGGGCTTGTTTCTTCCCTCTCCTGAATCACTGTTGCCAGGTGAATGCAAAGACGACACGACGAGTGTACCGCAGCCATATCCACAAGCGCCTTGAAAGAATCAGAGGGGCCCTCGTACTTCCACCTGGATATCTCATTGTTAAGAAGATCCCCCATAAAATGACTAGACTAGAGGAAAAAAGAAACGAGCAACAATAGCTCCACCAAGGATTCCGTAAGTATGGTTAATTCACTCACATTTTCTAGATAAGTTTGAACCTTACCTTAAGGTCTGATTATACGCATCAGTATTTTCAGCTAAGAATTTCATTTTATTTGCAACAATCTTAACATCTTCGAGCTCCCGAATATGTAAAATTGAATCAGAAGAAGGGGCATACTCTTGAATATTTGGAGCACCAACAACCACAGGAACCGTTCCTATAAGATTTTATACCAATTTTATCATCAGAATCATGAAAAATATTTCAAAAGTCGAGTATCGAAATTTAGCTAGGATTTTCATCAATCATCCAATACCCAAACTTCCCATACACAAGTGATTCATAAAAAAGCTATTAAACATTTGAGAATAAAAATTTAAAACTAAAAAATTAAAAGAAATGCAAATTTTTTCAATGCAAAACCAATATAGAAAAGGATTTCAGAATTTTATTAAACTTGTTGCCATAAAAGTGTAATAGCTTCCATCGGAAATACACCACTCTTTAATATATATATATATGATGTGCAAGAGAGAAGACTATTCATCGTACCAGCAACGAGAGACTGGAAGAATTTTTCAGTGACATAATCCTCCTCATTGGAATTTTCAAAAGCCAAGCTAAATTTATAGCGCTTCAGAGTTTCCACTTTGTCCACTGCTGACATCATTGAAACAGAATATTAGAACTGATGTATATCCACAAGAATATATACAACATACTAAGAAAAACACTGCAGTCCCTAGCATATAACTGAATCAGTCATAATATACCCACTCATCCCTCAGCAGATTTGAACCCACATAACATACATAATTTCTATAGTCGCATAACAAGGTAGGATGAACCTTATGCTACACTGACTCTTTAAATTTTAAACCAAACAAGCACAAAATTTCTTTTGTTTGTTACAGGCTTCCTAGCAAAACTGACAGATTCCATCGACTTCCCTTGCTGCTATCATTAATGCCAACAAACCACCAATTTATTTAAATAGAACATAATTTGCCAAAAGATTTTCTATGCTCTAGAAATAGGACGCAAAACGCATCAATCCAATGCTCTGCAGTTCAATTCAACTCTAATTATAAAAGTTCTAAATACATGCTACCAAACAAAAAAAAAAAAAAAAAAAGTTTATGAAATTCTTATTTGATTTCAACAAACTCTTGCTACTCAAAGATACTTAAATTTCTGATATACAAACACCCTGAAAATGAAGGCTTGCATTCTCATACAATCAGGGTGAGGGCAGTGTACTAAGCTGATATGAATGTCAGGTTGAATCTAGAAAAGTTACAAGCCTGAAGTTCCACAACAAGAACAGACACTTGGTAAACCAGAAACCAATTGGAACAGAAATACTACAGCATAAACTTCAAGCAGTCAAAAGAACAAGAAGCATTATACAATTGAAAAATAAAATTCCAAGAGTGAAATGTCATCAGAGATGCTATCTTTTTCAAAGAAATGATATGCTGATTCATGCAGAACCATAATAAGAATGTCAAAATCCATTAATCTTGCATTGATGCACACCTCTTCCATCACGGTTCCGATGGCAACCACCATAAGAATCTATCTTGACTTTCTCCTCTTCAAGTGCTTCAAGAGCTTGCAACCGGAAATTGCGTGCACCACAGTTGGATATGAAAGCAGCAGCCAGAGCACTCTCAGTCTTCGGCTGCACTGGTGCCATAATATCATATTCAGCCCAGGAAAAATATCCAACAGGAACATCTGAAGAAAGACTGGTTGTCATCACAATCTGATATCCCCTCCTAATACACAAAATAAGGTTGAGATGTTAGTTTTATTACCATTTTTGCGGCCTAACAAGATTGAACTACCTAGAATGATCGACTTTATAGGGAGATAATTATAATTGAGAATCAGACAACATTACTTGGAAGTCTGCATAGGCATTTCCAGTTAAGCACTAGTGCTTACAGATAATAAATTCAATTCTAAGACAACAAAAGGCACCATGCGGACTCTTCTATTTCAGTTGGACCATTACGGCCACAGCTTTTAAACTAGACCAAAATCATAATAGAACACAAAAGATTTTCATGAAATATTATGTTTTGCACTTATGATTTCACTTTTACAATCAGATAATAAAGAAAATGATAAACCAAAAAACTTACAGCAACTAAAATATTCCAAAACTAGAAAATAAAAGCTACAGTCAAATAATAAAACAGAGACAAAAATGCAACTTGGACAATTTATTATCTCAGTTGTTTTTGTGAGTTTAGATTTCTTGACCTATAACAACAATTTGCACCTCTTATAAATGACTCACAGCAACCTGCACGTAAAGGTAACTTTAATTTCATTCTAGCTTAATTGTGGTTATTTCATTTTTGACTTAAAGAGTAATAGTCAAAAGGAATTGTAAAATTACAAGATTAAAGGCATTTGCAAACTAGTATTTTCCAACCGGGTGTTCACTAATTCATGCAGGTTTTACAAAGGAATCCTTATGAATAACCAATTCTTGTGCAGTTCAAATAGTTCCAATTTCCAACATACTCAATATATCTTCTTCTTCCTTTATATATATTACTTAATATATCTGCATTCAATCCTCTTTATACATCAAATACATCCTTTTATACAGAATCATCAATGATCTTCAAAAATCTCACACCATTTCTCATCTTGTTTCAAAAACATTCTTGTACCCAATTAAATTCAAATGACACACTTAAACTAAAATTTTTACCACACATTACTATGTTGTTTGCAGTGGCCAGCTTTACTCTGCTTTGATCCTTAAACATTGACCAACGTTCCTTTTTATCATCCATGACCAATATAAATGACTAAAGAGCACAGTTTCCAACCCTATATTTTTCCAAGACAAAAAAAAATACACTACATTTTGTATGACAGAAGAACAGGGGAATTGGATAATATGCTACAGCCATTAGGTAACTGACTTTTGTTATGCTAGTTTGAAGCCAACACGATACAATTCATCTCCTAGTCCAAGCATTCAAAATCAAGTGGTTTTAAGCCACAACAATCTATGACAGAAACATTTCAGTCCTGTTCCTCCAACACAAATTGATAACACAGATATCTCAACATTCTCATATATATATTTTGCACTAGGTCGATGCCAAACATAATCTGATGTGTTAGAAATCCCCACATTATCCAGGGGATTTCCATAAATCTATGTAAGCCAACATTTCAGACAAGGAAAAACTATATATATATATATATATATATATTTCACTAGCCTTAAACAGAGAATACTGACATAACTCTCACCATGTCAAGTACAACCCAAAATTGCATTTAATACAACACTAGTTCTTTTTTAAATACCTTCCTATCCAGAGTAACTGACTCCAAACTAATTTGCTGCTTAGCTTTGCTCCAAAATCAAAAAGAGGTTTCTACCATTAATAATACAACCTCCACAGAAAAGCTCAACAAATGCTTCAACGACATCCAGAAGTAAAAAAGAAAAGAGCAAATTTAATAATTTAACATAGCCAGGAGAATAAAGAATTAGTATGCTTAAAGTTTCTTAACAAAAAAACATGTGTTTTCTTTATAAATGTGACAGTCATTTTAGATAGTGCTTACCCACCGTCGTGCCTGAGCAATATTATTCTCAGAATAATACTGAGCTGATTCCATTGAACGGAGCACACCAGCTGTTCCCCTTCCAGGAGGCATACCAAATGCAGCGTCAGGACTCTTGTCAGAATCAAAACCAAACTTGCAACCCACAGAACAAGTTTGCCACTCCTGAGTAACATATAAAAGGAGGTTCAGATACTGAATGAAATAGAACTAAAATACAACACTACTTAATTGCATTTCAGAACTCCTGGTCAAAATCCACAAAGATGCTGAACTCGCAGAGATCATCACCAAATGAAATTGATCAAATGAACTGAAACATATACGTTTAAAATCTGTAACAAATAGAATGGACACGAATAAAGGGAGAAAAAGTCCAGCAAAAGTTTCTATAACTCCTATGGTTTTACAAAACACATATGCAAATATCAAATCTACAAAAATGAACAAATACTAACGCCTTATTTACACTAATTGAAACCTTCAAACCAATTAAGCTTTTAACTAAACGGCCCCTATATAGATAAAAAGCATATATGAAATATTTAACAGCAGCACGGGCCAAATCGGCCATAATGATGTCAACATCACGAACCATATCTGCAAACTAACCACGATTTCCTACCATTATAGTGCTAACAGAACACAACGAAGATAGTTTACTAAAAACAAATCCAACAGTCAGGTTTCAGATTTGTTGTCACAGGTAAATCAACACAATGTCCAAATGACAAAAAAAAAAAAAAATGCCGGTCATTAAATTATGAACTTACTAAAAGAAGCAATTAAGAAAGTTGAAACTTATTCTCTCGGTTTACCCATATAAGACTGCAAATTCAAATACAAGCATGAAACTTGACCATACCCACATATCATAACAAAGACCAATAGTTACAATCGAACTCCATATCACACAAACAAGCCCTCATCCTAGTTAAAATTTTAAACTTTTCTAGCAACAATAGATTAAAAAAACATCAAAAATCCAACCAAACAAAGCACAAATGAAAAACTGTAAAAAAAGCAAATGAAACAAAACCCTGATGAGGAAAAGAAGCACCTTTTCTGCACCAGAAACCATGATAGGATCCTTGTCAAAATCCCTTGAAAAGGGCACAGCATCTTCTCTCTCCAACCAATCCTCACAAGTCTCTCTCTCTGCATCGGAAACACGAGGACTATCACCTTTTTGAATCCCCAGATCATCAGAAGCACCAAACAAGTCAACCCCAGATGAAGGAAGGGGCTTGTTGAAGATATCGACGAGAGAGTCGAGCATGGCAGCGTTTTTGGCCATGTCAAGACGACCCAAGAAGGCGATCTCTAGTATAACCACAACTGCCACGAAAAATGGCATCCAATTCGACCATTTCCTCTTTGCAAGTGAAGAAGAAGAAGAAGAAGACGACCCATTGTTATCAGCTACGGGTAGACCTTGTTGAGTGCTGTTCGTGTTGCCTGTTCTTGACAAAATACCCATCAAATTTTGCACCTAACTCTATCTGGGTTTTTTCTTCTTGCTCTTTTGGCTGGTTCTCTCTTTCTCTGGAAAATGTAGGAGAAACAGAAAGAAAGCGGAGGAAAAAAAGCACAACGCGATTGACTACATAAATTGACCAATGACTTTTCTTTTCCCTTTTCTTTTGGGGGGGGAGGGGGGTGGTGGAGATTTTGTTTCGATTCAAGAAAAGAAAATACAGAACACAAAGACTGAAACCTATACAAAGCAACAGTCCGACCAATCTCCACTTTGTGTTTGCTTTATTAGTTTGGTTAGTACCAAAAGATGCAGAAAACATTAACTGTTTTAATTTAGTTGGAGGAATCGGAATGATTTAGAATCGAAATAATTTGAAATCGGAATATAGTATCAGAATCAGAATAAGTTGTTTACTTCGACTGCAGGAATCGAAATTGAAATTAACAGTATTCTCATTGAGCTGTTTACTTATTTTGAAATCGGAATGAATTAATTATAAGTTACAAAAATACCCTTAATTAAAATTATAGATTAATTATAATTTACAAAGTTGTGTTTAAGATGTGAATGTCGTCTTTTTATCATGTAACTTGTGCTAAAAAAAAAAAAATCTTAATAATTTAACAATATCATTATAAGCATTTTATGTATCTATTTTTTTATATAAAAAAAAAAGAATAATATATTATGTATTTATATTGTATATCAAGTTTTTTTTTTTTTTTAATACAAAATGTTACCTAAACTTTTTTAACAGTATTATTATAATATTCTTCAATCCATCACAAAATTTGAGTGCTAACTGCAAATCATTAGAATAAAATATAACACTTTGAACTAACACATTTTTTATGAAAACTTATAGCATATGTAAATATTTATATTTATAAATATAAAAACAACTAACCACCAGTTCATAAAATATAATAGCAACCGACTACAAATATAAATATAAAATCCCCACATAATATCTACAATAAGTTCATAATTTGTCAAAATAGGTTTTCTTAATTTTTTAAATAAGGGTATAAAAGACTTTCTATCACTGATTAGGGAATGAAAATGGGATTCCCAAGTGGGTTGGGGGAAATGGGATTCTCATTCCACAACCTCAAATTGATGTGGAGCCCATAATTTCATTCTCATTACGGAATGAATTTTAAACAAGTAAATAATATCAATCAATCTCATTCCCCATTCTCATTCTCCAATCCGTGAAATAAACGCACCATAAATAATTAGTAATACTTCCTTATTTAAAAAATTATTTAAATTTATTATCCAAATAATATTATAAATTTATATGTAATTATCGTATTATCATCAAGACATCATCTCAAAATTATAGAAATAGTTATAAATCAACTTGTTACGTCACTTAAATAAATTTTTGAAAAGTATAATATTACTCTTAAATTAATTATAAGATAAGTGATTCTCGACTATTCAAATTCATACTTAGGTAATTAGTACAATTCACATACTAAATTATTCAGATATAAATCTGGATAAAATATTTGAACAGTTTTAATATTACTTTATTTTCTTAGATATTTGATTAAAATAAAAAATATATTATAGATTTAAAAATTAAGATATAATTTTAAATAATTGATGAGCATCTTAATAAAAATAAAATTGGAATAAGTTACGTTGAACTTAAATATTTAATCTCCTAACTGAAATACATGTGTTCGAACTAAAATAAATGTGTTGAACTTAAACTCATATTAATGGGTGCTGAACAATCGCTATATGATGAGAGAGTTTTTCATTCCAAGTTTGTGAGCCATTGAATGCAATGGTTCCTTTTCTTTTTCATATAATTAATGCTTATTGATTTTTTTGTATATAATGAATGATCCAAAAAGTTGGAACTCATATTATTAAAATCAATTCAATCTTTTTTTTTAAAAAAAAAAAAAATCAATTCGATCATATAAAAAAAAATAAAAATAAAAACTATTTGTATATAAGTTTACAACTCACGACAAATGTCTTTTTAACTTTATGGATGGGCCAAGTCATTATCGTTGGAATATACTTACTCTAAGGATGAGTGCCTTGCACTACGATTTCTAAAACACCAATAATAAATAACTAAAAAGTTAATATCTTATCTTCAAAATCAATATCATAACCCAAACTATTATATGATATTTGATATGATGTTTATTACAGTATAACATTTGGATGTAATCTAAAAATTATTCTAACTTAACCGAAAAAATTATCACGGTATAATATAATTTGATGATAAAAAATATTTATTCAATTTAATAATAATTTAGGTTCAAGTCACCGTATAAATGGTATCTATGAAAAAGGATAAAAAAAAAGTTGATTTTATTTCTTTTACCAATAATCACTCGTAAATACTAGTGTGAGATCAGAATTCGCGTAAAAACTTATTTAAAGACATGTTCACCTACCATACTTCAAAAAATAAAAAATAAATTAACTTTTAAAGTCACATGTTAGTTCAAATTATAATATTAATAAGAATTTGTTTTTATTTTGTGTATAATTATATTTGAAGTGTCTGAATTATTTTATATTGTATCTTAATCTTTAAATCGATTGATTACGATATTTAATGGATAACTTATGATAAAGGTGACAATGGTAAGCAGCTATCAGAGAGATACAAATTTGGGTACATGAGGAGAGTTCAAGCAAGTGCTATTTTTGGTAATATATCTCAGAACATCATGTGTCACTCCAATTTTATAAATGAAGTTTCAACAATTCAACTGATTAATCTGTATTAGAAAATTAATTACAACGGATCCTGTACTCTTATTGATATTAGTGCACTAGAAAAACAAGATTGAGATCTGGTAGTATGAAATAAAATACTGGTTTGTGTAAACTTTGCATGCAGCCAATGCCACTTTTGCCTTATACTATTCTCCTAATAAACTCTTGTTTTAAAAATAAATAACAAAAATTCATTTAACTTGTAAATCAATACCATCCATAGTACACAAAATCTAACTAGAAATTGGCAATGTGAGAACTCTGATAAAGCTAGTGCAACGCCATTACAAATGGTTCAGGGTAGTATTGAGATTAATAGTAAACATTTCGTAATATTATGAAATTTATTGACGACTTCCTACAAAATTTGTCTACGACGTTCCTCAAAACAATCTTGAATTAATACAAAATCTCCCTTGCAAGGTGAAAAGGTAAATCAATTGGAATTTGTATATTTTCTAATCAAACCTCGTGAAGAAAACTCCCTCAAAGTTTTACCTACTAGCAGCCCAGCATCTCACTATTGATATTGCACGTAAATTGCACTTCTCATTTTCAACATCTACAAAGATTCTACATTTATATTTACAATGCATTTAGTGTATAAACTGAAATACTAAACATGAATATCAAATATACTTATCTTAATAGCCTAATTGCTATCAACTAAACCTTAATAGCAACTACACAAATCTTATCTAACATAGGTATTAAATATTAGCTTCTAAGTAGATCACTGTGAAAAATCGACTACCAGTAAGAACCATCCACAAAAAATCACCTCTGATACTTTGTCAATGAGTCTATCTCTGACATGTTTCTTCACCTACACACCTGGAGAAAACCGTGAAGACAAATCTTCGTATTCTGGTGTATTGATGTAGAAGATTAAATTTTCAAACTTTGATTCAATGCAACAACTCAGTTTCCTCTTAGAAAGTAATGCATATTAGATCTTGGGCTGGCAAAGCTCTGAGGATGTTTTGACAGTAGCTCTTGGTGTACACGTTCCTCTCCTTCTGAGGAAGCACGGGGCAACAGCTCTAACATTAGGATCATGTGAATGAAGCCTTCCAACTGGTGAAACCTGAATGAGCATGCAAATATCAAAAGTAAGACTTAAAAATGAACACCTCCATTATTCACTTTAATTTAGAAAAATCAAATACAACGTGACAAATGTGATATTTATTCTACAAATTACTTGATCATTGTTCAAATCATCAACACCAGCTGTCTTCAACCTTTTCGCAGTGGATCCACTGCTTAACTTATCTACTTGGTCTTCATCCACAAAGTTCTGATCCGAGACCTCTGTAAATGATCATAAACTTTGTAAGGAGAAAAGAAACAAAGAAAAGATTGAAATGATTAGATGGATCAAGATGATCAACTTGTATAATAAACCTAGGAACTAGCAAAAGTAATATGTGCAGCAATCACAAATCCTTGAGTCAGGTAAAAGCCCTTCAAATGGTCCATTGGGTTGAAGATACATGATATAAAAATTCTCGACTAACAAGTTGCATTGTAACTGTGTATATTCAATATGTACTGAAGCGATTAATAGATGTGGTTCTATAAGGAATTATGCCTCTCCAAGAGATTTTGGTTTGAGACAGGCTACCTAAGCATCAATTTTAGAACCAGCTTTAATTCACCAAAGTTATGAGGAACAAAATAAAGCTTCAAGTAAAATAAATGTTGGTAAAATTTTGAAAAACATGAGTAAAGTAAATCACATAACAGCCAATGTCTAAATTATGTCATGGGCCAATGAGCTTACTGCTTTCTAAACAACATGGTTGATCCAAAGAAGTGGTCAATGCTGCTCAAAATCCAAACTTGGCAGACTTAGGGCATAACATTATTACAACTACGATACATTTGTAGATAATGCATTAAATCGATAATGTTGCCCAGTTTATGTGAAAGTATAGTGGAAATATCATTTTAAATAAACACAAATTTTGAAATAGAAAAACAATCAGACATCCAGGTCATGGATTATAACCAATTCCAAGACAAGAAAAAAATGAAAATCATTCACAAGTCAGAACCATACTCCAATCCCTTCTAAATCTCAATTGATAGCAATATTAATAAATGACTATATAGGAAGTCTCTTCAACTTTAGAAGGAGAAATTAGAAGTTGGCTAGATAAAGGATAGTTCTATAACAGACTTTCATTCACCCAAATACCTAATTCCACACAAGGTAATTGCAAAATTTCCAGTTTGCACAATGAAAAAAATAAATGAATAAGATAGTCTGTTAAATAACACTCCCCATATAGACGCTAGCAAGTATTCTACTAGGCAGGGTAAAAAAGAATAAGCAAATATTAGAAGTTAGCCAATAACATTAACTAAAAGCTCATTCATGCCAAAATCAAACCAAGACAATGTAGCAACAATCATAAAAAGGCATTCATAATATGGATGTGATTATCATACAGGTTGACAGCAAAAACAACAGAGGAAACAATAATTGCCATCAAAGAAAAAAAATGTATTGTTCACATAATTTTGTATCTCCAAAGTGAAGTTGTTTGCAAGCACTTGCATTGTATGTATAGTGAAATTTGTGTGTGAATTACTACAGGCACATGCACAACAGTAATGTAGCAATGCAGTGCATAGGCACCCAATTGGATAATCTCTGTTAGCGAAAAGCGGTGGAATTTAAAAAAAAAAAAATGTATGGGAAAGAATGATGCTGAAAGATTCGCCAAACTTTTAAGTTACTTTTTAGATTTTATTTTTCAAAAATGTGATTTAATTTAACTATCAATGGCTTTGCATGGAAAATTCAGATTGAATTTCAATGCATTAGGCATACTTTTAACAATAATTTTACACAGTTATAGATTTTAGGAGGTTAAGGATCTTTTGAGTGTTAAGATTTGAGAGACCGGCCAAAATTTTACTGCAACTAAGTTATTTAAGAGACATTTGTCCTCCTATATCCCTCATTTGGTCCTTTCATTTCTCTTTCTCCTGCATCAAATCCTCTCTCAAATTTCCTTCTAATTTTTAATATTCAAACTCAATCATTCAGGCTACAACATATAGGAATTGAACAAAAAAAAAATGTTGGAAGGAGAAGAAAATGGAAGTTTTTTAAAGCATATATTCAAACGAGGGGAAAACTGTTTACTAGATGCAAAGTTAGTCAGTGTTACCCATTGCACAGTCATCTGAACTCAGATGGCATAAACGACGATCAAGATGCTGCTCAGAACTTCCAGCCTGTCCACAAGTTCTATTTTCCCTCAAATGAAGTCCCCTGTCATTGACGGCACCGAAAGATGTTTCAGTCTGTTGTTTTCCTACAGCTGTAGGATGGCATATCCGAGGACTTTCTAGCATACCATGAGAATCAGTTGACTCAACAAAAAAAGTCTCATTGACTTCAAATTTAGTCTTCTTTCGGCCTCCATCCTGTAGAACCACGAATTTCAAAACTAAAGTAAGAAAAATATTTTACTGCACTAGTGACGAATATCAGACACTAATCGAAGTTCCTAACCTGATCAGACGAATAACGAGACTGCAATGAACATGGCCCCAATACGTTTTCTCGAGAGCACCATCCGCGCAAACCTATGGAACTACGCAACTGCTGAACGAAAGACGCTTCTAAAAAGTTAAGGTACGCATTATGCGACTCATTAGTCCACTCTACAGATTGTCCCTGCTCCAAAACCACATAAACCATAAGAAGAAACCGAAAAGAAAAAAAAAAATTAAAGATAAAAAAAAAAACTCCACATTATAACATTACAACATCCACATAAACCACCATGATTGTTACACCAATCAATCACCTTCTGCTTCTTCAACCTCCTCCCAAACTACGCAACGCTCTGCATTAACCTAAGCCTTTTATCAAAAGCTCTTGATCACAATAACAAGAAACTTGAGCCTCTACAATTCTAAATTCTCTGCTAATCAAACACAGCTCATAAAATAAATCTTCAAAAGATCAAACCACAACAAATATGCAATAAAACTATATATATATATATATGTATATAATTAAATAAAAACAAAAGCAAAATAAAATTAACATAAAAATTAAAAACAGAATATTGAAACTTAGACGACAGCAGGAACAGATTTATAAAATAAAAAACCTGCCAAGAATTCACTTATGGATTCATTTATATGTTGTTTGGATAATAAAATCTTCAACTATCATCCAAAACAAAAAATAAATCACAATTATTGAAAATTGAAGGCGGAATTTGAAATATAAGAAATCAAAATTACCATTCTTGCATTTGCGGTGCGATGCGAGCTCTCAATAGTGATGTCAGAGGAGTTGGAGTAAGTCCGAGTCAACTCACGGCGGCAACCGGCGTCCATTGGTCAGGGATCCGACGAGAGAATTTTTTTTAGTTTGGTTCTCAATTTTGTTTTTATTTTGAAGAGAAGAAAAAGGAGTCACTGTTGTTCTTTCGGTTTGATCGGAGATTGGAGGGGGAAAAAATGTGAAAATGAGAGCGGATTACTTCGGAGAAAAAACCGTCTCGAAAATTTGGCAGAGGAGGAGAGGGAGAGGCGGTGTGGTTGGGGCCAATAAAAGCTCCACATGGCGTCGCTTTTACACGTGGCGGTTGAATCAGCGGACTGCCACGTCAGCCCAGAATGATAATATCTTCGGCCAATGTCAGCCAGATATTTTTTGAGACGGCAGAGGCTGGTTTAGAGATATATGTCACGTCATGTCATGCGTTGTGCGCGTGAGATAAGTTGCATGCGCCACATCAATGGAGAGCAAAATATCTTTTCCGTTTCTTTCGTCTTTTTCATTAATCCGTCTCGCTGTATTCCTTCCTTATAAGACAGTTTCATATATTATAAAATAATCTTATAAAAGATTTTTTTCAATGATAAAACCATTTAATAATATAAAATCATACCCAATTCAATTACTTTGGTTTTTTAAGGCTCTATTTTACTTTTAGAAGTTCAATTATGAGAAAAATATTTATATATAATTCAAATGGTTATTATATTTATTTTTTCAATTCATAGTACGGTTTAAATATTATTATACATATTTATTAATATATATATATTATTTTACCACATTATGAAAATAGATATTTATAGCTATCACATAAATAAATTTACCTGCTACATAACGCTATTTACTCTTAACATGCCCCAAACTATTAACCATTAATTGCCCATTTTCAAAAAATAAAATAACATAAAATAATTGCCTTTGTTATTACATGGAAAAAAAATAAATGAGATATGGCATAACAGGATTCAATGATATCCCAAATAAGTTTTTTTTTTTTTTTTTTTTAATGTGAACAAAGTATATTTAAAAAAAATGTGAACAAAGTAAAAAATAGCTTTCAAATTATGTGTGCATAAAATTTGTGTACTACGGTCTCAATTTATCAATGATGAGATCGTCTAATAAAATAGTTATAAAAATTAAATATCATTTGTAAGATTCAAAAATCTAATTTTATATTAGAAAATGACTTTCCTAGATGTTAATAATAAACATTATGAGTTTTTATATTGTAATTATGAAAGTAAAATATATTAATCATTTGAATTATAAATTAATATATGATTTACCATTATTTAATGTGATTTTATGATAAATAATATATATTCTCAAACTTGAGTTATTTTCATCATATATGTTATTGAAAATAATTATTATTATTATTTCAAAAATAATAATAATAATTTGATGAACAATTCGCTTTGATATTTAATCTCATTTATTTTTTTCAAAATAAATTATACGACAGTTACCGACTTATCGTTCATGTACTCAAAACAAAAAATAAATAAATAAATTATACGACAGTATCATAGCACTATTTGACTGCTTCACCGACTAAGCGTTTCCAGGTGTTTGTTCACAGTATTTTCAAATTCGTCAACAAAAGCGCGCATTCCATACTCAGTGGCGAGTGTGATGTCACGCGCTCTGATTAAGAGCGTGCTGTTTGGTGCTTTTGGCAGGTGGATTTTGATTTTTGAGTCCTGGACACGTCACTTGATTTGATTTTGATGATGTTGTTGCCTTGTTGGTGGTGCCGAAATGATCAGGTGCTGGTTGGAGTACGGTGCACGCTCCTAAGCACTTTTCATCAAGAAATTTGGTTGGTCAACGTTTCAATGCGGGGTCTTTTTTTTTTTGACCTTTTTATTTCATCAAAAAATTTTAACAATTTTTTTGTCCTTCCATTTTTATATTTTTTTCATAGATCAGGAATCCAAATTAGTATTTAGTTATGACAATACCAATTAAGAAGCAACCATATTTTTCTTGTTTAATTATTACAATATCACTTAATTGTAAATTATAAATTGGCTGAAAACCTGCAATGCTAACACACAGATAGAGTACGTGGCGTTGTTCGACCTGAGGTTACACCTACTACAATAGTGTAATTGTAGATCAGAGGCGTGATTAGCAGGTTTTAATCCTTCCTGAAGGACGCAAAGTTCAAACTCAGGCTGAACAAGTCCTTAACTGGCACACACATCAAATTCAATTATAATAATTGTTGCGGTCATGGAAGTCATACGTACTCTATATGTATATTAATAGAATATTAATAGATATAAAGGAATTGATTTTCAATTTATCAAAAAGTTTCCACCCATTTCAAAATTCAAACTGCATATAACTGGAAAAGAAAATTCACACATGTTTTCAATTTATTTTCCAAATGTCATCTAATTTAACCACGCTTTAGTTGGAGTGTGACTATTTGACAGAATGGAGATGAAATTAGGAAATTATAATAACAAAAAGGGATTAACAAATTGGATAAAAACGGTGTCTTGTATTGGTCATATACGCAAGACTTTGCATGCATATGGTACACATGATTTTGTTGACACACAAGGAATCAAGACCACAGGATCAAATCATAGTTCAATTATAATCACCGAGTCAATGATGAGGATGCGTGTTCCAGATTCTAAGATTGTTATTTTTTGTAACCATGATGAGTTGGAATTATTTAATATGCACGTCTCGCTAATTCTCTTACTTTGTTGAATTATTGTTTAAAACAATTAAGTTTTTTTTTTTTTTTTTTATGAAAAAGATTGATGTTTGCGTAATAATTGGATAATTTTTGCTCCTTTCTTCGTAGGGATACTCTAATTATAAATGAGTTTTTTTTTTTTTTTTTTAAATAAAAAAATGGATTAATCTTAGAATTTTTACCTCATCTTTATTTTTAACACATATCCAGTTTAGTGGCGTACAATCAAAAGGTGACATTAATCCTTTACTCTCCAAAGATGGTGCAAACGTAATCAAGTTTGGCACATTCATTTGTAAATTTAAGTGGATTATCGTATTTCTTTTTTATATTCATATTAAAAGTTTAAAATGTACTTATGAAAAGTATATTGTGATCTCATGTCATCTTATACTGTAATTACATATATATATATGCATGTAATCCAATCCTCAAATCTCTTTCTTTTAATACAAGAGTTAGCTTTAATGAACAATATTATATCCTCTTTGAGATTCATTGTTATTTTACTTAATTTTATATTTCAAAAATTCAGCACGAATCGTGCAAAAACCAAAAGTTGCATGATTTGCTATGTTTTCTCCATGAAAGTTTTTCAACCAAATCAAAAAAGGCTTCATTATTCTTGTCTTCACAAGACAAAAGGTTGCCCTGTTGGCGTTCAAAAGAGTGTGTAGACACAAATCTCTTTTACCACAAACTTTTCTAACCTACACCAAAAGATATTACACTCGAAAACTGTCATTGTTTTGTCAAAGTACACTAGCTTAGAGTTTCACGATGACGCTGCAACAAAAGCTGCACCAAAGTTTCGTACTACGTACCCACATTACACACTATCATATGAGTCTGATTATTAACTTAATATATGCATACATTAAATCAAATACAGAAAAGGTGATCAACAAGCATGTGCATGAGTGTGAGTGGATGACGGTGGAGGTTCATACATGTGTCAAACAGAGTCCTCCTGATCACGTGCTTGTTGATTCACATGATCATCACAAAGTGATCCATTCATTAAAGTTTTAGATTAATGTTACTGTTTTTTGGTAATTTTTCGGGGATAATATAAATTTCAAGAATTGTAATTTTTGCAGCATGTTTTTAAAGGACAATAGGATGCTAAAAGAATTTTACATGAATGAGTTTTTTTGTCCCAAAAATTATATGAGATGTGATTTGTAATTGTCAATTCATGATTTTCTACACATGTGATTAATTATATAATTCTATGATTTATGTGGATGTTTTAGAAAAAAAAAAATAGTATTTTAATTGGCTTCTTGTTGTTCCTTAAGCTTAGCATAAAGCCTGTGAGTAGTGCTAAAGGCTATATCTGCTTCAAATCTAGTCTCAATGGTTTCTGCCTCTTTTTTGGTATCGGATTCATGCCTTCATTTTCATGATAGGTTGTGGTTATATATGTATTACAATTATGACTACTTTTAATTCTCCTGAACTTTCAGTTTCATCTGATTCTTTTCTTTTCCAGTCTCCTTCTTCTAAAATAGATTGTTTGTATGAAATTACTTATGTTCCAGACAATCAAATTCTTCCAGATACTATTCCTCTTCTTCTTAATCTTTATTCTGTTTTTCTTAAATCCACCTCTTCTTTTACTCATTCTGTAAAAACTCTAGTTAAGCCTTCTAGAAAACTTGTAAAAAAATATGTTCATTCTTTTAAGTTTACTATTTGTTCTATTCCCGCTTCTCCAGAAGAACAATATGTTCCTCTAAAAATTTCTCAGTCTTCCATAGCTCAATGGTTATCAGAAGGATATACTCATATTCATTTTAGTGCCATTAGAATAGCAATCACCTACCATGACAGAAAATGTTTTTTTGTTTCTTGCTGAATATATTTACTTGATACTCGATATGCTTCATATCAGCATACTTGTCTTACTACTATTCAAACTACCCTGAATGTTGATACTATTACCTTCACACTTCGTCCAAATTTCAACATGTCTCTAAAAGACTAGTTCTGTTCTACTACTTTGCAAGTTCAATTGCAGATTACTGGAGCTATGTAAAAAGTTGTATCTATTTCAACTACTTTTCATTATCAAATGATTTAGAGAGTTCAAGATCATGCTCTTGATCTTTCACTCCTAAGTACTTCAAAAGTCTTACTGTTTACCATGGATTCTTCTTATTTCCCACACTGTACATCTATTCCCAGGTAGATCACTCGAAAAAAAACTTATTGAGTTACTACCGGAACAGTGAATCACTTCTTATAAAAAACAGTGCAAGTCTCCAACTCCTATTTTTGCTAATGAATCTGTGATGTTGTAAAATCCAGATTGAACAACTACCATCAAGTTTTTTAAACCAGGAAAACATAGTGTTCATCTTGATGAATTTGCTACTCAGTACATTATTCAACCAATTACTGTTTTTAATCCTACTCCCAGGGAACCACAAGTTAAATTTATCACTTATAAAGGTCAACTTGTTTATTATTTTACAAACCCAGATGATCACAGTCCCTTTGATCTTGAATGTCATTGTAAAAGCTGTCAAAAAGCTTTTGAAAAAGAACATTACATTCCTATTGTCTAAAAGTCTTCGAAGTCCAAATCCTTTTACCAACTTTGGCTTGAGGGAGATCCTACTGTAGGTTCATTAAGAGAACCGTCTGGCAAATATGAATTTATTATCAGATATTCTGCTCCTTCTAAACAACCTCCAGTAAAAAATCCAACTTCGGATGATGATTCACAAGATTTATTTGAAAAACAATTTTCCAAACGACCATCCCAATCTACTCTTACGACTTCTTCTGAACCTGTTCCTTTACCTTGTTATAACAAGAGTCTTGACTGGATTTCTAAATCCTCTAATTTCAAACCTTGCAAACCTATTCAAAAATAGGTTGTTAACAACACTTTATCATGCTCGTGATCAATATGTTGACTCATTGGTGTCTCAATTTTCAACCCAAGGTTTTCCAGTCTGATATTATCCAGATTCCCAACCAGACACCTGACAAGTGAAAGATATTTAAGAAGCAAAAAGAAGATATGATAAATCAAGACAAAAAAGATAAAAGTTTCATGATGATGCAGGACCCAGCACTACCCAACAAAAACAAAATGATGAAGATATTGATCAGTTTGTTGTCTTGTCCTTATCTGATGATAATAATGATGAAGACCCTCTCAATTATATTCCTAAATATTATGGTGCTTGCTATCCTGAATATCATTGTCTTGAACACTAGAACATGGGTTACACCTCAGGTGATGAGTTAGAAGACCCAGCTCCAAGATATTGACAAGATTCCCTTTAATCTAAAAAGTTAAAAGTGTGTGTCAGACATTATCATTATGTTTGTAACAATTAATGACTTTGTAAAAAAGTGTGACAAGTCATTATCGTGTCTATAATAATTATTTAGGTGATGTCAGCTATAATGCAATGTTGCATTATTGGGTTTTGTATTATTGTTTTTTAAAGTATTAGTGATGACATGTTGTTTGTTTTATCTTTCAAACATCCCTTATAAGTAAAGAGGTTTTTCTTCGTTGTAATCAAACTGAAATCAGACCAGAAGTCAACAATAAAATATTATGTTTTCTAGTTAAACCCCTATTCTCTGTCTAAACACTCCTTAATGAAAATGATAATATATCTCAAAATACTGAGATAAGAAAATAAACCACCTGATTCTTTATTTTTATTCTCACTTTCCAGTAGCTTCGTTTTAATCCAGCGAACTCTCTTTTGGTAAGTTATCTCTGAAAATGGAAAGAGCCCAGTCTGACCAGTAAGTCCCGTTTTGATGAGTGAGTTATGACAGTAAGAGTCTTGAATGCTGGAGCTGTGATGAGTTTCTAAAAGGTAATAAATCTCTTGACAGTTCTGGATATTAGCACTGAAAAACTTGAGAGTAAGAATCTTGATAAGGGATCGGGCTTCCATCCTGTTTTGGTTGAGCGAACCTAATTAAAATATTATTTTTAAAAATATAAATTTTGCCATTGAATTATTAAAAATGTTTATTTAACTTTTCTAAATATTATACTTTAATGCATTGGTTGTCAAACAAAATTTACTGACTTGACCTTTGGTCATAGTGAAGTGTTTTATAAAAGAAAAATAGTATATAGACAGTTACGGAACAAGTAGTTAAAGAAAAGGATATATGCTTTAATTTGATCTCGACACGAAGAAAAATAAAAAATCACAAACAATGTCTTTCATTGAAAAGGAAAATAGTTTACACAAACAAGAAAAAGTGTATTATAGGTTATAAAAAATCTCCTTTTTTATTGGGAATTCTTGATTTTATCTTCTCTAGGTGAAAATGTGCTATAAAAATAGAAATATGAAGGATGAAACTTACGATTTAGGATTTGGAAAAAATAAAATGACTCAAATTCACAATGGGAATTCTTGTTTTTATCTTCTCTAGGTGAAAATGTGCCATAAAAATGGAATTATGAACGAAAGATGAAACTTACAATTTAGGATTTGAGAAAAATAAAATGACTCAAATTCACAATCTCATTAACTCGAGTGCGTGACTATCTTTTAGTCAATCTCATAGTGAACAAACCTTTAGTCAATCTCATTTTTCGAAAAAATCCAATTTTTTGTATTTATAACCTCATTTTTATTATAACATAAGTGGTTATCTATTATTTGACACAAGATGCATGTTGCCGGTCTCTTTTCCACAATTAAATAAGAGAAACTCATGTGAGATAGTTATAAAAAATGGATAAAGTTTTAAAATGTCACAAAAAATTATAAAATAGTTCGCGACAGTTCATAAAAATTATAATTTATAAACATTGATAGTGCTAAACTCATTTCAACCTTTTGATGCTATTTTCAAAATCACACATTTTTTGTGCTAGAATTAAAATATATATATATATATTATTGAATAATGAGTAATGTCACATTGCCAAGTTATTTGTTGAAATTTATATCCAAATAATATCATATATGAATTTATAGCTTCATAACATATCATCTATCATATATTATCTTATTTAATATAGTAGTTACAACTAACATATTATATTAGTTTGATATGAATTTGAATAAATAATTTAAATAGTCTAACATTATTATAAACTAATTAACCATATCAGACAGTGCACTTGTACACTGTAAAAAAAAGGGAAGATTTTACTCTGTGTTTCCTTACACTTTAATTATAACAATCCCAAAAGTTTGGCAATATACAAAGAATCAAAAACTATACATATTTACAAGGTTATATGTCTTTAAAGAGAGCTTACAAACGATTTTTTTTTTCCCCTTAATAATGTTAAATTATAAACTTTGTACATTGCTTTTTTCTTTTTCTTTAATAAGGGAGATTTAAATTTAAAATATCAGTGAAGCTGAGAGCTGAGTTAAGCTATAATTTCAATAATAAACTTTTTTTATTATTAAAGAATGGATAGTTTGACCCTTATTTTCATCCCATAACAATCCTAAATTATAACATAAGATGGAGATCATCCTAACATTATAATATTTTATTTTCATACAATCTACATGAATAATGTGGATTATGTATAATGCCAAAAAATAAAAAATAAAATAAAATCGTAAGAGGATTGCCTATGGATCGTTAAATAAGGAGTGCCCGTGAAGTGCCAACTCAGATGGTATTTAAAGTGACGCCATGGCTATTCAATTATTATTATTATTATTTTACAAAATTAAATATGTTATGTCCCAGTTTTGGTAGCAATTTTAAATTAGACAAGTTGTTTTCGTTAATGAAAGCATTGTTGGTTGGCAGTACTATTAGTGCGCCAGCTTGATCTACCTAAATATCAAACACATGGCATGGGAATTGAGATGACTTATTTTTTATTATGGCATCAATTGGATCAATATTTATTAGAATGTAATAAGATCAAGTGTTACACATGCCGTCTGAATATATCTATTTTCACAATATTGAAATAGATTTACACATTTACACTGATTAATATGTATAAGATTTGAACTACCTACCATAAACATGGAAGTGGAGATACACGTCCACTTTTTGAACACTTAATAGTGTTTTTAATCTCAAATTAATATAAACCCCTATCCTAAATGGATTAACATTGGCATGAGAAGAATATTGAGATTCAAAGGTATTTTTTACTAATAAATTATCTTCCACAAATGAAGTTTAGAATTATGCTGAGTTCGAAATAAAAAGGTTCACTTAAAGTACCTAAACTATGAACCTTACTTTAGATTTTTAAATATTCAATATTTGTGACGTCATTGGTTAAAGCGTCAGCTACCCCTTACTATAGTGATAAGATTCAACACCCATCTTCTATCAATTTCCTCCCCCCACCTTTAAAAAAAAATATCTCTCTCTTTTTTTTTTAAACGTGTCTTTGTTATAAATCAAATTGTTAGAAACAAAAATTGACTTATATGGTTTCCATTTGATTGAGATCTTCGTAGCTAGAGAAGAATAGTAAGTTGAAAAAAGCTTGACTTGAATAAAGTAAAATGAATTTATAAATAATTAAGTGGGTGTAAACGACTATGGATAAAGGTACTAAGAGTGTAAAATTATGAGATTTTAAAAATAGGTGCTTTTATCAAACCGTTATAATTCTTTCTGTGGCAATATCAATACCCTATGTACCATTCAAGAAAAAAACTAATAATACCCTAAAAACGCAGCCGCAATTGTGGATAATTGGTTGAGAAGAGTATTAACAATAGTTACAACAGTATTATATTATGGAATAAAATAGTTTAGTTTTTTCTTTTCTTTTTAAGTCCTTTATATCCTTACCTATATAGCTATGTTTGGAACACCAAATTTGAAGTAAGTTTAAAATTCAAAATATCTCAAACTTTCAAATCCTATATTTTAAAAGCAATGAGAGAGATTTTAAACTTAATCTCAAACTCACATGAATATTTTATTCATATTCAAATAATGTGTCATGTGAGTTGTCAGTATTTTATAAATCATGAAATGATATGATAATTAAAATGATTTTAACAATTCACATGTCATTTCATTTGGACATGAATTTTGACAAAAAATTTGAAAAATCTAGCATTATTCGTTTTTAATTTAATTTATTCTATTATAATATCGCGTGTCAAACGTAACTAATATGGTATAATTTTAATCAAATTTCAAATTCTACTAAATATGAAACAGCAATTTTTTAATTTAATCAAATTTATTTCATGATAAACCCGCGTGACAAACATAGCTTGAGTCCTTGTTTGTATCTTTCTCAAGATTTGATTGCAATACAACTAATGTAATTAGTTTAATTTTAATTTTTTAGACATCCTCGTGCAACAATTAGATCTCTTCTAGAATATTATATAGACCGAATGGAAGATTTTAAAAGTTAAATTAATTGATTTATTAATTGATTTAAAGTATAACATAATTAAATTTTTTTATGAATAGTTGGACTCTTTATCTCATTACAATATTTTACTATAATAAAATCCATAATAAAGATTCGCATTTACATCAACACATTTAACAGTTGTCAAGAAAATCCACGACTTAGCAATGGGGACACTTTTTCAAACAACCCTAAATGTTGTTCCAATCGTGTTTATATTACTGCCTAATTACATTAAAAACAATTAAAATTGTCGCTAAGAATTTACAAAATTAAGATTTTGTGATAATGCCTCCTTAAACAAGATTTTACATCACCATCTAACTTGACAAAAAGTAAACATGACATCATCTGTCAACTATGTATTGTTTTATCACATTCCGAATGACCTAGCCTGCGCTAATGTCATAAGCCTCTCTCGTATAAAAAATCATTAACATATCTAAAACTCGACATTATTACATGCCAAGATCGCTTGATTCTTGATTTTTTTTTTTTTTAAATGATTGAGACCAATTCAGAGTACATCCTGAATCAGTAACGATAGATGTTATAACACGGTCCGAAGATCAACTCTAAAGAACAAAAGAGACCAACCCACAAAGAGTGAAGGATAGTACATCGATAATGGGAGAAAAATACCTACAATAATATGAGATTTTTGAAAATAAAACCCTTCACTTTAAAAATGATGGCTAATAGTTTATCCATCAACGCCCAAGCAATATAAAATAAAACTCTTGAATCTGATTATTGCAGTGTACTAGACAAATTTTATAATTTGATCCTAGGATACACATAATTTTAAAATTTATTAGAAATATCTATATTATTGATATTCTCTGGTTCAATCTAATCTAACCAAAAAAATTGAAGGGAACATTCTAATATTTTTTTTAATATCATTTTACATTCAAGAAGTGAAACTAACATTAATCCATCAAGCGATTAAAGATAATCAAATATGAGAAAACTAAATAAACCAAAAATCATTATATATTCATACACAAAAATTGTAAACTGGTTACATTAACAAAAATCCATCAAAAACTGTAATAATCATATTCATATACGGTTAGATATATAACCAAAAATAAATTTCAATTAGGATCCCCAGAAATTTGCCTCACTGAACAAGCCACCACCTGTGCCCACTGTTTCAGTCTCGTCTTCACCGCCACAGGATCATCATCTGTCATCAAATCACAGCCGTCAGATCAAAATCAAATATATTATTTTATATTTATTCAAAATTGGACTCCAAATCGTGCCGCTACCTGGATCGAAAATGGTGGTGGAACTACCGGACTCTCCATCGGAGAAGAAGGAGGAGGTGGAGGAGGACCTGGACAGTCTATCGGAGTAGTGTCTGTTCACGGCGCAGAAGAACCCTAGAGCCGGCAAAGTATCGGAGAGTTTCGGATCCAGATCAGGCGAGTCCGGTCGGAATCCGAACCCTAGATCAATGGAGCCCTTCAGCTCTTCCAAATCGTCGTCCGTGACGGACTGAGAGCGGCGGCCTGTCTGGTAGCTTCCCTTGCGTCGCCGCCACGCCTCGTCTCGGTCGGCATCCGGCGACCACGATCGCTGTTTGTAGAGAGGCGGCGGAGCGTTCGATTTCGACATCATATCACCGCCGACTTGGTGGTGGTGGTTGTGGCGGCGGAGGTAGGAGGTGGTTTTTGGGTTTTGGTTTTTTCGGGGTTTTGTGAATCTTGTGGGTGATTTATATATAAATAAGTAGCTTTTTGGGTGGGAGCGGGATGGGCTGCTTTGAAATTTATATATTTTTTAATTAATGTTTTTTTCTTGAAGAATAATTCCTTTAAATTATTCTTGAATTTAATATTATTTTGTTTCCACGTAAACGTGGTAGGTGGGGTCTTAGTGTGGGATCTACAAGAATTATCTACTACTAATTGTGTTTTGCCATGCCATTAATGATGGATTTATAAATGGCCCAAATCTACTCAGTCAAGAATATGTCAAGTTAAAATTCAAGGTAATAAGAATAATTTACAGCTAATTATGTTTTGCCATGCCATTAATGATGGATTTATAAATTGCCCAAATCTACTCAGTCAAGAATATGTCAAATTAAAATTCAAGGCAATAAGAATAATTTACTGCTAATTATGTTTTGCCGTGCCATTAATGATGATTTAGCTGACTCAACTCTACTTAGTCAAGACGTTAAATTAAAATTCATGGTATTTTTAAAAATAAGAATAATGATAGTCTACATCTTCTCATTCACTTTATTATTATTTATTCCACATGTTTATGTTTTTTTAAGTAATTTTATCCTATAATTATTAGAATAATTGTTTTTTTAAACTTATAAGAATAAGAGTACTATTCTAATTATATATATAGTGATCAATTTTAGTGAATTTCGACAAATTTTTTTTTTCTTTTTCTTTAAAAAAAGGAATAATGTTGGTCAAAAAATTTATTCCAAACTTTTTTCATTAGAGCAGTAACTGTCTTTACATTATTTGTAATATAAAATCGAAGTTGTATTTTGCAATAAAAAAATTATGATAAATTTTTAAATTCTATAATGTCTAGCATTATTTTTAAAAGTAAAGAATCATTAATGATTTATTGTTCCGTCTTTTATGTATTAATCATCATGTGAAATCAAAACAACTTCGGATTTGACACAATAAGAAAGACTGATCACCCGTTCAACTATGGACCAAACAATTACCTGATATTAACATTGAAAAATGAAATTAAAACGAGTTGGTCAATTTGGACACTTTTAATAAAACGATGTACAACAGAAATTTAAATTTCACATGCCACAAGCCTACAACACAATCTAGAATTTTTTTGATACAATTTAAAAAACAAATTTGTTTAAAAAATGAAATATAAGTCTTTACATCAATTCATATAAACCCTTTCTTTTACTAGATTTTTCATCTCCTACATTATCCAAAAATTGAACAACTAGAACCTGAACTGCAAATCAGACCCATATAAGAGTGCATAAAATTCTCCAAGAAATAAATGTTCAATTTTATTATTATTATTATTTTTCTTTATGCCTTATGGTTGCTGTTATGGAAATGAAGGCATATATTTGCCCTTTTTTTCTTTTATGTGTTTTCAGTCTTTGACACCAAAGAAGGTATATGCTTCAAGAAAATGTTGATAGAAAGGTATGCACAACCAGCCTGGCAATTTGAAAGATGGACTCTACAATCTCTTCTTGGCTTGGTTGTCATGTTGGCTGGAGTTAGGTGCTCTCTCTTTTCCAGATAAGAATTCTCAGCTGCCAACTAGTTGTTCTATAGAAAAAGAACAGCACAACTTTTCAGGACTAAAAATTAGGCAGAATCATTTGTTGCACAGTCATGCAAGCATGATACTAGACAATTATAGAGTTTTTGACATCTTCCTTGTTTGCAACAGATCAGAAAGGAAAGAAACTAATCTACTTTTTGTATAAACAAATTGTTCTCAGCAAATATGCGCAGAAACGTTTGTGTACAGCATATAACAACTATTAATGAGTACAGCAAAACTTAGCAGCAATAGTGCTTTTTCACTTTTTTGGGTCCTTTTTTTGGGTTTTCTCCAGCTGCAGTATGGAAATAAGCTTGACTTTTCTGTGCATTTGAAGCACTAGCTTAAGTGAATAATATTTATACATGTGGAGTCAGTGTCCAGTGTACCGGAATTTGATTCTTTATGCTGCTGTTAGCATTCATTTGATCGCTCATCCATGTCACCAGTAGTCTCCACAAGAGCAGATTCCATCTTTAAAGTGATGAAAACGGTTTGAATCTCTAACAATAATCTCTCTCTCGGTGACTCTTGATATGAATTTTGTTGCATTGTGGCAATCACGGCAAACCCGCAAGTTCTTGAATATGTGAAGAGGACTTTTTGGAGGAGTACTAATGATTCCAAATGCAATTGCCAATCTCTCGCTGTGACTCGTGAGGATATGCTCCTTTTCGTCATCTTCAACATCCTGTAACACAAAACTGTGGTCCGGAACATAGCCAAGGGTCTTTATTTTGGCAGTCAAATTCCTCAACTCGTGGTATATTTCTTCACATTGTGGATGGGTTTGATTCCCAGTATAGAAGACATCAACTTTGTTGTTCACTTCGATTGAGCTCCACCCAGGAGTCTTCTTCAATCCTCGGACTCTAGCCAGTGATCTCACTTTATTTACTCCATCCCATTTCCCCACGTTGGCATATATATTTGACATCAGAACATAGTAGCCAACATTCTCTGGATCAACTTCAAGCAACTGGTGTGACGCATATGCACCTAACTCAATGTTTCCATGTACTCGACAAGCACCAAGAAGAGCACCCCACACAGAAGCGTCAGGCTGTATTGGCATATGATTTATAAAATCATAAGCCATTTCTAGCTTTCCAGCCCTACCAAACAAATCTACCATGCAACCATAATGCTTCAAATGAGGCTTGATCCCACACTCTTCTTGCATCATATGAAAGTACCACTGACCCTCACTAACTAAACCTGAATGGCTACAAGCTGACAATAAAGATACAAATGTTACATGATCTGGTTTCACTCCCTCGTCTAGCATTTCTCTAAATAGATTCAAAGCTTTGTCACCGTGCCCATGCACTCCGTGACAGGATATTATGGCATTCCAAGGGACCGAAGTCCTTCTTGGCATTTGGTAGAATAAAGACATAGCATCATCTAATCTCCCACATTTTCCATACATGTCAATAAGGCAAGTTCCGACAAAGACATCCAAGATGAGAAAGTCCTTAATCACCCGCCCATGAATTTTCATTCCTTGTCGTAGGGCCCCTACATGAGAATAAGCTGGTAAAATGCTCACCCAAGTCCCTTGGTTTGGGATTATCTCAGTGCACGCTACCATCATCTCGTATACTTCAGTTGCCTCACTTGCAAGACCATTTTGAGCATAGCCTGTGATCAAAGTGTTCCATGAGATTACATCTTTTTTGGGGAGTCCTTCAAAAACAGCACGAGCAGAACCTAAGGCACCCAACTTGGCGTACATGTCCATAACTGCATTTCCAAGGACAACATCACCCATAAGCCAATCTCTCCTCATGATGAATCCATGAACTGACCTGCTATTTTGATGATCATTCAATTGAGCAACAATGGATGATAAGCTCACTAATGTCAATGAATCAGGTTGACTTCCTGCTTGCTGCATCTTGTTAAAGAATTTCTGTGCATGAACTGGATCATTATTTTGTTCATATGCAGCAATTATTGAGTTCCATGAGACAATATCTCTAACTACCATCTTATCAAAAACTCTCTGCGCATACTCTAGGATACCAAATTTTGCATACATGTTAATTAAGGCATTGGAAACAAACAAATCAAATTCCAGTCCATGCTTTATGACATACAAATGAATCAGAATCCCACTAACAATACCATCTAGTTGTGCACAAATGGGAAGAATGCTTGCAACTGTAACCGGATCCATGTTAACCCCTTCCAATCTCATTTCATGCAAGACATCTAAAGCCTCCACAGGATTCCCACTTTGACAATACCCAGAAATCATAGCATTCCAAGACCCCCTATCTTTGATAGGCATGTCATCAAATAATTTACGGGCAAAGCCTGCTAGGCCAAAACGACAGTACATATGTAACAAGGAAGCGGCGACATAGACATCCCATTCAAAACCTAGCTTCAAAACCAAGCAATGCATCCTTTCCCCATCAACTAAATTTCTACAAGCTTTCAAAACAGGAGGAAACGTATAGAAATCAGGTCGAAGACCAGAGGTCAACAAAAGCTGGTGGAAGCAATCTACAGCTTCATGGAAACGACCACTGCGAACATAAGCAGATACCATTGAATTCCAGGTATAAACATTCTTATTAGAGATACGATCAAAAGTGTAGCGAGAAAATGAAACGTCACCTAAGTTGGCATAATGATTGACAAGTTTGGTGGCAATAAAGATGCTTTGAATCTTCCCTGACACCATGAGAAGGGCATGAAGGCCCTTAACAAGGCGCAATTCAGTGCAGGATAGGAACAGACAATCCAAATTGATCTCTCTCTTCTCATTTTCAACACCATCTAATGTAACTTGCAGGGAATTTCTAGCAGATGAAAACAATCGGGAACACGATTGAAGTAACAGAAAGGACTTGGAAACGCGCCCACCTTTGTAGCTCCTTGCCAATCTGAGTACAGAAATATAAAACCAATAATCACTAACTGCAATTTATGCACTTCACTACTCAAACACAAAGACATAAATTTGAATTTTAATCAGTGTATCAAATTCAATTTAAGTGCAAAGAGATAGTACAATTGTTCAATGTTGGAGCAATGCTTGTCAAATAAACAAATTTATTATTATTATTATTATTTTGAAATAAAAAATATGTTAACTTATAAAAATACAAGAAAATATAATGTAAAGAAGCTAAAAATCAAAACTTTGATCTTGTTCTATTGACTAGAGTTCAAATAAGTTATAAACTGATTAAAATTCAATAATTTAAATAGGTTTCTTCCCTTTCACTTTCCTGCAATTTCTCAGCGACCAAACAGAGCTTAGGAAAAACAAAAAACAATTCCGAGAAGCAAAAGAGAGACAGAGAAATTGAACTTACCTGAACATAAATGTAGATATTGGATAGCTTATTTGAGTTCAAAACCATGAGATACGCTCACGGTTATTAAAAGCCCTTCCCTGGGATGCTACAACGACGACGTTTAGCCCACTAGGGTTTAGGCCGATGTGGTTTTTGCAGAAGAGGAAATGTTTTGAGAAAGTGACAATCCGAATTTTCCCCTATAGTTTATACTAGTAGCTAATTACTTCCACTAGTTTTCATAAATCTCATTTTATCCCTTATATTAACTCTACTAGTAAGAGATAGATTTTGACTATCATATTATACGAAAAGATTAAACTTCCCTCTCAATTTATAATTAAAAATAAAAATAATTACAAAAATTTATACAATAAAATTAAAAGATAAAATATTAAATGAGATCTCTAGTTTACCTTATCTGATATCTTTTTAAGAATATCATCATCAATTCAACCAATCCAAACATCTTCATTCAACCATCTATTCAATCAAATCGTCATCAACAGCAAACACCAAAACCTCCAACACTGTAACAACAACATCAATATAAAAGAAAAAAAAAACAAAAAATAACATAACTTTCCAGATTTTCAACAGTAAAAACCCAAAAATCTCTACGTTTCCAATGTTAGAAACCCAGAGACTTTGGGTTTTCGCACCAAAAACCCATAGATAGATATATGGGTTTTTAGTGTCAAAACTCAAAATCTCTAGGTTTTCAGAGTCAAAAAACCCTTGATCTTTAAGTTTTCAACATCGAAAACTCATAGATCTAATAAACTTCCTACCGGGTTAGGACCACTGCCAGAGAGAAAAGAAGAAAAAGAAAAAGATAAGAGAGAGAGTGAGAGAGAGGAAGAAAGAGAGTAAGAAGTAGAGAGTATGTGTGTTTTTAAGTTAAATAGGTTAAAAGTTTTATTTTTTTATTTCTTTGAATTATGTCCATCGTCCATCATGTCCACGATGGACATAATTTTTTAAAAAATTATTAATATTTTTAAATTTTTAAATTTTTTTTGGTAATTTTGATCATTATTGTTCATTTTAGATATAGACGGTGGGGATTTTTTTTAAAAAATATCAAATTATCATTCATCAAATATTAATATTTTATTACATTTTATCTATTTTGGACGGTGTTACCCTTTTACATTAACGGTTAACCGTTAACTTTTAACGTTCAAATTAACATGTAGGGGTGTTTAGGATTTTAACAAACTTTAGGGGTTCTTTATCTATTTTATAAATCAAGAGGGATATTAGCAATTTATTAAAGTGAGGGGGATGTTGGCTATTTCATCAAATTATAGGGGCTTAGGATTTCGCTTTGAGAAAACATTGAATGGGCCGACCCAAGGAGATCACGTTTGAGTTGGGCCGTCGAAATCAAGCCCATCACATTAAACCCAGAGTGGCATTGGAGAGTCTTTTCTACGTCTTTGAAAGCCCTTGTTTCTTTGGGACTTGCTTTTGTTTGTCTCTTCACCGGAACGATCAGCAATCCATGAACATATTTATTTCCTGTTTATACATCAAGAGGGTGCAAGCTAAAAGAACAGAACACACACCGGTATTTCTAACACAACAAGATAAATCATATATTAGCAGTAAAAAAAATTATATACATTAGCGGTGGAAGATAATAGAATCTCCTCTTCTTGAGCAAAATTTGTCTTATTTTTTTCTATCATCTCAATTCTCATATGATAATCTTCTATTTTAGGCAGATAATTTGAAAAATTAAAGGAGATAAAATGTTTTTAAAGCTCGCTTCTATACGAGATATGTACGTCAATATTGAAGAAGTGCCTCTTTAAATACATAAAACATATTATACTTTCAGATTAGGCTTAATAAAATATTAGATAAGAGTGTATAAAAAGGAAATCTAACTTTTTCTTCAACTGCAAGGATTTCACTAGTAGTGTCAGGCACTAGCTCAAATAGATTCAAATCCAATTCTTTTATCAATCTCAAATTCATGTTAAATATTATTTACTGTGAACGTAAATATACGACTATGAAATAGTCATGAAAATGAGACAGAAAAGAGATTTAAACTCAAAACTTTATAATTTTTATATTTTATTTTAAAATCAATTCTTTTAATGTATCGTCATTTCTAAATTTTGATAAATATATATTTTATCATAAGATCAATAGACATGCAAAAATTGATTATGAAACAATAGAAAGGATAGCCAGTAAAACCACATGTAATATAGGTGTTTTTGAAATTCAGAGTTGGGCTGTCGAAATCAAGACCATTACATTAAAATCAAAGTGAGTGGAGGTATTTGCATTGCATTCAAACTCTATATATACCTCTTTTGTAAATTCATCCCATTAAATATTGTTTTAAAAGGTTATAATTTATAATTATGACTCACTTAAAAATAAAAAGTAAAAATTTTACTAGTTATTAATTCAGTCAAGGAAATATATATATATTTTTTAATATATAAAGTTAAGTTTCTTTTATCTGAAAAATGAGTTTCGTATTAAACATGTAGTCTGTATAATTTATTATAAATTTTTATTTATAAAAAAAAATACATATTAATTTATAAAATTGGACCTTAACCTAAGAAGTAAGTGCTAAGTTAAAACCGTGGGAGTTAAAAGATTGAGTTATCATTATATCTGTTTATCTCATTCTGTATTGTTTTGATAAATAAATAAATAAACACATAATTAACCTTCAATTTCAAATAAATTGCAAGTACATTGCAAATTTTAACTAGTATTTATGCAAATATATTAATTTATTATGAGAATTTTTTCATGGTGTACAAAACTGTTCTAAAGTTAGATTATATAGATTGCTTCACCAAGGATTTTTTTTACAAAATGATAATCTTTCTAATACATAGATTAATATATCAACGACATATTATTAGTTGATGCTTGAAATTTAGTCCGTTAAATTCATTCCAATAGATATTAGATAAGAAAAGTTAGATGGCATTTATATGGGACCATAAACAGTTTTATAAAAGTGTATATATGTGTGTGTGTGTGTGAGAGAGATACAATATTAGTATGTATTTTTAAAAAGACAATGAACTGTCAGTGATGAAGTGCTCTTAGCTTTCCATGATCATTATTATATCAGATTTGGTGGAACATACTTTAATACAAATGTTAATAATCCATGTTCATATTTCCGAATACATGATAATTAACACACTTTATTTTATACATTATACATTGCTGATGAGAAAATGAAAACTGAATGTTTTTATTATGTAATGCTATATTAATTATTTTAAAATTTGACTTTAATTTACAGTTCGATTTTCTATTATTCATTTTATTAATTCAATAATTCAGAAGGGTGAATATATTAAAGTAAATAACAGCCATTAAACTATAAGTAAATAAAATGTTTGATATTAAAATCATTGATTAAATTGATAAAATTTGATATCCTTGTTAGGAAGAAAAATAAACGATACACTTAGTAGTGAAGATAATAAAATCTCTTCTCTTCTTGATTCTTGAGTATAATTTGACTTCTTTTTTTTCCCTATCATCTCACGTAATAATCTTCCATTTTAGGAAGATAATTTGAAAAATAAAAGAGATAAAATGTTCTTAAATCACACTTCTACATGCGATATACATGTAAAAACTAAAAAGCAAATCTAAACTTTTCTCCAACCGTAAGGATTTCAATGTCAATGCACATGCTCAAATAGATGCAAATCCAATTCTTTTATCAATCTCAAATTCATATTCATTATTATTTTAACTATAAAAAACCTTGAGTATTTATATGAGATATATGATCGGTCTGTTATGATATTATAACATTTAAAATTTGTTGGCTTACAACAGTTCAAATCTAATTCCGAGTATTTCCATGAGATATGTGATTGGTCTGTTTGTAATATTGCAACATTTAAAATTTATTGGATATGTGATGAACTTATCCGTGGTATTATAATATTTAAAATTTGTTGGTTTGTAATGGACATAGCAATTTACATTTTACCGGTATATGATTCGCTGGTCTATAATATTATAACATATATTCCTCATTGTTGAGGATTTTAGTGATATATTCGATATAGGAAAATGTTATTAAAGATTACAAAGCAAGAAACAAGGCTATATTTAGCTTTTACTAAAACAATGTGAGAAAGAGACAGAAAGAGATAAATTTAATCTCAACCAATAATGTGAGAAAGAGGCAGATTTGGGTCCTAAAAAGTTTATTATGAAACAACAGAAAACCAATGGAAAGGATGGTCAGTAAAACAAACACAGGTAAATATAGGCAGTTTTAAAATTCAGAACTGGGCCATTAAAATCAAGCCCATTACATTAAATTCAGATGAGCAGATGTATTTGCACCCATTAAAGGTGTATGTACATATTCACCCCATTTAATATTCCTTTAAAATTTTATAATTTATAATTATGATTCACTTAATATAAAAATTATGGTTTTTTTTTTTCATTTATTGTATTGTACTGTATATTTATAAATAACCATCATCAAAACTATTATTTTACATAAGTTACGATTTATTTTAAGATATTTAATAAGGTGAACTTACTTTTAGGATGAACACATATTTTTAGAGGGGTGTAAATATGGATCGTCAACCAGGATACTGATTGCTTGAATATTTTATATCTATTTAATTTATTTTCCAATTAAAAAATTCATGTTGATTACAAGCTCTCCGTGTGAAAGTTAGATTATCAGAAATTCATTGATGTATCTAAACGGTTTACTGGTTTTTTTAAAAAAATAAAAAATTTACTAGTTGGTAACTCAATCAAGAAAATATAATATATATATATATTTAAGTTTCTTTTATCTGACACAAGAGTTTCATGTTAAATATGTAGTCTGTATAATTTATTATAAATTTTGAATTATAAAAAATATATATATTAATTTATAAAATTGGACCTTAACTTAAGAAGTTAGTGCTAAGTTAAACAAGTAGGAGTTAAAAGATTGAGTTATCATTATATTTGTTTATATCATATTGTATTGTTTTAATAAAAGAAATAAATAAACAGATAAATAACCTTCGATTTCAAATAAATTGCAAAGACATTGCACATTTTAATAACTACTATTTATGCAATATATTAATTTGTTACGAGAATTTGTTCATGGTTTACGAAACACCCTACTAAAGTTAGACTACATAGATTGCTTCACCAAGAATTTTTTTACAAGATGATAATCTTTCTAATACATGGATTAATATATGGACGACATACTATTAGGTGTTGCTTGAAATTTAGTTAATTCATTCCAATGTATATCAGTTTTAAAAAATAACATAATAACCTTTTTAAATTTTAACTATAGATATCGGATAAGAAAAGTTAGATGGCATTTATATGTGACCATAAACAGTTTTATATATATAAGATTTGGTGGAACATACTTTAATACAAATGTTAATAATCCGTGTTCATATTTCCCAAGACATAATTAATACACTATATTTTATACATTGCTGCTGAGAAAATGAAAACGGAATAGTTTTATTATTATAAATTGTAAAGCTATATTAATTATTTTAAAATTTGACTTAAATTTACAATTCGATTTTCTATTATTCATTTTATTAATTCAATGATTTTTTTTTTTTGAGAAGATTAATTCAATAATTAAGAAGGGTGAATATATTAAAGTAAATAACAGCCATTAAATTATAAGTAAATAAATGTTTGATATTAAAGTCATAGATTAAATTTATTTCAAAAAAAAAAATCATAGATTAAATTGATAAAGTTTGATATCCTTATCAGGAAGCAAAATAAATGATATACATTTATACATTCGTAGTGATAGAACATAGAATCTCTTCTCTTCTTGACTCTTGAGTATAATTTGACTTTGTTATGGGTATTTTTTGGTGCAATAAGAAAAGGCCCAAAAATGGAGGCCCATTGTGACTTATTAAGAGCCAAGAAGACACTTGGTCAAATAGTCAAAGGAAAGTTAAAAGCACAAAGATAACCTGCTCGGACATTCCTACTGACTGGAGATATGTTCGTCTGCTCGGCGGCCAAAAGGATAAATAAGTCTGCTCGTTTGCTCGGAGATATCTGTTCGCTCAATTTGCTGTCTGATCGTTGAACAGGCGAAACACTTAAATTGACCAGTTGACCTTCTGGAAGAAGAATCAATCCGAGACCTTCTGGAAGAAGAATCAATCCGAAACAGGAAAGGAGTCGAATTACCTATTTGTATGCAAATCGAATCTCTACATTCTGGGAAATTGCTATATACGAGAGATAATCTCAGAAGATATTATCTTAATTAATGTATATTATTTTTTGCCTTATCTGTAAGATTCTCAAGCCTATTCTGATTATAACATCTCCATTATAAATAGGAGATATAATTTAGGGTAAAAGACAGAGTGAAATAAAAAATACAATTACACCGAGAAAGGGTAATTGTCGTGGACGTAGGCCATCGTTTTTTGCCGAACCACGTAAAAGTCTTGTTGTGTCCTGTGTGTTTTGCTCCTATCTTGTTTGCATTGTATGAGGTTTGTTGTGTCACAGGTATTGGGCTTGAAGAACAGGGTTGACCAAAAATAAGTGTCAACATCTTTTGGCGCTAGAGGAAGGGCCCAGACTGTGATTTAACAAACTTGTTTTGGTTGTGATACGGCTGACATGGCTAGGGTCAAGACAACCAGGGTTGTAGCATCGGAAACCGATCAATTGGAGGAGCACCAAGGTCAAGGTCAGGCAGCAGGGACGTCTTCTGCCGCTTTGCCACCATTGCCTCCTCAACCAACTGATGGTGGCGGAGGTGTTATGCCAGCTTGGCAGCGTCGTCAGGAAGCACGTCAGGAGGCTTTAGAAAATACGGTAGCACATTTGGCAGAAACCATCAGAGCCTTGACACAGGCCCGAGTTCAGGAAGTTCCAGGGAACGCAGACCACCAGCCCCGTTCTGTGAGTGCCGTTCCAGTTAGGAGAGGAGAGGCTGGCAGGGACAGACAGCAACCAGCAGTTTCTGTTCGTTCCTCAAATCTGCGCCCACAAGGGGAGAGGCATCCGGCTCATCAAGAAGTGGCTCCGCATCCTTCCAATCAGAGGATTAGAACAAGTCAGGGTAATAATCGCCGAGGGGAAAATAACTCTGATCATGGAAGGGGTCGACAGCGCGAAAGGGAACGTTCACATAGACAAGGGACACCCCATGCAGGAAGTTCTCGCAGGAGGAGTGGATCACGTGAAAGGATGTCGTTGGACCGAGGAAGGTCACAAACCCGTCTCTCAGCAGCAGGAGAAAGCCGGGGGAATCGACAAGTCCCTGCGAACGGGATTGAGAGCAAGATCCCATGGTACAGGAACTAATGCAGAGGGTGCGACAGTTAGAGACTAGACCCGGACACCGTAACCAGGACAGAGAGCAAGACAGAACCCCGTTTTCAAGAGAGATTGAAACGCAACTGCTGCCTCCAAGATTTAAACTCCCGAACATCCCAATTTATGATGGAGATAGTGACCCGTATGATCATCTGGACATTTTCAACGTTCAAATGGACCTGCAGACCTCTAATCCTCTGGTCAAGTGTAGGGTATTCCCAGCAACACTGGGGAATACTCTAAGGACGTGGCTAAGGAGTCTTCCGGCCCGAAGCATAAACAGCTGGGATGAGTGCCAGAGAAAGTTCGAGGACCAGTACAAAGCGCTGAGGAAGCAGCTCGCGCCGACTTGTCACTTAGCAACTATCTTTCAGAAGCGGGAGGAAACTTTAAGAGATTACATCGCCAGGTTTAGGCGCGAGGTAAACAATGTGCAAAATTCCTCTGATGAAAGTGTCTTAACTGCAATTTCTGCAGGACTGCGAAAAGATGGAAAGCTTTACAAAAGCATTTATCGTAATCCTGTGAAGAGTTTGGGAGAGTTCTATGACCGTGCAGCAAAAGAGATGTGCTGGGAAGACACATTCGGACAGAAAAAGCCTAGCAAACAAGAAAAAGGAGCGAGCAGTTCGCGACCAGGAAAAAAGAGGACCAGCGCGAAAATGAAGAGAGCGGTCACAAACATCGCTCCAGTAATCAGGTAGCGAAGCGGTCAAAAAATGAGTCTCGGAGGAAGGCATCTCCACCCAGAGATCGTTACCAGAATTACAGCGTCCTGACGGACAGACAAGATAGGATCTTTGAAACAGAAAAAAGACGGGAGAACTTCGGAAAGCCAAGTCCCACAAACATCCCGAGAAGGTTTCAAGACCCAAGGAAGTATTGTGCTTACCATAGAGAAAACGGGCATTATACTTCTCAATGCAGAGAACTTAGGAATGCAATTGAAGAATTGATCAGACGGGGTCGTTTGAGGGAATATGTGGCGCAACCTGAAAGTCATCATCCTCTGCAGGGAAATCAGCCAGTACAAGAACATCCTAATATACCTCAGCAACTTCCTCAACAACAACCACAGCGCCTGATTGATCAAGGTCACCAGCCCGCTGTGAGGACTATCTTTACTATTCATGGAGGACCGCACATCGCAGGGACATCCAACCGATCACAGGAGCGCTATGTGCGGGAGGCTGGTCGAGTCTTGTTGACAGGTCAAAGTGGAAGACATGGGCCATGTAAGAAGGCCAGAGTTGCTGGAGGCGGGATGTTGTTTAATGAAGATGACGCTCAAGGCTTGCATTGGCCCCATAATGACGCACTGGTCATCAGAGCAAGGATTGGCGGTGCTGAGGTAAGAAGGATAATGATGGATACAGGCAGTTCAGTAAATGTGATGTACAAGGGCTATCTCGAGCACATGGGTTTAACAATTGGGCAGTTAACTCCATCCCCAGAACCTCTTTTTGGCTTCACTGGGGATGCAATTGTACCGCTGGGGCAGATTAAACTTCCCCTCGCCATAGGAGACGTGAACAGACAAGCTCTTGCAATGGCCGACTTCCTAGTTATTGATTGTCCATCGGCATACAATGCCATCCTCGGGAGACCAGCTATGAATGATCTTGATATAGCAATATCCACCCGAACACTCACCATTAAATTTCCCACTCCCAATGGAGTAGGGTGTGTTAGGGGCGAGCAAGAAGTGGCAAGGAAGTGCTATAAAAACGCTGTAAAGGCTGGGGTTAAAGGAAAAAATATCAGTATGGTGACCGAGGAGAAGAAACAACCTGCCAGTAGTACAGGAGTTAGTCAAGATCTGGATCCAAGAGAAGTGGATGAAGATCGAACGGCAGGCCCTGTAGAAGAATTGGAAGAAGTACAAGTTAGCGAGCAGGATACCAGACGGTGCCTGAAGATAGGGAGAGAGTTACCCTCAGACATCAGAGAGCAGCTCGTTCAGTTTCTAAAAGAAAATCTGGATGTCTTTGCGTGGACTCATGAGGATATGGTGGGGATCAGTCCCGAAGTAATGTCGCATAGGCTAAATATTGATCCCCTCCATAGGCCGGTTCGTCAAAAGAGGAGACCTATGACAGAAGAGCGATATGAGGCGCTCAGGGAAGAAGTGGAAAAACTGCTAGCAAATAAATTTATCAGGGAGGTTCACTACCCTGTGTGAGTAGCGAATCCTGTTCTGGTGAAAAAGAAAAACGGAAAATGGAGGACATGTATTGACTTCACCGATTTGAACAAGGCCTGTCCGAAAGACAGTTTTCCTTTGCCTCGGATCGATCAACTCGTTGACGGTACTGCTGGGCATCAGCTCCTTAGCTTCATGGACGCCTACTCAGGGTATAATCAGATCCCAATGGAACCGAGTGATGAGGAACACACGTCTTTCATTACTGATCGGGGACTTTATTGTTATAAGGTGATGCCATTCGGATTAAAGAATGCAGGAGCTACTTACCAACGGTTGGTGAACATGATGTTCGAACATCTCATCGGGGGGATAATGGAAGTGTATGTTGATGACATGTTGGTAAAGTCAAAACAGGCGTGTGGGCATGTGCAAGATTTAGGAGAGATGTTCCGAATCTTGCGTAAATTCCAAATGAAGTTAAATCCTCTGAAATGTGCGTTTGGAGTTGCTTCGGGCAAGTTTTTGGGGTTCATGGTCAACAGCAGAGGGATTGAGGCAAACCCCGAAAAAGTCAGGGCTCTTATTGACTTAAAGTCGCCTACTAAGATCAAGGAAGTGCAGAGCTTGAACGGCCAAGTCGCTGCCCTGAGCAGGTTTATATCCAGGTCGACAGATAAATGCATTCCATTTTTTGATGCGTTGAAGAAGGCTAGGAACTTTCAATGGACTGCAGAATGTGAAGTAGCCTTTCGGCAACTAAAGGAATACATGGGCCGAGCTCCACTGTTATCCAAACCAGTAGAAGGGGAGAAACTGGTCGTTTATTTGGGTGTTTCCCAGCACGCTCTCAGTGGGGCCTTGGTTCGCGAGGAAGACGGAAGGCAGCTTCCTGTGTATTATGTAAGCAAAAGGTTGATTGATGCAGAAACCAGATACACACCTATGGAGAAGCTCGCATACAGCCTGGTGGTAGCTTCCAGGAAGCTTCGTCCTTATTTTCAAGCCCACGCAATTGAAATCCCGACCAAATATCCTCTGAAACAGGTTTTGCAAAAACCTGATGCCTCTGGTCGTTTGCTGAAATGGGCTATTGAGCTCGCCCAGTTTGAAATAGAATTTAAGCCTCGAACGGCGATCAAGGGGCAGGTATTGGCCGATTTTGTTGCTGAGTTCACGGGGTCAAGTAATGATGAGCCCGAGTCTTCTGAAGGTCCATTTTGGGAATTATATGTCGATGGTTCTTCCAGCGAGCAGAAAGCAGGGGCTGGAATAATGTTGATCAGCCCGGAAGGACACAAAATCTTGTCTGCTTTAAGATTCGAGTTCAAAGCCACTAATAATGAAGCTGAGTATGAAGCGTTGCTGGCAGGATTGCGACTGGCCTTAGAAGTGCGAGCAGAACGAATAAGGATTTACAGTGATTCCCAGCTTGTTGTAGGTCAAGTCCGGGGAGAATATCAGGCCAAAGGATCAAAAATGACCATTTATCTACAGAAAGTAAGGGAACTCTTGACAAAGTTTGAGAAATATGAGCTGCAGCATGTCCCTCGATCGCAAAATTCTCACGCGGATGCTTTGGCTCGTTTAGCCACTGCAAAACATGCAGATTTCATGGGAGTTGTGCCAATAGAGGTATTGCCCATTCCTAGCACTGAATCGCAAGATGAGATAATGGCAATTGTGGTAGCACAGGACTCCTGGATGAATCCTTTGGTAGAATATTTGCAAGATGGGAAGCTACCTGAAGGAAAGCTAGAATCTCGCCGCCTTCGGACGCGAGCTGCTCGGTACTGCATCTATGATGATAAATTATACAAGAGGGGATTCTCAGCTCCGTTGCTTAGGTGCATTGACGGTCTAGATTGTCAAGTCGTGCTAAATGAGATACATGCTGGGCATTGTGGTAATCACGCCGGGGGGCTATCGTTGGCCCAGAAAGCCCTCCGACAGGGGTACTATTGGCCAACTATGAAAAAAGATTCAATTGAAATGGTCAAGAGGTGTGACAAGTGTCAGAGATTTGCCAAGATACCTCGAGCCCCTCCAACTTTTTTGCAACAAATGATCAGTCCGTGGCCATTTGCCATATGGGGACTGGACCTGATTGGACCTCTTCCTACAGCCCGAGGAAGGTGTAGGCACGCTATTGTAGCAGTTGACTATTTCACAAAATGGGCAGAAGCAAAGGAGTTAGCTGAAATATCCACCACCAAGGTCGAAAAATTTGTTTGGGAAAATATTATCTGCAGGTTTGGAGTCCCCCAACAAATCGTAACAGATAATGGAACCCAGTTCAGTAGCGAACAGTTTCAAAGATTTTGCACGGATCTAGGAATTAAAAAGAGCTTCTCAGCGGTGGACCACCCTCAGGCCAATGGACAAGTAGAGGCCATTAATAAAATCATCAAGCAAAACCTGAAGACTAAGCTGGAAGCGAGAAAGGGGGCTTGGGTAGACGAGCTGCAAAAAGTGTTGTGGGCATACAGAACTACTGCTCGCAACACTACTGGGGAAACTCCCTTTTCATTGGTTTACGGCTCGGAGGCGATGATTCCAGCAGAATATGAAGTTGCCAGTCAGCGCCGAACAACATTCAACCCAGAAGATAATAGCAGTTTGCTTGTTGCTAGCCTGGACCTGGTGGAAGAGATGAGAGATGATGCTCAAATAAGGATTGCTGTCTATCAGAGGCGAGTGGCCAGATTTTACAATAGAAAAGTCCGTACCCGAAGGTTTAAGACGGGGGATTTAGTTCTGCGCCTTATTCTACCTGCTGCTCGGAAAGCTGGTGAGGGAACACTTGGTCCAAATTGGGAAGGGCCTTACATTGTGAAGGAAAGTTTGCAGAACGGAGCCTACCACTTGACTAGCATGGAAGGGGCGCTAGTTCCCAGAGCATGGAATGCTGAAAACCTGCGACCATATTTTATTTAATTGGTTTAAGTTTTTATTTTAATTCGCTTCGATAATTTGTCAATTTTGTTTCAGTGCAGTAAAATCGAATCAGATTCTCCTTGAATGGCAATACTTGATCGTTTTTTTGATGATCTACTCGCGTTTCGATTGAAGCAAATGCTCTGGAAGATGTGATTACCACCTGTGAGTAGCCGGGCTCTGGAAGGTGTAATCATTATCTGTGAGCTAAAAAAAAAATATGTCCTGGAAGACCTTAGCATAACCTGTGAGTACAAGGACTCTGGAAGGGATGCTTATGGCCTGTGGACTTAGTAAACCTTGGAAGATCCATGTAACTTAAGAACGAATAGTATCTTGAAGGAACATTGGATCTGTAGGTTCAAACGAGCAGAGGTAAGGGGCCTCAAAAATGGGTAATTTCAGCATGACTAGCTGTCCCCACACTTACTCTGCTCGAACAAAATTTAAAAGCTGGGAGAAATTGGCCATTCAAGAAAGCTGGGAATTTGTTTTAATCAAGCAGAGGTAAGGGGCCTGAAAGGGTAATTTCAGCAAGTTGGCCGTCCCCACATCTACTCTGCTCAAATAAGTACTGGTCGAAAATCCAATTCACGAGTAAATAAAAATAACAAACATAAATACAAACAAGAAACGATGAATAAAGATTTATTTAAAAATTGTTAAAAAATGTAATAAGTACAAAACAAAATATCATCGAACAGGAAAATTTTTCTGGTCGCTGTCATCAATATTGATTGGACGAGGAGAGCTGGGAGATTCTGAGCTGGGAATATCAGCAGAGGCAGCACCAGCAGAAGAAGCTGAAGGACCGGCTTTAAGTTTATCCTGCTGAGCGTACAGCTTTACTTCAGCCACGGCGTCTGGACCAAAGAACGAAACGTCCACATATGGTCGCTTGAACCACAGATTATACAGGAATAAACTTCCTGTCCTCTCTTCTGCCTCTCGAACCGCGGCTTCGATACGTCCCTTCTCCGAAGCAATGTGTTCCTTGAGAGAAACTGTTTCCTGCCTCATTGCTTCCATAACAATCTTGGCCTCCGCGGCTTTATGCTTATGCGAGGACAGTTCTCCCTTCAGTTCCTTATTCTCAGTTTTCAACTTCTCCTCCGATTCCCGAGCAAAGTGGAGATCATGCGTCAATGTCTCGATCTTTTTATCCCTAAAGGCAATCTGTATTTCCTGCCTCTTCAAGGACTCCCGCTGTTCGTTCTTCTGATTGTTCAGTTTCTCAATTTCCTTCTCCAGCTCACGGTGTGCCTCCTGCGCTTTTTCCAGCTCTAGTTCATGATCATTCTGCAGTTTAGCCTTCTCTTCCTCCAGAGAATTGATGGTGGTTGCCATGGCGGCCTTCTCCTCGGGCCAGTCCCCAATCTCCCGCAAAAGCTTCATGTACGCCATGGACGCCTGAAACAAAGCATTTGTTAGTACAGAAAAAAAAAAAAAAAAATGGAAAGAGATACTATAGCAGCAAAAAAGTAAAAACTTACAAGCGTACTGTGGAAGCCCAAATAGTTGATGAGCCGTTCGCCCGTTATTTCTTCCTTGTACAGGGCAGGCTTCCTCGCTCCCAGGAATTGGGGCGCGCGATCTAAAAGATCGCTGTAATATTCCCCGGCATCAAACTCTTGGGACTGCTCCTCAGCACCAGAACCGGCCGCGGCTGTTTTCTGGCGTTTATGAGGCGGTTCCGCAGTTTCTGAATCGGCGATCCCTTTGCCCTTGTCGACATTTTGAGTAGGGGCGGATGGGGAACTGCTGGGCGGAGCAGGCTGAGATATATCCCCTCGACGAGCACTCTTGTTCGAAGATTTCCTCGCCACTGATTTATGCCTCACCGAGCGAGCAGGAGAACCGACAGAACCCTGTTGAGGAGGCGATTCTGGAGAGACTTCAGCAGCAGGGGGAGAGCCTGAACCTCCGGCCGCTTGAACAGGCTCTTTGGGAGCAGAAGACTGAGCAGGAGCCTGGCTGGGTAAAGGCTGCTCGAAATGAAGCCTCACCATTTCCGGAACTGAAGTATTCGCTGGATGTGGAATTTCCTGTCCGGAAGCTTCGAAAGCAGAAGGAATTTCTTTCTCCTCGCGAGAGCCTAAATCAGAAGCGGGGTCCAATAATTCTTGGTCGGCAGGAGGAGCGAGACCATGAAATTGAAGCAGATGCTCGGAAGGTGTCTGATCGTCGGATGGTGTCTTTACATCCGAAAATTTATCTAACAGAGAGAGCTCCTGATCGGATAGAGGAATCTCGCCCCTAGAGACATCTGCACAAAGAAAAATGTTAGCAACGAGCAGAAATACAAGATAGAAAACTGAGACAAATATGCTTACTGGGCGAAAGGCAAAAAGAAAAATTCTTTAAATCCGACAATGATAAGCACGACGCGTAGAACCATCGTGACTTGTAATCTCCTACGTTGGATTTTCCAATCCCTTGAGGAAGGTTCACTTTGTAAGGAGATTTTCGGGCTGAAGTATAATAAAACCCATCCTTCTTATCAGCCTTCGGACCCGTAGTACTTCTAAACAAAAAGAGGTGATGGATCATCGCGGGGGTAGGAGGAGGAAGGTCGTTTTTAAGAAAGATAGAAGCCAAAGCGGTGAGATGAGCATAAGAGTTGGGGGTAAGTTGAAAAGGGGCTAAGTTAAGGTCGTTTAAAAGAGCGACCAGGTAAGGATGAACCGGAAACCTGAAACCGGCTTCTATGTGTTGATGACTAATGGCAAAGAAACCCTTGGGAGGAAAAGCTGCATGGTCAGAAGCCTTAGGCACCATAGCTCGGCAGCCCTTAGGTAAGGAGAAGCCCTCAGCGATGGTTTCAAGGTCGCTGAGGCCAAGGGAAGATTCATAATGAAAAAAGGGTGCGCGAGCAGAGGAAGAATGGTGTTCAGAAGGGACTGAAGTAGCCCCACCACCTTGAGAGGTAGCACTAAGATCCTCCTCGGAGGCAGCATCAGTGGATCCCACCTTATGACTGCGACGACTACGACCAGACATCTACAAAATCAACAGGGGTGTCAGGTCGCAGAAAGCAGACCAGAACTCAGTACATACGGATACGATACTCCTATGAACACAAGGGGGGCTATTGGGGCGAAAAGTTGGATGGGCAAGAGATATTACAAACAGACAGCAACTCAAAGCAACAATACGAGTATCTATTTAAAAAAAAAAAAAAAAAAAAAAAAAAAAAAAATCATGCCATCAGATACGCAAATAGTAATCATGGAAGAAAGTAATCGTAGAAGAAAAGAATAGAAGTTACCTTGAAGATGGCGTTGACAAAGAACCTTGAGGATGTAGGAGAATGGTAGCAGACAAAAATGTCAGGGTTTGCAAAGGCAGAAGAGAGAAGACGAAAAGAGAACGACAAAGGGTAATATATAGCTGACGCTTCGGAATCCCAATCGGCAAGTCAAGACATTTCAATCGTCGCCAAAGTTTGGCAATAGGCGCAAAAAACCGAAAGAGCCATCATGAGCAACTATTGAAAAGACGCGCATTTAATACATGCAGTAATGAGCGCGACAGTTGAGTGACAAGTAGCTAACGCCTGGGGGACTAACACATGGCAAAAAGGAAGAGAAGCAACGGTTCACATCTCACTAAAAGTTTTCTGGGCGCAAGTCTGGGCACAAGAACATTGTTTCCAGTACAAAAAGTGTACCAGAAACAAGGGGGCTTGTGTTATGGGTATTTTTTGGTGCAATAAGAAAAGGCCCAAAAATGGAGGCCCATTGTGACTTATTAAGAGCCAAGAAGACACTTGGTCAAATAGTCAAAGGAAAGTTAAAAGCACAAAGATAACCTGCTCGGACATTCCTACTGACTGGAGATATGTTCGTCTGCTCGGCGGCCAAAAGGATAAATAAGTCTGCTCGTTTGCTCGGAGATATCTGCTCGCTCAATTTGCTGTCTGATCGTTGAACAGGCGAAACACTTAAATTGACCAGTTGACCTTCTGGAAGAAGAATCAATCCGAGACCTTCTGGAAGAAGAATCAATCCGAAACAGGAAAGGAGTCGAATTACCTATTTGTATGCAAATCGAATCTCTACATTCTGGGAAATTGCTATATACGAGAGATAATCTCAGAAGATATTATCTTAATTAATGTATATTATTTTTTGCCTTATCTGTAAGATTCTCAAGCCTATTCTGATTATAACATCTCCATTATAAATAGGAGATATAATTTAGGGTAAAAGACAGAGTGAAATAAAAAATACAATTACACCGAGAGAGGGTAATTGTCGTGGACGTAGGCCATCGTTTTTTGCCGAACCACGTAAAAGTCTTGTTGTGTCCTGTGTGTTTTGCTCCTATCTTGTTTGCATTGTATGAGATTTGTTGTGTCACAGGTATTGGGCTTGAAGAACAGGGTTGACCAAAAATAAGTGTCAACAGACTTGTTTTTTTCTGTCATCTCACACTTGAGTATAATTTGACTTTTTTTTACCTATCATCGCACATGATAATCTTCAATTTTCGGCAGATATTATATATATATATATATTTAAAAAAAAAAGAGAGATAAAATGTTTCAAAACCACGCTTCTACGTGTAGATATTAAAAGGTTTTTCTTTAAATACATAAAACATATTATACTTTAAGATTAGGTTTAATCAAATATTAGATCATAATGTTTAAAATGAAAATCTAACTTTTTCTCCAACTGTAAGGATTTCAGTGTATAGATCCAAATCCAATTCTTTTAGTTTTATCAATCTCATAGTCATGATCACTATTATTTTAAGCGAAAAATAACCATGAGAATGAGACAGAAGAGGCATATTTAAACTCAACAGTAAAACAATCATGAGAAAGGGATATATTTAAACTCAAAACTTTGCAGTCTTCATACTTTATTATAAAATCAAATTTTTCATGTATTGTCATTTCTAACTTTTTATAAATATGTATTTTATCATAACAACAATTGGCATGCAAAAATTTATTGTGAAACTACAGAAAAATAATAGAAAGGATAGCCATAAAACCACAGGAAATAATATAGGTTTTTTTGAAATTCAGAGTGGTCATATTATTTCCAATAAAACTAAATTAAAAAAAATAAAAGTAATTGGACGAATCAGAAGATCATACAAACCTCTTGAATTGTAATTTTTAGTTTTCTTTAAAGTGCTTGATCGATCACTATAAAACTATTGTCAGAATTAAAAAAAAAAAAAAAAAAAAAAAAACTCAAAACTATAGTCTTCTAAAATTGACAATGAGTTGTAATTATAATTACACGATTAAACAATTTTAAGCAAATGTTTATTCTAATTTTTCAGTTCCCTGCTTTCAAAAAGACGGTGAACTGTTTATGATAAAGTGCTCTGACCTTTGCATGATCAAATTTGGTGGAATGTACTTTAATACAAATATAAAACCAATTCAATCTCATGCGCATGCTAAAATAGATCCAAATCCGATTCTTTTACCCATCTCAAATTCATATTTATTATTATTTTAAGTATAAAATAGTCATGAGAAAGAGATGGAAAGAGAGCGATTTAGGGGTCATTTATTTTTTTATCTGAAGACTGAACAGTGTTACTGAAAACTGAAAGCTGAATAGTTACTGAAATCTGAAATCTGATAAACATGTTTATTTTTTTTTTCTTATATCTGAATGTATAATAATCTTATTTGTTTTTTAAAGTTAAAATTATTTGATTATTAATAATTTGACATTTATGTCTTTTTAATATTAGTTGTTGTGTAATTTTATTTAATATGATATAAACAATTATAATAAATTATTTAACAAATATTAAAACACTCATATATATAATATTTTTATTAATAATTAAAATAAGATTAATTATTACAGTAGAATCAATTAAGTTTATATGTTCAAATAAAAATAAACAAAATAATTTTAAATTGAAGTACTATTATAACAAAAGTTGAAATTGTGACTTATATATATAGTATTTTTATTTATAATTAAAATAAGATTAATTAAAATAGTAAAGTCAATTAAATTTATATATTCAAATAAAAATAAATAAAATAGTTTTAAATTATATTACTATTACAATAAAAATTGAAATTGTAAAGTAATATATATTTTATACTATAATTAAATAAAAATAATCAAATACTTAAACAAATTGATTCGTAATTTGATTCCTGAGTCGTTGCATAAACATTTTATCAATGAAAATTCTTATCGGAATTTAATCAGAGAAATATAGTAATCCAACTATAAAAAAATTTGAGGTTGAGATGTTTAGGATTTTTATTTTTCAATGTTGTTTGTTAAAGTTTTAAAATAAATTTGTTTAATATAAAATTAAAACAAACTTGGAAACATATTATTTTAGAAAAGATAAACTTGAAATAATATATTTATAAAATTATTAAGTGATTTTGCATTATGTGAAAAGTCAAAAAATGTTTTTTTTTTTTTTCAGTGGTTTTAAGTGGTTTAATCATTTAAAAAAATAAATAAAAATATTTTAATTGACTTAATTCAACACCATTAAATATTAAGTGTAAAAAAATAATAATTTCTTAGACTCAACTGTAGAACAATCAAGAAAAATATATAGATTTGAGCCTTGTAGTTTTCATATTTTATTATAAAATTAATTTTTTTCGTATATTATCATTTTTAAAATTTTATAAATATGTATTTTATCACATCATCTATTGGCATGCAAAAATTTATTATGAAACCAAAGAGAAACAATTAATAGAAAGGAGAGCCAATATTACGTCCATTAAAACCAGGGGTAATATAATATAGGTTTTTTGGAAATTCAGCGCAGTCATATTACATCCATTAAAACTAAATAAAAAAAAAAAAAGGAAAAGACTTTATTTTAGCTCATAAATTTTAGAAAATATTAAATTTTTAGAACTTTTTAAAAGTGACTCTTTTCATTCATAATGTTTTAAAACTCTTTAAAAAAATTCAAACTGTTAATTAACAGAAAGTCAATAGTAAGTATAGATAAATTACATTATAATTTAATAATTTAAATTTAAAAATAATTTAAAAAATTTAATTTAAAAATTTATTATTTTATTAAGATAATTCAGTATTTTATATACCATCAACAATGAATAAATTACTAGATAACCTCCACACATTTATTTTATTATAATCGAAAACCACTTTTAACTTTTGTAACAATGTACTTTTAACTTTTAACCCCTCTACTAACTGTTTGACCATAATTAACTGTTTGATATAACTGTAGTAAGAGTATTTTAGTCAATTTATTTAATTTTTATTTTCTAAAAATTATATTAATTAATAAATAATTTAAAATTTTAAAACTGAAAAATATTTAAAAATTAAATATGTTTATGGGTTCATCAGCATATTTATAGGTTCATCAATCTGAGTTAATCAATAGTTCTATCATCAATTATCAACATAAACAAAACTACTGTCATTGTCAAACAAAAACAACTACCATTGTCATCAAATAGACCTAAGAACACCATCATTAACACCATCTACAATAAACACAATTATCAACACAATCATCATCAATACCAGATCCGTCTATCTCAGATATTAAAAATTCAGATCATCTGGGTTTCCAGATCTGAAAACCTAGATCGACATATGGGTTTACACGGGAACCTAAACGTGGATCTGGGTTTCCAGATCGAAAACCCAGATATCGATCTGGGTTCCCATGAGAACCTAGATCCATAGCGGAAACCCATCTGGGTTTCCAGATGTGGGAACCCAGATCGATATCTGGGTTTCCACTAGGTTTCTAGAACCCAGGTCAATTTGGGTTTTCAGATGACGGGAACCTAAACGCCCGTCCATGCAAGAGAAGGAGAAGGAGAAGATGAAAATGAAGAGAACAATGAGAAGAGAGGGAGAAAGACTGGTGAAGAAGATTAAGAGAGAAAGAGAAGCAGAAGAAGAAAGAGAGAGACAAAGGTAGGAGAGGGGTGAGTGATGTTTTTAAAATATTAAAGTTTTTTTTTTTTGTAATTAAAAATTAATCACTACCGTCCATCAATAATGATGGGCGGTCATATCTCATTTTATTTTTTATTTTTTTAAAATTTTAATTATTTTATAATTTAAAATTTATAAAATTAATTAGTCAAGGATATTCTCGTCTTTTTACTTTATTTTGTAATTTTTCAGTTATCTCAAACAGTTAACTATATCAAACCATTAATAGATGGAAGGTCATCGTTACAAAAGGTAAAAGTGATTTTCGATTGTAATAAAATAAATGTTTAGAGATTTTCTAGCAATTTACTCCACCAACTATCATTAAGAAAAAAAATATTTTATATATATTTTATTAGTTTTGATCTATCGATGATTTGAATTTTTTTAAATAATTTTAAAAAAGTGAGTATAAAAATAATTATTTTAAAAAAAAGTTTTAAAATTTCGGTATTTTCTTGAATCTCAGGGAGTACGAAGTTTCCCAAAAAATAATAATAGTTGGAAGTATCGGAAGATAATACAAATAAATAAAGCATCAAATCAAGATTCCTTTTTTTATTTGAAAAACGTAATAATAAAAAGAAGTGAGTGAGAAATGAATCAGGGACAACTGAGAAGGGTACGAAATGAATATGATATGATTGTGAACAATGCCTAGTGGTGAGTGCGTAGCCTAGCCTCTTTGTAGCAGTTGAGAACTTCGATTTGATGAGAAGAAGTGATTGGCTTATTTTGTGAACCGCAGAGTTGGATTTTAGTGCTCGTGCTGCAGAGAATATGTCAGATCCATAATTGTCTCCTACGTCTCTTCCACCCGTGGAATTCTGCTTTTGTTCCTCCAAGACCACGTTTTTTTTTTTCAATTACTAAAAAAACGCTGTCAAAAATAGATAAAAAATTATAAAATCTATAAAAATCAAATATTATTTAATTACTTTAAATATTTACTTACGATTAAAGAATAAAACTATCTCAAATATCCGATACCCTCATGAACTTTAAAATATTATAATAAGAATTGAATCTCTAGTACTTTAATAAGTAAAGAGATATCTAATCTCAAGTGTTTAATTTTTTTTTCACTCAATCAGATCTTCTTTTTATTATTATTATTATTATTGTTTTCATTTGAAGAGAGTTTTGAAATAAAAAACTTATTTTTGTTATAGATGTAATTGCAAGTCAATTTATCTTCATGATCATAATTTTTATGCATAATTCAAAAATACAAAGTCAATTTTTTTTTTTTCAATACATACAGAGGGATTTATGAGTATATGAGATGTGATTATTAACATTTTTATTCTTGTGATCACAATTTTCATGTATCATTCAAGAGTACAACATTGAATCCTTCTTTTTTTTTAAAAAAAAAAAAAAAAATTCTTTCCTTTTTTTTTTTTTCATGTATATAGAGGGGGTGAGCAGATGTTAGGATTGAAACTATTTTGTTTGTTAACTTTTTTTTTTAAAAAAAAAAAATAAATGGTAACATGTGAACTAAACATGTTGATTCACGATAATTTCCATATAAATACTTATCAAAACAGAATTCTTAAAAATATTTACAATTTTTTTCTTAAGATTTGTTGGCTTATGATAGACAAAACATTTTTTTTTTTGAATGAACAAAAGAAATCATATCCGACTTTGAACATGTCTATTCACATATATAATTGATCTGTTTATGATAGTGTACCATTTAAAATTTATTGACTTATAATTGGAGAGAACAATTCACATTTGATTTTGAGTATTTTCATGAGATATATGATTGGCTTGTCTATGATATTATAACATTTAAAATTTATTAGCTTACAATTGTCAGAATAATTTATATCTAAGCATTTCCAGGAAATATATGATTGATTGATCTATAATACATCATAACATATATTCTTATGCTTGCCAATAGATTGTTTAGGGTTTTTGTGATATTAGGTACTTTTATTGAAATTATCGAATGTTGAATAATAATTATCCAGTATTTTTAAGTAACCACTAATATTTTTTAATATCATTTCAAATTTAACAAATCCCTAATTAGCAAAACATCCAAATCATTCTATATTGGGGGGATAGATACGCTAATTAATATAGTTGGTATAAATTAAGAAATATAATTGGTATGCACATTAAAATTATGAATAATTTTTGCCAACATTTTTTTTTTTTGAAACTGCGTCAACATTTAAACTTTGTTATGCTAAATTTAGAAGCAATAATAAATATCCCAATTTAATAAATAATTGAATAAATAAATAGTAGGAAGAGGACGTACTACCCTGATCTGCAAAACAATCTGATTGCGCCACACGTTAGATGGAGCCCACGTACACTAAATATGTGGTGCAATTAATAGGATATGATCACATTCACGGGACATCACCGTGGTGGCGGGGACCCACAGAGAAAAAAGATTTTTATTTTGAAAGAAAAAAAAAATAAAGATTAGTTTTTCCTGATTTTGTTTGGTCAGTGCGCATTTGCACTGTTGCTGTCTCCATTTATTTGCGTCATTTTTCCAGACAGATACCATCATGATATATTTGACCATGCCGTAATTTAACTATTTATAAACACTCCTGATAAGGAATATCAACCGTTGAAATGGTCATGCGGCCCCACTTTTTCTGTTTTACACTCGCTCTCACGCGGGCTTCATGAGAAGTGGCCAGGCTTCAACTCTCACGGCGTCGTTTTGTGGCCCACCAAGAGGACGCATGGACGATAAGGTAAAACACGTTGTAAAAGCAGCACTCGAACAAGAAACAAACAACCATGTCAACATCGGTTCCATGGGATTGGTACGTACGGGAGAGGAAAAGAAGATAACGTCCTCTTCTCTTGGGTTGCTCCATCTTACGTCATTCAATGTTTCCTCGACACAATATGTGTTGAAGCATTTGTGGGAATAGTAGTAAGAAAATAGGGTTTACTTGTCCATCACAAGGTGTAGTTGGGGGGAAAGCACTTGAATGCTTTTGGATGTCGTTCATAAAAGATAAGTTTTGATTATTTGGATTAGTAAGATACGATGTAATTATGTAAAACATTTCGTATAAGATTCCATTGATGGTGGGATTTGAGGGGGGCATGATCATGTGATATTGTCTAATATTGGATAATTTCCATAAAAATATTTATCGTAACAAAACTCTTAAGATATATTTACCTTTTTTTTTAATAAAAAAAAAATTGGCTTATAATGGATAAAACAAATCATATTTGATATGAACATATTTATCAGACATATGATTGGTCTATTTGTGATAGTATAACATTTAAAATCTGTTAATTTACAGAATAATTTATATTGGATTTTAAGTATTCTCATGAGATATATGATTGACTTGTTTGTGATAAATATTTAAAATTCGTCGGTTTACAATGAACAAAACAGTTTGAGTATTTTCATAATTACATGATTGATCTAACTGTAAATTATAACCTTTAAGATTTATTGACTTGCAATTGACAGAATATTTATATTTGATTGATATACGATTGGCTGATTTATAATATCACAACATTTGTTTCTCTGTTTGCCAATAGGTTGTTAACGGTTTTCGTGATATTAGATATAGGAAAATGTTATTAAAGATTACAAAGCAAAAAACAAGGCTATATTTAGGTTTTCAAGTCACAAAAAGTTCTACATCAAAGAAGTCATGCCTTAATTTTATTGACGATATAAATATACGTTCTTTATTTAAATTTTATGTTCTTAAGTTACAAATTAACATGACCATTCGATGTGTAAAAAACTTGTTATATTCATACTTTTAATTATAACACATGAGGTATGGCCTAATTATAAGCGCTTGATCTAAAGTTCCACTCTTGTAAATCCTTTTCTTAGAGATGAGATTGCTGGCTTTTTTATCTTGAAATCCACTAATAAAACATAATCAACTAAGTGCGTATTTGTATTTTTATAATTATACATATCCGATTAGACATTTCCAATTTACAAAATTCTGAACATGTGACGTCATACGCGGCGACGGTCGAGATTGAACAGCAGTCTGCAACCCACCGCAGAGAATCTCATCCAAACGAAATCCTCACACATCACGCCACGCTACTACGCCCCAACCAATAAAACCCAATCACACTATTCACCACACATCCAACCGATCATTCTCGTCGGAGAGCAGAGATCAAAGGTCCCCGTCCACCCACCTTTTACGTCCTTATTGGGCAGACAGTCACATCCTCGTTTCAACCCTCCTCCCATTGGTCCACGTTGCGCAGTGCTCGTGGCTCCTCCACTCTCTCACTCATATTTTATTGTAATAATAAAATAGAAAAGTCAAAAAAACGCAAAAGAGGAAGCCCTTAAATGTCGACTCGTGTCGAGGTTCCAATAGACACTTGTCGCCTCAGCGCAGCAAAACCTCTCAGAAGCGACACACAAACACTCCCTCTGCTCACTCGATTTTTTTACAAATTATTCACAAAAAAAAAAAAAAAAAAAAAAGGTAAAAAAAAAATACATTTTATTTTATTTTCCTCTCTCCCCGCCTCTCTTGTTGTCTCTCTCTTTCTCGCTCCTCTGTTTTTGTTTATTTTTCAATTTTATTTTTGTCTTATCTAATAATAATTTCTAGATATGATAAATTTATGTATATTTTTTGGTTTTTTCAATTTTGTTCTTGCACTAAAATTAATGAACATAGAATCTGATCTGATGAAGAAATTTGTGGTTTTCTATCTGGGTGCTGTAACATAGAAATGGGTTTTGTATTGAAAATTTGATTTTTTATGATGTTAGTGATAGTGTTTGATTTTTTTTTGAGGGAACAAATATGTTGGTCAAAAAGAGAGCCATTTCGATTGCTTTTACAGTTTTTGATGAATATATGGATGTGAATTGGAGTTAGTTACATGACAAAACTAGTTCTGAAGTAGATCAGTTGGATGGTTGTGAACTATTAACTGCAATTTGTTTGGTTGTTAATGACTGTACTACTAATTTATAAGATTCTTGGGAATGGAATCATGACTTGTAATGTTTGCTGTCTTCTTATATTTTCCTATTTTTTCAAGGTATGATTGGTTTATTTATTTATTTTATGTGTTTTGAAACTTGGGAATGGTTTTTGATATATAGATGTCAAGTTGATTGATGTGTGGAGTTTCATTTTATGGTTGAATGGAAGTTGGGGTTTATTTGTTTTTTAAGTTTAGTCTAAAATTGGTAATATAATGAGAATGATGTGGGTGATTGACTTTAGTTTCATTTAATTTGGTGAACTTATAGATCTTAGAAGGTAGAGAAAGGAAGTTGAAAGAAGTGGGGTGTGAGATATTTGACTGATCTAGTCTTATATGGAAGTTTAAGTCACTGTAGTATTGGAGTCAGTCAGCTCTAGTGTGGTCACTGCTTGAAACAAGAATGGGGTCTCATGTGAACTTCAAGGGCTTTGGTGATGCACCAAATGGGGAAGGGAAGCCTGCTGGGAATTACCCGTTGGCTCGTCAGCCTTCGGTGTATTCATTGACCTTCGATGAGTTTCAAAACACTTGGGGTGAGCTTGGCAAGGATTTTGGGTCAATGAACATGGATGAGTTGTTGAAGAATATATGGAATGCTGAGGAGACTCAGGCTATCACTTCTTCAGCTAATGTTAGTGCGGGAGGGAATGTCTCTGGTGGGAATTTGCAGCGGCAAGGGTCATTGACTTTGCCCCGGACATTGAGTCAGAAGACTGTTGATGAAGTTTGGAGGGACTTCATTAAGGAAAGCAGTAGTGGTGGTGGTGGTACAGGAGGAGGAGGTGGAGGAGGAGTATCAAATATGCCACAAAGGCAACAAACTTTGGGAGAAATGACGTTGGAGGAGTTCTTGGTGAAGGCGGGAGTAGTGAGGGAAGACACTCAAAGTACAAACAATGGTGGATTCTATGGAAATCCTAACAATGCTAGTTTAGCTTCTGCATTCCAACAGCAGCCAATTCGAAACAACGGGCTGGTGGGTAATAGATTAATGGTGAATAATGGTTCAGTCCCGGTTCAGCCCCCTGCTGTGGCACTGAATGTAGGTGGACTGAGATCCTCACAGCAACCCCAGCGACAGCCACAACAGCATCCATATCATACTCAGCAGCAGCAGCAGCCACTTTTCCACAAGCAAGCGACTGTCGCTTTCGCTACTCCTATAAATTTAGTAAACACAACAAAGCACAGTAGCCCAGGAGCAAGGGGTGCAATTGTTACTGTTGCAAATCCATATATGAATAACAATCTAGTAGAGGCTAGTGGGCTGCAGACTGGAGGAATGGGCATGGTTGGTTTAGGAACCGGGGGAGTTACAGTTGCTACTGGATCTCCTGCAGGTCAGGTCTCTCCAGATATGCTTGCACAGAGTTCTGCTGATACATCATCACCAGTTCCTTATGTGTTTGGTCGGGGAAGAAAATCAAATGCTTTGGAGAGAGTAGTGGAAAGGAGGCATAGAAGGATGATAAAAAACAGAGAGTCAGCTGCTAGATCACGGGCTCGAAAGCAGGTGAGTATGCTGATTTAGCAGCTACATATTGCTAGACAATTGCTTTTTAATTGTTCATTATACTTTTTAATTGACTTTGTTCATGCATCAATCTATAAATTCTCATTCACCCCATCGTGCCTATTAGATGATGTTGATAACTTGTGTTAAGTCTTATAGCATTTATAAGTGCAAAGTTACCGCATTTTGCGCTTGCCAAATTATACCTGCTACTGAGTCAAGTTTATCCCCTTTGCATTTTTCTTTTAAGTACTGTGGTTTCAGTACGGCAACTACAAAAGGGATGGCTATTCTTTATGTCCATATGAAATTGCAGTTCGTAGGCACCCCTCGCTGTTAAGAAAAATACTAGTTTTGTGTGAGAAATTATAGTTCAACCTATCATTTTGAAGAATGATAGATTAGCATATGATTAGAACAAGTTTGAAGTATTGTGTTTGACATAAGATGCGTAGCATTGAAGTGGGGAAGTTACAAGGTACACGATTTTGCACTTTAGAACATGAGGTCTAGTACTTATACAATTTATAGCCGGTATAACGTTCCCTCCCTTGTAATGATTGCAGCCTGATTACAAAATTCATTGCCATGCACTATGGCACATTTGCATGTAGTCGTCTCCACAAAAGAAGTTTTGCATGTTGTTCTGAGAAAAGCTTGATGCAGCATTCAAGTAGTACAAAGTTAATGAATGAATTGAATCCTGTACACTGTGGGTTTCTTTTCTATCTTGATGACCATTTTACAAATTGTGTTTTTCTATATGATGTTACCAGAAGCTATCATGATGCCTGCTATTGTTTCTAGATGGGTTTTATAGAAGGAATTTATTGTCATGCATCCACTTAGGTCATAACATCAGTTCATTGTCATAACACTTATTGTTGAGTTTTTGTTTCGGATTTCTGCTAGGCTTATACTTTGGAACTGGAAGCAGAGGTTGCAAAACTTAAAGAATTGAACAAAGAGTTGCAGAGAAAACGGGTATGTTTTCTTTACTAATTCAATTTTCATTCCTTTATTTATAAAACTATGGTTGTGAGAATCCTCCTTAACCCAACTTTGGTTGTTGCAGGCAGAAACCTTGGAAATGGAGAAAAATATGGTATACTGCCTCTCTCACTGTCATACCTTTTCGTTAATTCAGTCAATTAAATTATTTGTTTTTGTCATATCTGAAAAATCAAAGTAAACGTTTCCATTCATCTTGCTATAGTCACCGTAGTTGTCCAATGGATGTCCACAAAAGGTAGCTTTTACGTAATCAGTTTGTTTATCCACTGATTTTATTACCTTGTAGAAGTAGTAAATTGGATTAAACTCAATTTACAGACCTGATCTTACAATGATAGAAAGTATTGCTATTATCATATAGACATAGAAATCAGATTGTTTTGAGGATCATTAAATGAAACAAGATCTGCTGGGAGTATTAGCCATATTAATAATGACATACCAGTAACCTAACTTCCTCTCTCTCTCTCTCTCTCTCTCTCTCCTTTTGTTAGTCAAGAACTGGCAATCTTGATCATATTAACCGTAAAGCATTCTACAAATTATGAATATTACCTGCTTCTGGAATATCTTTATCAGGAAAACATGAAATTTGATTTCATTCCATCATTTGGTTACTGTTTTATCAGATTACGGAGAAAATGAAACTGCCATGGGGAGGTAAAAGGTACTGCTTGAGGAGGACACTGACAGGCCCATGGTAGAGTTAATACTAGAAAGAGCGCAATCTTGGCCATTGACATGGCACAAGGATGGAAGCGGGCGTCTGTGATCTACATCCGATACTACGAAGGTCAGGTGGCTGTATCTAGAGGAGCAGTGAGTGCTGTGTTGTAAATTATGCTAAACTTAGTGGTTTTTTTTTTTTTAACTGTAGATCATACTTTTTTATCAGTGACGTTTCTGCTTGCTCTTATTATGTGATCTCAAAAGGGCTGTAGGATAGTGATTCAAAATTTAGCTCCTGTGTGTCTTTACAGTCTACTTGCAGACTTTTTTAGTTTAAAACCTTGATAAAGTTATTTAGTTTTATATATAATATCTTTGATTTTTTTGCAATTTTGTTATGACTAAGCTTAGATCATCAAAGATTCTAAATACCATCACTGTGCTGGCAAGTTCATATTTCGTTATTCCATTCGTTTATCCATTAACTTTAGAAAGCTCTGGAAGTCAGATGTCATATCTAGCAAGTTCTGAAATTGTCTTTATTGATTAAGTTCTGTGTATGACTTTGTCTAACAACCTTACTTCTGTAGCCAAAAAAGATAAGATCATCAAGATTTTAATATTACTATGTGTCATAGTCACTGTCTTTGTTTCAGCTCTTTTTCTCATTTCTATCGTCATCTTTCAAGTATTCCACAAAAGTGGATGCATATCCGAATTGTGGCATTTTTTATTTAATGGTGCTGTGCAGTCGGCTGAAGGCCTAGTCTAGTTTATAGTCATAGATCAGGTACGGGTCAGGTCTTAAAATTTTTTGATGAGGCCCGGTCTTATCTATAAGCCTTTCAGAACGGGTCTAGGGATGTCAATTGGCTAGTTGGGATTAAATTTTGAGTGGCCATATCTCAAAAATGGCCCCTTTTATCATAAAAAAATGTAAAACTTTTCTAGTTTGTTTTTAAACTTCATTAATATCAATAATATCATTTTTATTTAATTTTATTATAATATATACATCCCATTTATATTTATTTTATTATTGATTTAATTTTACAATATTAATATTGTTTCTCTCCCTTTTTCTTCCTTTGTCATCACCACCCTCAAAGGTGTCATTTTTCTCTGCTCTTCAATCACAATGTCCTCAAAAACACGTTGAGGATAAGTCATTACTAAGCAACAAAAACTAGAATGATGAGTCCTCGTATAACAAACAACTCAACCAATAGCATTTGACAACGTAGAAATCCAGAAACTGCTCAAACAAACAAGAATTAAATCATTTGGAACCAATAAAAAAGCCTGTCTTTTATCAAAATCAATGATACATCAAACTCAAATTGCATTGTCATTGAATAGAACAAGACAAGTGCCAGAGAATCGTTGGAGCCGCCATTGGAGGAGTCTTCCTTGGAGGAATCATAAGATTCGACACTTAAACTCTATTTTCCACTACTTTTTTGTTGCGTGTTTCGCGGAAATTTTACTAAATTAAAACAATTTAGTTTTCCCGAGAATGGCTGTTGTAAAGCTACATGAAGACAATGGCTGATAAGTCAAACAGGGTTTCACTGTCAACAAATTCATTGGAGTTGCTACTTCAATTATCAAGTCCTTGTTTTCGTTTTTTGTATTTTAAATTTTGGTTTTTTGTCAATGTCCTCGGCATGTGTCCAAGGCCATTGTGATTAAAGAAGCAGAGAAAAATGGCATCATGGGGGGTGGTGATGGCAAAGAAGAAGAAAATTGAGCGAAAAAATATTGATATTGTAAAATCAAATCAATAAGAAAATGAATATAAATGGGATGTATTTATAAAAATAAAATATAATAATTTTTTTTAAAAAAATGGTGTTCTTGATATTACGTGGTGTTTAAAAATAAATTTGAGAAATTTTAAATTTTTTTATAGCAAAGTGAAAATATTGCCCCTCTTAAATTTTTAAGGCGTAATTTGGCTACAGGTGAGGCCTTAAACTTTTTTATGAGGCTATAAGCCTTGTTCAAAACAGGGTCTAAAAGTGTTAATTAGGATCGGGATTCATTTCAAGGCCTAATCAGTTTGAGGATCAGTTATGAGTCATCACTTAAAAGTTCTATCGAGGCCCAATCTTGTCTATATGCCCTGTTTAGAGCGGGTTTGTCCATCCGATAGGCTTGTGCGGTTTGCCGAATTCTAGCCCTTTTTTTTTTTTTTTTGTCATATAAAACTCTTTGATTTTTATCAATTTTCAAGTTTTATCCTACCCTTAAGCTCAACCCTCATGGTTCGTCGGCTTTGAAAATGAAGTCCAATCCCCTCACGATTTAAGGTTTGAGTCCTTCAGCAATTGTGTAGGACAATCATTAAACCTAATTAAAAAGCATTATCATGAGCAAAAGTGGCTCGATCCGATGATAAGGCTTTGCTCACTTGTCGCACATTTTCAAGTGACAGGTTCGACTTATATTTTTCATCATAATATATGTAATTTTCTCATATTTATGTAAGTAATCTTGTTCTTACTACTGAAAGTAGAGATCCGAACTGTAATTTAGAATCTTATTTTATCTATCAATAGTAATCTGATGAAAGTAAAAAAAATAAAATAAAAAATAAAAGAAGAAAAATGTGACGTTATATAAATGTGTTAAAGTTGTACTCACATCCGCATGATGAGAAATTCTAATTCTATACCCCTCAAATCTTATCATCGAAATTATGAATTTAAGTTATTTTCATCCATATCAATAAAGGTTGTGCTGTTGTAAATTCATATCATGTTTTATTTCCCAACTTTTAAATTTGTAATAATTTTAAAAGGTAACTAATAAAATATGCGATATCAATTTATAAATTTGAGATGAATTAATGTTTTCAGCATTCATCTGTATATTTATTCTTAACTTATAAGTTGTCATCCACGATTTATTTCTTCACTTCTAATAAAATGGATATAAGTACCTCTCAATTAAATATCATAATTATTTGTTGCCAACTCTCGTACAATCTAATACCATATAACACCAAAATTTATATTATAAATCACATTCATTGTGAACAACTATAGACTCTACAATTTTGTCATTGAAACCTGTGTGAATTAAAAGACAGAAATAGTGGAATGATATTTTTCGATGTTTTTTTCTTTATGTTTAATGTGATCGATATCAAGAATATTTTTGATATTTTGATAATGTGGAAGAAATAATAAAACAATATCTTTGAATTTTTTTTTTTAAAAAAAATTTCAGAACCATTGATATCAAAAATATTTCCAAATATTTTTGTTATTTTCAGAATGAGTGAAGATATTTTCACCCCTAAAAAATTGTATGAACACCCAAAATTAGTATTTTTTTAAAAAAATATTTAATATTCACCTTAAGTAAAATTACTAAAACGTCTATTAGATATTGCAACAGTTTCAACCGTGACACCTTAAGAACTATCTTTCACATCCACCCAAACAAAATTTACGAGTTTCAACAGCTTTATTTCAATTTAACTCTCTCTTATACTTACTCTATCTTCGCTCGCATTTAAAACCCAAATCTAATACACTTACAACACCCTCATCAGAAGCTATGCCAACAGCCCAACCCCTTAAAACGCTCTCCCAATTTTTCTCCATATGTCGAATGGTGACGTCTTTCCTAATAACTACACTTACACTTTTACTTTGAAAGCTTGTGTTAATTTTGGTGGTTTAGAATAATGAAAGCAAATTCACGGTCATTTGTCGAAAATTGGTAGTGGGTTTGATTTGTTTTTTTCAGTATACTTTGATTTTTTGTATGCAAGAACTGGGTGTATGGAGACTTCACATGACGTGGTTGAAGCTCTTATAATGTTTAATAAGCCTTTTAGTAATTTTACTTAAGGTGAATATTGAATATTTGAAAAAATTGTTGATTTGGGGTGTACATACATTTTTTGAGAGGTGAAAATATCATCACTCTTTGAGAATATCAATGATACCTTTGATGTTTCAACCCATATTCTTATAAATCTAGATCTTAATATTTTTATCAAAATTAAAATTTACTGGGTTGTAATTTGTAAATATTAACAAAAGCAGGTCCAAGTGGTTTGGGCTATTTAGTAATTAAATAACAATAACGAATTGTGATTCAATTACATTAAATTCGTCAAATAAAACTGGTGAGCTCTGTTGACTTGACGTTTGGCGGGCTCTCTCTCTTGCTCTGTTGCTCGCTCACTAGCTTTCTAGGGTTTTAGCAAATCTCTTCTCCGACTTGTTCAGGTGAGAATTCTAATCAAGCCTCCACCTTCCCTCCATATGCTTGTTTTGGACGCCAAGTGATTGATTACTTGTTGACAGCTACAATTCGATTTCCTCATAAACTATAGTTTATCGAATTTATGTTCTTTGCTTCTTGAATTTTAGAGGGTTATTGTTTCTCTACTATATCATGTCATGTGTTAGCTATTGCTAATAGAGTGTTTATTTTTTTGTAAAATTAAGGTTTGAAAAGGTTTTAATCCGGTTTGATGTTTGATTTTCTTGCAGGTTGCTTCTTTTTTCGTTTTGTGCTTTACAAAAAATGGTAAGCTTGCTTTCTATTTGGTTGGCTAGAAGATCAAGCAAAATAATTGTTGAACATTGTACCTTTGAATAGTTTTCTTTTACAAGGAAGAAGTTTTTACTTGTTGGCTTTTTCCCCCTAATTTGGGGTCATTTTTAAGTAAATATTGTGGTGAATAACGAATAAAAAAGAGAAAAAATTTATTGGGCAAGTGACCGATATGCTATTTTTTATTTTGGGTTTCTAATAACTTGTTTTAGAGCTTTTGAGTTTTGTTTCTTCTAATCAACTTAAATTTGTTCTTGCAGCTTCCTCTGTCTTTACTTAAAACCGCACAGGGCCATCCTATGGTAAGGAATTTGTTCTTGGTTTTTGATATGAACGAAACGATCTATTTTGGTGCATTTTTTTTTTAAAAATGAAAATGGTCTTGCTCTGCTTTTTCTTTTTTTTCAGCCGGTATTGTAATTTATAGTGGTTGCCTTTTGTTACAGTTGGTGGAGCTGAAAAATGGGGAGACATACAATGGACATTTGGTTAATTGTGATACATGGATGAACATTCATCTTCGTGAAGTCATCTGTACCTCCAAGGTATTGTTATCCTTGTGTTTTATATGTTAATAATTTTTTCTTTTTGGTAATTTAAAAGCTCATTTACTTCTTGTGTCATGGTTGGGTTTTATTGAAACATTGATGTAGGATGGAGATAGATTTTGGAGGATGCCTGAATGCTACATACGTGGGAATACAATTAAGTATCTTCGAGTTCCTGATGAGGTATATGATCTGCTCATCATATTGTATTGTTTATTTTGATTAGGTTTACAATTTCTCTGGTTTTCATTGTATTTTTTATTTATTATCTGTATTAACTTTTGCCGTTTATAACAGGATTTTTTTATTGGATTGAAGCTGCTTATGATCAATATAATTTCAATAGCCTTCTTTTGTCAGCAAATAGTTGGTTTTGAAGTTAATGTATCAAAAATCACAAAGCATTGAAGTCATGATTTTTAAATTTGACAGATTTTAGGTTGGTTGATACCTGATATTTGTATGCAACTGTTATGGATTGCACCTGTCCAAAATGCCAGCATTTTACAATAAAATGAATAATTCATAAACTGGTTGTCTTAACATCAATATATAACTCCTTTAAATAGTACTTAAAGAAGATCTTGAACGGTCCTCTTTGGTAGTAGTTTTCATAGTTCAGATCCCTGAGTCCTACTATGGTTGTAAAATTGAATTTTCAGGATTTTGACTGAAAACTGATGGTTTTAAATACTATGGAGTTTGGTTTTCAAAAGTTTTTCTTTTGATTTCTATCAATTTAAACTTGTTAGTGTTTTGTCTTTAATTTGTACTGCTGTCTTTTCATTTCAGGTGATTGATAAAGTCCAGGAAGAAACCAAGAGTCGTTCAGGTATGCCTTAAATTCTCACCTTTTTCATTTTTGGGCAAGGCACTAGGTTATCTATTCTAATGTTCACTTCTCTAGAGACTCAAAAAGATATGAAGACGTTACAAATTTTGCATCCCAGAACTTACGAGAATGAGTTGCTATTAATTTTGCATCACTGCCACAGTTGTAGTCTGCCACAGTTGTAGTGATTGGCTACCGTCTAGATCGGTGCAAACATCATAAAAGTCAAGTTTGGACTTATGTGATTTATGTTTTCCTCATTATTTGCCGAGGAGAGCACCCTTGCTCTTTTCTTCTGTGTCTTTGTTTGTGTTTTTTATACTTTGTACGTAGCACTTAGTTTTATCTCGAGCTTTATAACTTAAGAAAAGGTGCAACTCTAAACTTTGTTCTTTCTCAGATCGTAGGCCACCTGGGGTAGGACGTGGCAGAGGAAGAGGTAGAGAGGATGGTCCAGGTGGAAGGCAACCAAAAGGCATTGGGCGTGGACTGGATGACGGAGGTACTAAGGGTGCAGGTGGGGGCCGTGGCAGAGGTGGATCTGGTGGAAAGCCTGGTGGTAACAGAGGTGAGACTTTCTATGTTTTTTGTTTTGTTTTGTTGTACAGTACTCTCACTGCATTGAGACTTTACTTATTGATCAGTTAAATTTAGCATTCTCTTTAAATGGCTCACTTGCTTTTATTTAATAGCTACACATGATAAATAATTAAACATTTTCTTGTTTTCTTTTTCTTTCTTTAGTGGGGTGTAATTTTTTTAGCCATTTTGTAAAGGTGAAATAGCAACTTGCATCGAAACGATATTCTCTTTCTTCTAACATGACAACCCTTTTGTGGAGAAGTAGATCAACAACGTATTGTATTTACACTGACAATCTGAGAGTGTGGATTGCATATTCTGATAAAATCACGATTTGTTCCCTTTTCAGGGACAGCTAAATTTGGTGTAAACCTACATAAATTATTGTTATCCCTTCTCATGGGCAGATTAATTTACAATGGACCTGCAATAACAGACAACTTGTGTTTTTGAATTTGGTGGCAGGGGGAGGGCGAGGGCGAGGTTGATGTGTTTTTAAGGGCAAGCTTGCTATTTTTTGAAGGCATTTTGTGCCCCATTGTGATGCGAGTACCAAAAATCTGTCTGTATGGGACAGTGAAGTTGGAAATGGTTAATCAAGTGCCAAATGTATGTAGCTGGTGTCACATAACTGAATTGAGGAGCAGAGCTTGTGTCGTGGTTTATCATTTACTTCTTCAGTCATTTTTACCCAATGGTGGTTCAAAATTTAAGACAATATATGTTTTAGTCAAGCTTATAATTCTAGTAAATTGATGTGTGTGATTCCCTACATGAAACGCTTCCAGTATGCCAGCTGATCTATCTAATCAGTGTGCAAATTAAAGCATCTTTGTTCTTGTTGATCCATTATTAATTTTCAGTTTAAACTCCACAGACCAATTGGCGATACAGATTACAGATACTCTTTTCATGAATACTGATGATTTCAAGTATGCATAAGCAGTTTCAGTTTCAACTCACAGCGATGCGAAGGAATATGTTTTTTCGATTACTAAAAGACCAATGCCTTGTTGCACATCCCGAGTCTGATAAAAACCTTGCTTGTACTTTTAAATTTTTATCCACAACATTATCAGCATACCCTAAGCTGAAGCACCTGAATTCATTTAAAGACAGAAATTATGCCTATAGAGTCTACTTTTTCCTATCTGACTCACTGGCATGGGCTGTAGTTCTCTCCGAGTCTACCAGAAGTTATTACACTTCATTTAATCATTTTGGTGTCTACTATTAATGTGAAAATTACAAGAAGATGATGGATACTTACGCTAAAATTGCATTTCCTACTGAATGACGTAAATTTCCCGTGAGGATTTTCACCCCACAAATCTCAGGAAAAGAACATCTCAAGCAACAGGCTTGTGAGGCCATAGTTGCATACAGCCTGCAGTGATAGCCAACGGGAGCTGGTGCACTGACGTCAATTCATTGCACAGAACACCAGCTGCCTGGAATAAATTTTGGCGGGTCCAGGGGATGCTATTTTTTCAAAGATACCATAATGTTGGCAAAGAAAGATGTCTAGGACTGAAAGCATGAACAAGTTCAGGCTTGCGCGTCCTATATTTACCATTCAGCAAATCAAAACTGCCAACCTGAATTTATCACGAAACAGAGATAACAATCTGAAATATTAGTATCTTTAGTTCTATTTAGACCTTAAAAAGTTATTGATGGTACACAGGAAAATATGATACTTTTGACAGACCACCACTACAGTATACACTACCTATAATTCATTATGAGAAGATGAAGATAGAAAGTAGCTGCAATCCCAAACTGCTTCAGGCTGCATGATCTGCCACAAGACAAGATTATAAAACTTGTTAGCATAACCTGCCTTTTTATTAGAATGTGCTACATTTATCATCTTATCACTGAGCGGAATTTGAGGCTAGGCTGCTCAGCAGATAGTTTGAAGATGATTATTGCAGCATGCTATCAGATTATGGTCTAACCTATCAGCATTGCCTTTGCTCTAGATTTGCAGGCAATCAATTATTACCTTTCGGAGTTTCTGGTACAAGGAAAAGCAAACAGTGATTCTGTTGATGATATGGACTGAACTCTTTAATAGTATTCGCCAGATGCCCAAGCACTTGGTTAGAACATTTTATCCTTTCACTAGCAGCTCCAAGTTGGTGAAATTAGCCTCCGTTGCTTAATGCCTTTTAAATTGTTGCCTTCTACTAAATGATGCAACAGTAGATCTCCTTAACTCTTGGGGTATTCAAAAACAAGGCCTTCAGCAACACTTCTCGCCCTTCCATGACCAAAAAGCTTGCTCACAATAGCTAAGGCAAAATCAGTCACTGTAGCGAGTCCCCTGCTGGTAATCACTTTCCCATCAACAACTACTTTGGTTCCATTTACTACTTCATTGGTTAGCTTGCTTATGACAGATGGATGAGCTGTCACTCTTTTCTCCTGCATATGGCAGATGAACCATTAAGTTAAAACATAGAAATGGTTTAGAAAACATATCAGAGAAATTTTATTTACCTTCAGCAAACCATGTTTATGAAGGACTACTGGCGAAGAACAAACCGCTCCATAAATTCTTCCAGCCGCTTCTTGTTCTTTGAGTATCTTCTTCAAAATCCTAGATTTTCGTAGCCTTTCAGCCCCAGCAACACCTCCCTGAAAGTGTAAAATGGAACAAAACTCTTTAACATGTAGGGTGGAATGGAGAAAACAACTCTTAAAACATGTCCTGTCCATCTGTTGGCTTTAAAATTTCAAAACAGTTGTGAAGAACGCCAACAGTAAGTTCTAAATGGAAGAGTAAAAACACATCAATTCTATTAACGGACTTTGGAGAGATTCTCTTAACCTTAACAAGTATCAGGTGTGAATGTAATAATATGAATAGCAAATCCAACCAATAGCATTGCTACAATTTAACAAATGGGTGTAATGGTCTGTTGATGCCGAAATAAAAATGAAGACTCTTGAAGTGTCCTTAAGACATCAAGTTCTATTTAACAGACAAATAGACAAATCCCCAGATTATGATACTTCTATTAAGAAAAAATACAATCCAGGTTAATTAGGGTACTAATTTGTTTCTCACCGGAAGAATGATTAGATCGTATATTGCTTCAGCAGCATCACTAATTAATTTTTTGGCAATGATTTTTGTGCCTTGAGAAGCCACAATTTGTGTGGACTTTTCAACTGATGCAACCACAACATCCACCTTTGCTCGCCGTAAAATATCAGCAATAGTCACTATTTCAATCTCTTCAGAACCATTTGCAATTGGAATGAGAACCTGTATGACATTAGAGTAATAGAATATCATCTTCAGGTGACTTGAGAATAAGAAAGAACAAAGAAGAATGTAACATGTAGCTAGACCAAAAGTACCAAATGATTTTGTGTCAAACAAGGAAGGGAGTATTTCAGCACATTAGGAATGCAGGAAACATGCTATGAACTATGTTATAAAAAAGGCTGTATATGGGTTCCTGATACAGTAAGGCCTTTGAGACATAATCCCCAAATTCAGCTACTGGACTTAGCATAATGGTCACGGAAGTTCACTGTATTGCAAGTTGACAGATAGATGTAATTATAAGAAAAGGTGCACAAACTGCCTGTACAAACAACCACACCAACCCCAACCGCCCCAAAAGAAATTTAGAAAACCTTGACTAATAAAAAGTTCGATAAAACGCAAGCTGTCACTTATTACACTATTTCTGGAGTTAAGGGAAGAGCAACTCCTCAAAATACACTGCATAATGATTTTGTAGAACTAAGAAAATACACAGTAAGGATAGTCACATTTCAATGAGATGCATTTTTAACAGAAAATGTTCTAAATGCAAATGCCAGGACACTCAAAGGTGATTCATAAATTATGAACTTAAGGGCGCATGACCATAGAAATACGTGCGAAAATTTCTTTTATAAATATAGGTATGCAAATTGGAGTATCAAGGACACAGCATACAGGTCCAATATCATACGAAAATAATATTTATTTAAATAGCGGGTGAAGTCACTTACACGGGGCATGTGGTCAAAAGACCATTCAACTTTATTGAATTCTTCCTTTCTACGATATTCATCGGCAGTACACATCAACTGGCAAAAGGAATCAAATGACCGTCAGCTCCAGCATCATAGTTACAAAAAAAACTCTTGAAAGGAACAAAATTAAGAAAAAGAAATGATAAGAAGCATGAGGTAGACAAATCTGAGAGTCTGAGACAGAATAACTATTAGGAAAGAGAACAAACAATTAGTTCTACACGGGCACAAATTATTTACAATTATTAGTCAATCTTTTTTTTTTCCCCCCTTATTTGTTAATGCCACATATAAGCAACGTTTTTTAACACTAGGCCTTACCAATAACTCTGCAATTTCCTTGGCAACAGACTCCCCAAACAGCTGTTCTACCAAGCACAAAGCAAACTCAAATGAAGTTCCAGGACCACGGCTTGTAGTAAGCTCTCCTGAAACTTGAATATTTGATTTAACAGCCCAGAAGGTTGGAAGCTTGTCGATAAATGCAGGGTGGCAAGTTATCTTGCATGAAAAACTACATTGCATTTAGCAATCAAAATACAATAACATTGCACAATAACAGAAATTCAACAAAACCAATAACCTACCTTCTTTCTCCGCAGAAGGCCCCATGGCAGAAGGGTGACTGCTGGGGCAGCACATATAGCTCCATAAAGCCTTTTATCCTCTGCTTGTTTGCTAGTAATTTGCTTGAGAATTTCACTATCTCTTAACCGTACCGAGCCAGGCATTCCTCCCTTTTAAATAATGTAAATAGTGTTAGCAGCTGCAGCTCTAAACCATATATATTAGACAAACTCAAAATAACACTGCTAAATCAATAGATTGATCACTTTGTCACTTGTATTAAGAACATTTTATAACAAACAATCATGTTTGGGTTCAATCACTAACAAACACTGCTACTACTTACTAGTTACTAAGTTGGACTGACCACTCTAAAACAATGTAAGCAATACAGAAAATGCATCTCAGTGTTAGCAGAGTGAAAATGTTTGGATTAAAGAACCAACCGGCAATGCGATGAGGTCAAAAACTTGATGACAACAGGCGGAGATGGACGTATCAGCCACCAGTCTAGTGCCACCAGAAGCTTCAATCTCGAGCTGTGGCTCCACAGAGGCAACAGTCACGTCTGCACCAGCTCGGCGTAGAACATCAACTATGATCACAGCCTCCATTTCTTCAGTACCAAACCCAACTGGAACCAAAACCTGCACAACCAAACACAACTCACAGTATCAAAGGACAGTAGTCTTTTTTTTTTTTTTTTTTTAATTAAAAAAAAAAAAAAAAAAGATATGAAGAAAGATAGAAACTTTGAGTGAAAAAACCTTTTTGGGAGGGACAGAGGTGGTTGTAGCAGAAGTGGGTGTGGTTAAAGGTGGGGTTCTGGAGGGTTTTGAAGAGCGGTTTTTAGTGGGCGTGGTGCTTTTATGCCGTGGAGAAGCATAAGCAGTGGAAGGAAGAGTGAGCATTGAAAAGCGCTTTGAAGGAAAGATTTGAAAAGTCAAAGTTGGAGAAAGAAAAGAAGAAGATAGAGACTCCATGGATGCTTTCACTTGTAAAGTTTACACTATTACTATCACATTCTATCCCCTCTATCTCATCTGGGTTTGAGCTGCGGTCTGCCTTTTTGTTTTTTAAAATCAATTCCGACTTTGCAATTTCCCATAGAGAAAATTTCAATTTCGTCGTATGCTGTGGAAAACTATCATTTTTTTTAAGTACGAATTGGTTTATAGGTCTATTATCCTTAAAATTTTTGGAAATTCATCAATTTTATTCCTAAAATCAGTCAACTATTGATGAGGTATTTTGAACATTATAAACTTCAAAAAATTATAATTAAAAATTAATGGATTTACAATGAAGAAAAATAAATGAACCATTAATCCAACCTCGATAGATAGAGATCAAACGGTAAAGGAAAGATCAATCATTCCCTTATCATCAAACAAGTCTCACGGCGAGGAAAGTGAGCCAATTTCTCATTGTGAGGCTTGTTTGCAATGGAAGAAGGCCCTGTTGTTGGAGATTCTATTTGGGGTCTCCTTGAATGCAAATCCACATCTTGTTCTCTATTGAATAGATCTCTATTTTTCATTTTTATTATTATTGTTTAATCTTGATCTCCATTATGAAGATTCATCCCTTTATTTTTTAAAATATTCATTTTTTTTACAAAAATATTGAAAAAAGGTAGAAAGATGAAAATGCCCATTATCAGTGTAAACATTGGCTTACCATAGGAAATTAGATGTAATTAAAGGATAAATATTAACTGGTATGTAATTAAGAAAACCTTAGCTAGATAAATTACAATTTATTTATATATACATATTGACGTGATATATATGTTTATATTTAGGAAAAAAATCATTTTAGTCCCTAATTTTTAGAAATATTTTTTAAAAGAATGAAATGAACCTTAAATTTTCAGAAAAATATCAAATTAGTCCCTCCCATCGGTCAACTAACGGTCAAATCTAACTGATAGCATACTAAATGAAGGTAAATTTGGTATTTTCAATCATATTGGAGGATGGTGACATGTGTAAACTGAAGATAAAATGAGAAAAAAAAAATCATTCAAAGCAAATGAGGAATTCAAAAACATAAAAATTGAAAAATAAACCCGTTTGACAAACCCCACCCCAAACCCACCCCACCCCCCACCCATCCCTAACCCCAAACCTGCTCACCCTCCGCCACCATCGTTCAACCCACACCTCACCTGTTCAACAAGCTAGCCCCCGTTCACCCACGACTGACCGCCATCCCTTGACCACTACCGTGATCGTCCGATGGTCACCCATTTGCAGCCGTTCGAGCCGTTCAACAACTTGCATCCTACCGCCGTTCAACAACCCATACCCCACGCCATTCAACAAGCCATCGTCCCTCGACCACCACCATCACCATCTAATAGTCACTCACTTACAGTCGTCCGACTCGTTCAACAACCTGCATCTTGTTCGCAGCACAAACCTAGCCCATTTAAACAACCCACATCCCACCCCGTTCAACAACCCACATGTGTTCACCCACAACGGACCATCGACCCTTGACCACCATCGTGACCGTCCGATGGTCATCCACTTGCAGCCATCCGACTCATTCAACAATCCGCACCCCGTTTATTAACCTGTTTTGTCAACCTGACCCCTATTAACCCGCACCCCGTTCACTCACTATCAACCTACACCTTGGACACCGTTCGACCAACTTCTCGAGCTACAGTGACTTTTTCATCAGGTCAGGTGAGTCCATTAGGGTCCTACTAGGTTTTCTTTTCTTTTAATTTTTTATGGGTTTTGTTAAGAAGTTGGTTGTGAACATGAATTTCTACTTATTATTTGTCAAAAACTGTAATTTACTTGTTCTGTATAATTGTTGAATTGGTTAGAGTGTTTTAAAAGTTGATTGTAAAGCTTTTTGTGTGAAAAAATTGGTGTTTTGATGGTTTGTTGTATGGATATTGTATAGAATTTTGGTAATTATATATTATTGTAATTTTTACTTTATTTGAGGGTATAATGATCTTTTTATCTGTTTTAACTGTATCCAGGGTTAAATAAGCATTTTCACGTTTTTTATTAGGTTTGACAATTAATTGATCGATTGAAGGATTAATTTGATACTTTTTTAAAAAGTTAAGGTTCATTTTATCATTTTAAAAAATATAATTAAAAAATTAACTCTTTCTTAAAAATTAGGACTAAAATGATTTTTTCTCTTATATTTATTATACTACTTTAATTTACGTGAATGAATAGTTCCCAGAATGAAAAAAACTCTTAAAAAAAGGCAGTCTCCACACGCCAATAGTCCAACTCATTATTGTTTATCCATTCATGTGTATCCAATCAATCCCAAACCCATCACTACAAAAATATATTTTTTAATCGTCAAATATTTTATTTTGTTTTTGGAAAGGATATGAATTACACGCAAGCACCCAGCAGCTAAGAAGACACAGGTAAAACGCAGACAAAGCACAAGAACAATCATCGGAGAAATGCTGAGGACACTAGTGAAAAGAAGAGGTTTAGCAGTAGATGTATTTCAGAGAAGGCAAATGTGTCTTGGTGTCCTTCCTGATGGTGTCGAGAGAAACTCTGAGGCATTTGTAAGGAACTCCCAGGTCATGGCAGGTCTCATCTCGGAGCTCCACACCCACATCCACAAAGTACCCACTTGTCTCTCTCTCTTTCTCCATATATGTGTGTTTTGTCGTATATCTTATCTGGGGTTTTCAGGTTCTAGCTGGAGGAGGAGCTGAGGCTGTTAAGAGGAACCGGAGCAGGAACAAGCTTTTGCCCAGAGAAAGGATTGATCACCTTATAGACCCGGCTTCTTCTTTTCTTGAGCTTTCTCAGGTTTCGGATTTTGTTTTTCTTGATTTTTGGATCAGTTATATATGGATTCAATACAAGGGACTGTGTAATGTTAATTGGCATGCATTGGAGTGTGATAGCTACACAATATGTATGATTTTCAATGCTTTGTTGTGTCATACTCAATAATCATACAACTTTTAAATTAATTATTTTCTTAGAAAATACATTACTTTTAGTCTGTTTATTGACTCATTTGACAAAAATCATTGTCCAATTATGTATGGGCGTATAAATTGTAGCTTCATTGTTGATCTAGATTACGCGTAATTTTCCCATTTCTCTTGACACCGGCTGTACTAGTATACAAAAGACGGTGATTTCCATTGACGATTCCAATAGAGAAAACTTTGCATGATAGATGATGGTGTAAAAGTTTTCATTCTAAGTTGATTAAGAGCTGGATATGCTAGTAGCATATTTTGTGACAATGTTATTTCTTATATGTATTACTATGAATGAAGCTTGCAGGTCATGAGTTGTATGGAGAACCCTTACCGTCTGGTGGGATAATCACCGGAATAGGTCCTGTGCATGGTCGACTTTGTATGTTTGTGGCTAATGACCCTACTGTTAAGGGAGGGGCCTATTATCCTATCACTGTTAAGAAGCATCTTAGGGCTCAAGAGATTGCTGCACAATGCAAGCTACCATGCGTATATCTTGTGGATAGTGGGGGTGCTTTCCTTCCCAAGCAGGCTGAGGTGTTCCCTGACAGGGATAATTTTGGTAGAATTTTCTATAATGAAGCCATAATGTCTGCTGAAGGCATCCCCCAGATTGCATTAGTGTTAGGTTCCTGCACTGCTGGGGGTGCTTATATTCCTGCAATGGCTGATGAAAGTGTAATGGTCAAAGGAAATGGTACAATATTTCTGGCTGGACCTCCTCTTGTAAAGGTTAGTTCCAGACCTTCTGGTGTTCCGAATTTGTCAATCTAGTAGTTCATAAATCCTTTTCACAATTACTTGCATCTTTGATAAGTTTTATAAAGTAATGTAATAATAAGCAATACATGCATGTATTTGTTTAAGTATCTATGTTTCTAAAACATAGATTATATCTAAAGGAGAGGTTTCAGTAGGCTGCTACAGGAGAGGAAGTCTCTGCAGAGGATTTGGGGGGTGCTGCTGTCCACTGCAAGACATCAGGTGTTTCGGATTATTTTGCTCAAGGTAATTAAGTTGGTCAGCTGATGTTCTCATCCCTTATGTATGTACCGCTCTGGAATTTAGTTTGATAATTGCAGGGCTAGTAGCTTGCTTTGGTGTTCCCATGTGTGATTTTATTTGTTCTTTTAGATGAACAGCATGGACTTTCTCTTGGGCGGAACATCATCAAAAACTTGCACTTGGCTGGTACACAGGGGACAACGACTGAATTTCAAACTGTAAATCCTGAATATAAAGAACCATTATATGACGTAAATGAGCTTCGTTCTATTGCACCAGCAGACCTCAAACAGTCATTTGATATCCGGTCAGTTATTGCTCGAATAGTTGATGGAAGTGAATTTGATGAATTCAAGAAATTGTATGGCACTGTGAGGACATTTGAAGCACCCAGATTCTTTTGTTAGATATGTTGCATTGTAACATTTTTAATTTTCTGATCTAGTTGTTTCTATGCACTATGCAGACTCTTGTGACAGGTTTTGCTAGAATCTTTGGTCAACCTGTGGGAATTATCGGAAATAATGGGATACTATTCAATGAATCTGCTCTAAAAGGGGCACATTTCATTGAACTTTGCACTCAACGTAAAATTCCTTTGGTCTTTCTTCAGAACATTACTGGATTTATGGTATGTGATTCATATTCATGTCTGTTACTATCTTGATGAAAAGCTTTCTGACATGCTCATGTCCTTAGACTTATTATAAGGAGAGGTGCACATAGACCTATTTAGTCAGAAAATTTTTGAGCTTATATATATATTTTTATGTTTTCTTTTCTGTGCCCATTTTTAAAATGATGTTCATTAGTTAACATGTATAGTCTGGAAGTTCATAGAGGTGTGGAACCATATTGGTTATTATCTGGTAGGTTGGCTCAAGATCTGAGGCAAATGGTATTGCAAAGTCCGGAGCGAAAATGGTGATGGCAGTTTCGTGTGCAAAGGTTTGCTACGAATATTTGTTCACTTTGTCTAATTATTTAGTTTGTAATTATGAGTAAAAAATTTAATGAATTTAACAAATGAAAAGGAATAAAAAATATATTGTACCTTTTCTAATCACTCTCTGTGTAGGTGCCGAAAATTACTATAATTGTTGGTGGAAGTTTTGGTGCTGGAAACTATGCAATGTGTGGTCGTGCATATAGTCCCACATTCATGTTTCTATGGCCAAATGCCAGGATTTCTGTGATGGGTGGTGCTCAGGTAGTCTCTTCAATCGATATCTTGGTTATGATTATTATGCTAATAAATTGTCATGTCTTACCTATGAAATGAGTGAGCAGGAGTCGATCTTGCGTGTAATCAACCTTTTCTATATTCTTTATGTTTATGATTTGTAACTGCCTTTAGAATTGATTGTGCTTGTGGCCTCTTCAAAGGAGAAAATAGATCTTTCTGTCCACTGTGGTAGAAATTAAGTCATCTTTCTGTGTTGTTTACTTACAATAAAATCAATGTGATGTGATGTTTGAGTTTCAATCTTTGTTAGGTATGTTAATTGCATAAATCAATAGATAGTTTTCTTAAAAAGCTTGTATGCATGTTATGAACAGCGTATAGTGCTTAAGCAGAGTTTAAAGCTTGTATGTTGTTTTAAATACTTGGAAATGAGTACCTTTGCCTGCCATTTACCGCACAAATACCTTATCTCATCTATTACCTGTGAAAAATGTTTTTCGTTGTACTTTCAGAAAATTTTGCTTGGTTTTGTTGACATCTGAACCTCCTGGGTACATTTTTCTTATTGTTTTATTTGTACTATCCACGATTTAAACCTATCCCGCTACATGATAATACTTGACTCTGTATTTAACAGTTCTTCACTAGTATTCTGGAATAATTTTCTTTCCCTGCCAATATTTTCAGGCTGCTGGTGTGCTATCTCAAATAGAAAAGGCTAAGAAAAAGCAAGGAATTCAGGTAAAAGTTTTTTTTTTTTCATTCTAAAAGATGCATATCTTGTATTCATCCAAATACCTAAAGCACAGTGTGGTTATTTGTGTTTACACATGGTCATGTATTGTAGTGGACAAAGGATGAAGAGGAAAAATTCAAGGCAAAGGTTGTAGAGGCTTATGAGAAAGAAGGAAGTGCCTATTACTCCACAGCAAGACTTTGGGATGATGGAATCATTGATCCAGCTGACACAAGAAAAGTCATAGGTTTCTGCCTTTCCACTTCTCTGAACTGCCCCATAGAAGATACTAAATATGGCGTATTTAGGATGTAATTCAATAAACGTATAATGTGATTCTACAAGTTCAATAAAAAAGAATGTGATTCTTCTAATATTTGCATGCTGCATGCAAAGCTTGAGAGGCAAACACCCGGTTGTCACTAATTCTATTTGTTTTTTTTTTTATTAAACATTCTTGTTTAACTGATTGAATGTTCTGGGTACTTTTGGTCGTGTATACGACTATCTGTATATTAACATTATACAGATAGCTGACAATTATTGTTCTCGTGAGATAGATGTTAATGATTTTCCTAGCTTAAGTGCCCAGAACTAGCATTCTTGTTACCAGATTTTCTTGTCGCTGACCTTTGGTTGGGATCTTCAAACACTGCACAAGGACTGGGTTTGAACATCTGCTGCTTGGTCTGCATATCTTCTTTGGTCATACACAAAAAGTTGAAAAGGACCTGCCATTTTCTCACCTTCACCATGTTAAATACTTTTACTGAAACTCTAATGTGCATATAAATTTTCTCTTGGGTGTGTTGGTTGAAGAAGTCCAAAACATTTCTTTGTAGTAATTAATAAGTTGTTAATGTGGTAGCCTTATGTAAAAGCTATTGGCAACTGTAAGTGTCAAGCAATCTCTCACAAAGGGAATAGCGTGGCACATCGTTTGACAATCTTCGTTCCCTCCTTTAGAAGAGACTTGTACTGGGAGGTTGTTGAGTCTTGATTGTATTTTTTCTGCTCTGGTCGATGAAATTTAGTTAAAAAAAAAAAAGAAAAGTTGTTAGAGTGGTCGTTGACAAAGCTCGGTTGGTATTTATGCTTTCGGGTCCCGAATACAAACCTTCCTCAGCAACGAACAGTCCAAGGATGGGTGTAATCAGAATAGATATTAGACTTTAAATATGATCTTTGTTGAGCAAGACTAATCGCCAAGAAGCGCTCGTGGCCTAATGGATAAGGCGTCTGACTTCTAATCAGACGATTGTGGGTTCGAGTCCCACCGAGCGTGTATTATGTGTGGTCTATGCATCTTTTCATTTTGACTTTTTGATTAAGAAAAAGTGCGTCCCATCACAACTCGACTGGGGTGGGGTCCATTTGTGTTACATCAAAATCACATAGGAGAACGGACGGACAGGAATCAACGATGATGACGTTGGTGATAGAATCTCAACAAAAACGTGCTGCTTCTACGGTTCTCTCACTTCCCCTTGTTTCGTTTTCACTTCCCCTGATTTCTCTTTTTGTTTTGTTTTCATCTGTCACCAGACCACGACTCACTGATACACGCCACCACCACCACCGCCACCACCACAACAACACCAACAAATCACGCCAACTCATCTTCATCAACCATTCCTTGTTCTGTCTTGGTCTCTCTTCCCTTCCTCAACCGACAACCTCTTATGCATATAAAAATTTGACTTCTCTTGATCTAACCAATAAAAAGACCAAGTGGGTTGGATTTGTTTTTCTTCATTGATGGCTGCTTCTACTACTACTGCTACTGCTTCTTCTTCTCCTTGTCATTTAACAACCGCTCCTCGCTTCTCCTTTCTGTCTTCTCACAAACGCAACAACACACTCTCATTTCCCTCTCGTTTCCTCTCCAAAAACGCATCTCTCAAGTCTCCAAACCCTTCTCCTCCTTTCAAGGTTCTCTGCATGCGTGAATCTAGAGGTAGCCAATCTCTCTCTTTGATCTTTTATTGTACTGGGCATTTCTTGCTTTTTTAGAGGTTTTCATGAATTGGTTACAAAGATTTCCCATTTATATTTTGTTGATAAGGCTTTGTAGAGTGTAAAAAATCTAAGCTTTTTTTCAAGCTAAATGAGTGTGCAGGTGTTTGGAACAGAATGTGAATTGGGTTTTTGTTGTAATCTAGGAAAGTGTCCATTTTATATTGAATTACATGAAGGGTAGTTAAAAGTTGAAATTCTTAGTAGTCAAGTGGCATTGATGGAGGCTTTTGGATTATCTATTGAAGCATATATAATGAAATTTAGCAACTGGAAGTTTGTTTAAGTGATTTGGTTTTCTCTATAAATGGTTTTTGCAAGAGCTGCTGTTGATGCCTTTGTGTTTACATTATAGAGCTCCCCATTCTTGTGGCATGCAATTAGTTAGAAAACTTGTTTTCCGAATTGATTCATTAACATTGAGCCCTTTATTGAAAATGACAAAAGCTTGTGAAAGGATGGTGTTATTTGTGGTTATGAGGCGGTTTATACTTCGGTGCAAATGAACTTCTTAAACATGTGATGTGATATTGTGAAGTGCATTTTTATATGTAGAAGTTTCTTGGATTTGATAAAATTTGAGAAGGATTTTTTGCTAATTGAATCCTGTATCTGTTCCGGCACTTCACTTGAATTGGTCTAATGTTGTTGTTTGCTTTGTAACTATATATTTGTTTAATTTGTTGCGTAAGGTGTTGTTAATATCCAAAGATTGTTAATTTTATATGACTGGATCATTGGCGTTGTTATTTTTAACTTTTCTTCCTAGTTGACTTTATTTTTTCTTTCACTGACTATATGATTTAGAAATTTTGTATAGGTGGTGTCATGATGGTGATAGGCTTGTTACAAAGAAAAGATGGTGGTTGTTGAAGTGCTTCCTTGAAATTGGAAAATTACATGGAAACACAACTTCTGTTCAAGTTTTGAAGATTAAAATTTAAAACGAAATTTTGGATGAATGAACTTTTTACCATGAAATTTACATAACAATTGTCTCTTGGAACTAAAACTTTGTGGATACATGTTTTGCTGGAAATAATTTCTGTTGCTGCAGTCGGAATCTTGGTTACCATAGATTATTATATTGGTTTCCTTTCTGTAAAAGTTTTATATTTGAAACCTTGTCAGATATCTATTTGTCCAGTTGCATTTGATGGCTGATTAAATTATGATAAATGCATTTGTATCATATGTACAACTATTTTATGTATGGAGAGATCACGGATTGCAAGCAGTTGTGTCAAATTGGGATTTCTTCTTTAGAATGATGATTATTGATTCTACAATGCTGTTGATAGTGTCCTATCTTGTCGCCATTTTTCACTATTTTTTAGTTTCTGTTGTAAATCACTTCCTATCAGATATTGCTGTGCTCATTGTAGCCAGTATAAAAGAAATTCGAAAAAAACAATGAAGGAACATTTGATGCTTTGGAGTGTTCTCCCTAGTTTCAATGTGCTTTCAAATTTCTTTTTCTCAGAAAATCCAATACATCAATATTAAGCAAGGGAAGAATATTTTAGGAACAAGGAGGAGGTGGAATGAAAAACAGATATTGAAAATGAGGTAGTAGAATGTATTCACGAATTCTGAAAGTCGTACCTTAGATAGGAGTGAACCTAGGTTCTTAACGTAGCCTAGAAGTATTTTATTTATAAAACAGAAAAACAGAAAAACTATAATTTAAATATAATGATGGTATTAAATAGGCTGGGATCAGTGTAACTTGGAAACTTCAGTAGTACCACTATAGTTTCATGGACATCTATATTCTAAATCAGTTGGTAGACTTCTCTATCGAAAATTGTGTTTGGAGTCCTTTGTAATAATTGCTCCTTGACTTGTAGTATAGAGTTATTATTACTAGTTACATGTATGGTGTGTGGAGTAAACACGTCGTATGTCTCTTAATTGCATTATATTGGATGTGCAGCTGCAGTGGTTACTAAAGATTCATGGGAAAAGTCAATTTTGAATAGTGATACCCCCGTTCTCGTTGAATTCTATGCAAGTTGGTGTGGACCATGCAGGATGGTTCATCGGGTGATTGATGAGATCGCAGGAGAGTATGGTGGGAGACTTAAATGCTTTATGCTTAACACGGACACTGACTTAGCAGTCGCTGAGGACTATGAAATCAAGGCTGTACCTGTGGTTCTGCTTTTTAAGAATGGAGAGAAGCGCGAGTCCATAGTTGGAACCATGCCAAAGGAGTTCTACATTTCTGCCATTGAAAGGGTTCTGCAGTCATAAACATGATTCCAAGCATGGCAACGAGAAAATCCAGTCAACATGGTTTTCAGATATATCGTCTGCTTTGTACCACTGAATTTTCCAATTGGGCAATCGATACATTATCTGCAAATTCTTTAAAAGAGTACTGCTTGCTGATTATCACCATGGTTGCTGAATTATTAGTGGTTTTATCTTGATCTTGTTCTTCCATCTTGTTAAAGATCTGCTTTGACAGTGTTTTGTAAATGTTCCGTTGATTGTCCATTCTACTTTCTGAGGTCAAATGGCATATTCACATGTCTATGCAATAATGATATTGGATCACATCTCAAAAACAATGTGAAAAGTTACTTTCGAAAAAAAAAAAAGATGTGAAAGTTGAATCATCTTACTTCCACGCACAGGTTCCTCCAGAAGTTTATGACTTTGCTGGTCGATGAAGTTTCTCCTACCTAATTTCCATATCAAGTGTTGGGTTTCAGGACCATGTGGTTTCATGTGAACAAAAATTTGGTTTGAGGGAACGAGCGGGACCAAACAAATTGTCAAACATCAACAAAATGGTTGTTCAGATTCCGGGGGCTAGAGTAAATTCAGATATAATAGATGAGATTAATTATCCATTAATAATAATTATTGAATTGGTTACAATGTTGGTTATTGAAAAATATTTAAGAGTATATCTTACCCAATAAATAAAATAGTTAAATCGTTTTAAGAATAAATATATATATAAAATTTAAATCTCGAATTAATTATAGTAATCAATGATAATAATTTAGGTGTTAAAACCTTTTATAAAATATAATATTGATAGTTAATACATGGCAAAGCAAAAGCAAGATCAAAATAAAAATCCAACCGTCCATAAAGCTTTGAGTAAGGTTTTGAAGTAAAGATTTGTTTGTTTCCAGAAACAGAGATTGATGGTTATATCAATCATTGTGATTCCAAATGTCGGTTAACATTGCCGTTTAAAAGCACAACAATTTTTAACATTACATTTACAATGAAATCAACCACTTTGGGCTCTACACTGGCCTCGAACCTGTAAAAACAAGGTTTTATAACTCAAAAAATTAAAAGCCCACATCCAGAACACACCACTCCAGCTCTAAGAGCACGAGTCATGACTCACTCACCAAGACAGAGCAGACACACACACAGAGATAGAGATTGAGAGTTGTACAGAAGGTGACAGGTTTTTAACGGTTTTGTTTGAGACTCAGGTTTTGTCTGAATAAACACAAAATCTTCACAACTAACACCGTCATCTATCACCATAAAGCTTACTTCATCACCAGGTTTCGTCTCTTTTAACCCACTTTTGATTTTTCTTTGTTATGGTTTTCTGGGTATTTGAATTTGGATTGTTTTTGTTGATAAAGATTGGATCTTTTGATCATTGGTTGCGATTCAGGATCTGGGGTGTTCTCGGTTTCTGGTGATAATAACGTGAAGAGAAGAAGATGGTGGTTTCAAGATGAGGTACCCTTTGTTATTGTTGTTTTTAGTGATTCTTCTTGTTTGTTGATTTAGTTGGAATTGTATTTGGATTGTAAATTTGGAATTGTTTGTTTCTCTTTTCAAATACATTTCTTGTCTGGGTTTGTTTGGTTGGTGAATAAAATTAGGAATCAATTGGATTAGTAAAACAACCCTTTTTCCTTCCTTTTCTTTTTGTGGGGCTGGGGGTCAGGTTTATGGTACCAACACTCACAATAGAAAAAAGTTTAAAATCCCATTTGGTTTGCCATAATTTATCTAGTTTATGCCCTTTAGAATCAAAGAAGTAAAAGCTTAAAGTTGAGGACAAATGATAATTAAAATGTGTTTTGTGAGGATTGATGACGTGAGAGAATGAGAGGGACTCTCTAATTTGTTGAGCTCTTTTACTTGGTGTTAGAGTTGAGCTTGGTTCTGAAATTGAAGTTTTAAATTTTTTCGTTTTTGCAAGCATAAAAGAATTAGGACGTTGTTGTTTTATCTCAATGGCCACGTATCTTCTTTAAGATGCAGGAAGAAAGGCGCAATCACTTTGTGTGGTTGTGTTTAGATAATGGTATTGGCTTTGCCATATATGAGATTATGTGTTTGTTGTTATGGAAATTCATTGTTGCTGAAGCGTCCTTGTTTTGTGAAAATGTGTTTATTAATATTTAATTGTTACTTCTTGGCTCCTAAACATCATTATTACTTTGCCTGCAGTTCTCACATCCTTGGTGTTCTCTGTGCAGATCGACTTGGGTGATTAAAATAATTTTAATTCATATGAACATTTAATGTTGTAAAATGAATGCATCATCGGTGGAGTGATCTTCTTATATATCTGGACTTGATTAAATATCTTCCTTTTCACTTGGATTAAAAAGTTTTAACTCTTCTTTTAGGAAGTGTTAAAGACACTCATGACTGTACCAGTCGCGAGTGTCTTGTGCTAACATGTATCCCATTTATAATTGTAATCGCAAAATGCAATCATTGAATGACCTTTCTTTCATAGTTATTTAATATAATGCCATGCATATCGACTTAAATGGTAACCACTGTTACACTCGATGACTGCAGCGACTGATACACTTGCTGACTGCAGTAATTGTATCAAGCGCTGTTCTTCCTCTCTTTCGCCCCATACTTATTATATTCAGAATCTTCTGTATTGAGAAATACCCAATACATAGAATTTTTTTTACCCTTTTTATTTCTTGATTTCATGTGGTTAGTAAGTGGAAATTCTGAAATTTTCGCAATTAAATGATTTAGAACTGTTTGCTTTGACATTGGCTGCTGTAATGCTTATACTCCTGTTCTCTAATGATTCTGTTGTTCTCCTTCCTGAAAGTAAAAGAAAGCAAAATGACCGTATTTTGTTCTACAGTGCTGTGGTATGGTCATTCTTATTGCATGATATATGATAATGATTTTTAGCTTTTAGACACTGATGAAACATGAGTCAATGTTTGATTTATTGAGCCATTTTAATGTTTGGCCAATTATTGGAAAAATATTGAACTTCTGCTATTTTTGGTTCTCCCCTTATCATTGTCCCTGAAATTATTTTGTGATGGTCAAATTATCTCAATGATTGTAATTCCAAGCACCTAATGAATGCCATCTATAGTCAACCTCAGATTTTACTTAATCGTGTTAGGTATGTGCTGAACATGCTGCTTTGTGCCACATTTTGTGGGCAACATCCTTCGCTATATTTGTAGCCCTCTGGACAATGGGGTTTTCGAATGGCCCAAATTCAACGGATAATTGTGCAAGTTATATTATTAATCTTACATTTCTTTTATTCAAAAATCTGTTATGGAGCTATCGATTCATTATAAATGCATCGTGGTTAATATTTCTTTTACTATATATTGTTCCTTATGTTCTGAAAATGTATATGTGTTTCATATATCTATGCCAACAGTGTTGATTTGTTAGGGTGCTTAGCAAAGCTCTTAAACCTTCTTTTTTTTCCTTGGCTCTTAGTTTTACAATGTAATTATGGTTTTAAGCAATATTGTTACATAATTGAGTTGGATGCCAACTAGCTTATTTTTGCTGTGTCTAGAAATATGAACCCTTTCAAGTTAATCTTTATTATTGTGCTCTTTAGATATCATGGCCGGTATCTCTTTCCTTTTACATATGCGCAACTCTAGCTTCATCGTGTTGGCTATGATTATCATAAGTTTGAGGAGTTACCCTTCCATTGCTTACCTATTTATTCTTCTTTGGCCCATGCAGGTACCTTTAACTTTTTGATGAAACAGTTATGGCTAATCTAAATACTTCAACCTCGTTAGTAGCTTCAGATCCCTCAGAACAGTGGGTAACTCATATGGTAGATTCAAACATGGATACGCATCAATCTTCATTGAACCAGCAAAATCGTACCTCCTCAGATGGTCCTGTGGCTATCCTCTGGGACATTGAGAACTGCCCTGTGCCAAGTGATGTCCGACCCGAAGACGTGGCTGGCAATATAAGAATGGCTTTGCGGGTGCACCCTGTAATCAAAGGGGCTGTTATGATGTTCTCTGCTTATGGGGATTTTAATGCCTTCCCTAGACGACTCAGAGAGGGATGCCAAAGAACTGGTGTCAAACTCATTGATGTTCCAAATGGGAGAAAGGATGCTGCTGACAAGGCTATCTTGGTTGACATGTTTCTGTTTGCGCTCGACAATCATCCTCCTTCTTCTATCATGCTGATCTCGGGGGACGTCGATTTTGCTCCAGCCCTTCATATACTTGGTCAACGGGGGTATACGGTGGTTCTGGTCATTCCCTCTGGAGTTGGTGTTTCGTCTGCTCTTTGTAATGCTGGTAAATATGTCTGGGACTGGCCCAGTGTGGCTCGAGGTGAAGGCTTTGTGCCACCTATGAAGTTTTTGATGCCTCCTCGTGGAGGACTGGCTGATATGACTGGGTATTTTATGGGGTGCCATATTAATGATAACGTAGAGGCTTTAGAAGATGAAGCAATAGTTTACCGGGGAATCTCACAAAGCTATTATAAATCAAGAGACTTCTCCATCGTGTCACAATCTTTATCTGAATATGCCAGTACTTCCAACATGCCTTCTCTTCCTGGAACTTGGAGGACCCAAAGTCTTCCACCTGGTTTGAATGAAACTACAATAGGTTCTGCTTCTTATGGTGATCAAAATGATTCTACCATGTGGGTCCAGCCTGGAGATATTAATGGTCTGAAGGGGCAGCTGGTAAAGTTGCTTGAAATGTTTGGAGGATGCCTGCCTCTCATTCGTGTTCCTGCAGAGTATCAGAAGCTGTTTGGAAGACCTCTTTATGTGTCAGAGTATGGGGCATACAAGCTGGTAAATCTTTTCAAGAAGATGGGGGATACAATGGCAATAGATGGGAAAGGCCAAAAGAAATTTGTCTACCTTCGAAACTGGAAAGCAGGTCCAAGTACGACTCCAATAATTCTGCGAAGGAAGGATAAGAAAGGAAAGGGTACTCAGGAAGAGGCTATCAACGTTACAGCGAGCGCTGGCTCATCAGATGATTACTCAGATGACGAACGAGTAGTTGTTGAAGAACAACATGATGAGGGGAAGAACCAAGGAAGAAGTGGCATAGACATGGAACATCATTTTGATATTGATGACCCTGATCTCAAGCAGTTCAAGCATGAGCTACAAGAGATTCTAGTGAGCTATTATTGTCGAATATTCTTGGATTGTTTTGAGGCAATATACCATCAACGATACAAGAAACCTCTGGACTGTCAAAGGTTTGGTGTGGATCAGCTGGAGGAGCTGTTTGACAAGGTGAGAGACGTGGTTGTCTTGGATGAAGATCCAGTGACTAACAGGAAGTTTATGGCCGCACTAGGTGGCTAGAGCCTAGAAGAATGTTTCCGTTGCTCATTCTTGTAACCTTTGGATGTTCTTAACTTATGTAGATGAGGCAATTGAGGTATACTTTTTCGTCCTTTTTGAGTTGCGCCATCATTTTCTTGTTTTCTTTAACCAAAGATTCATAAAAGATTGATAGGAGGAGATACATTGATGTGTCCTGCATGGATTTGGGTTTATTTTGAAATTTCCATGTAAGACTCATTCCCAGTCAACACAACTGATCAATATCTCTAATCTGAAGTCCGTATATCCATGTTCAATATCTCTTGCTTTGTTTTCATTTAATTTCATAAAATAGTGGATGGTTTGTCTGTGTATATGTGTAAATGATGAAATGATGATTTACCTGGAAGCCTTGATAAGTTACTTGGCAGTGAAGTAAATAGTCATTCTGTGTTAAATCGAGTTGTGCTATGATGTTTGATTTCTGAGTCTGCTGAGTGGCCGAAACACATGTAAATGTAATGGAGAAGTAGTTTTTCACAGTTCAGAGTTACAAATAGTCGAAAGCTTGAGGACACACATTGGATTGTGAAGCTAAACACTAACACAAAACAATATTATTGACATGAATTAAAGAAACTAATTAAAACATTCCTTTTTTGTTTGTTCCAAGAAAAGAGTTTTTATGGTTTTTTAATTCTTCCGATCAAGTATTTCAAACTGTCTTCATCGTCAAATAACAATCTTTATCAAGAAATTAAAGGTTGTTGTGTTCATTAATGTTTATATTTGTACCCAAAAAGGTGTATATATATTAATTGTTATCTTCGTTTGTATTTACTAGTTGAATATATGTTATTGTTTTCACTAAACTTTTTATAAACGAAATTTAAGTTTGAGTGATATATTAGAGAAAAAATATAATAACATTGATTATTCATTATTTTTAATGTTAACGTGTTACTAGATTGTCAAATGTTTAGGAAAGAAAAAAATGATAGAGAATTCATATTTATTTATCATAATATTAAACCGAACCTCAAACAAGATAGAAAAGAGTGCAAAGTGAATATATTAATTGAATTCCTTCGAACGCTTGGGGAAATTGATTCTACACATTGGAATTGACAAGTAATAATATTTATGTATTTTAACATCTTACTTGTTCCAAGGCTAATATAGACCTACCATATTGCTCAACCAACAACAAAAAATAACAAATTAATTAAAAAAAGGGTAATGCCATATACCTAAAACTTTATCTAAAGGATCGTTTGTTTTTCTCACTTAAAAACTTAACAATGTTAAATTACACTTATTAAATTGTTCTCGTTTGTTTTTTGAAGTGGCTAAACCACTTAAAATTACTAAAAAATAATTGAAAAAATTAAGTAAAAAATTTCAACTTTTCACTTAATTACAAATCATTTAATGACAATAAAAAATTTTTATTCTAAATTTATCCTCCTTAAAATAATATAATTTTAAATTTATTCTAATCTTATATTACTCAAATTTTCCTTTTTTGTTTTTCCTTTATACTTACAAAAAAATATATTTGAAAAATAAAACCTAAATATATATCATCTCAAAGTGCTTTGGAATTAAACTAATATATTTTAACTTACAATTTAAACATTCATTTCTTTAGCTTTTTTTTTTTTTTTTTTTAAATATTAATATATTTAAATATATAAATATGGTTAATACTATTATATTTTTTAATAATATTTTAATTGAATAAAATATTATTAATATGTACATAAAAATTATTTTAGAATTTATTAAATTATTTAATTTTAGGTGTTTATATTAAATTAATTAAAATTACATAACAACAAATAGTAAAAAGAATGTAAATATTAACTTACTTGTTTTCAAATAATTTTAAATTTTAAAAACAAACAAGTTTATAATATATTCAGAGGTAAGAGAAAAAAAAAATACAAACTTGTTATTCAGATTTTAAATTTCAGTCAGTATTTAGTCTTCCGTCTTTAGTAATACTATTCAGTCTTCAGATCTAAAAACAAACTACCTCTAAATGTATTCTCGTTGATTTGTAATTATTATGTCATCAATACATTATTGCATAATTAATGTGAATGTTACAAATCAATTTGCCATAATATCTTGACATAAATTTAAGTAGGAATTTTGGGTATTATAGAGTTATTCATTACAAAAAACAATAATTATTCATTAAAAAAAACAATCACATAAGGAGCCCGAGCTAGAATTTTTTGATATAACTAGTATTTATTTTTATATCAGTTACCAGTCTTACTTAAACTCTCTGTAAGTTTTTGGATTTGATAATTAGTAACTAGAAACACTTCTTCATCTAAAATTTTAGTAGATCTTTACATAATCAAGAAATGTAGCGTAATTGATAATTAGTATTGATAGTTTTTGCTTTGTTTTTTGTTTTTGTTTTTGTTTTTGTTTTTAATATCATTAATTGTACAACGAATCCAACATGAGTTATTAGTGTACTGAATGAGTGCTTTTTACACTAATTTTACGCTAATTCACAATAATAGATGATTATTAGTTTCTTTTTTTTTTTTTTTTTGGCATTTTAATCTATTAATTTTAAAGACTTATAAGTTCCCGTAATATTAACATTCTTACAAAGACTTCTAAATGTATATATACAAAAGCCTTGTCCAATGTAAAGTAAAATTCGATATTTAAATCCTTAAAAAAAAAAATGGATATTTAAAGAGTCAAGAATTTTTTACATAATTATATAGGCATACTTAGCAAGTGAGATTTGAAATGAGTTTGAAATTTAAAAATCTCAAACTTTTTAAATGTCAAGTTTGAAAATTAATTGAAAAACAATAAGTTGGAGATTCAAAGAATCTCAAACTCCCTCGTATCCCATTCTTTTGGGAATTATCATTTTCATCCAAAACCATGGGTTTTGGTGGGAATGGATTCCTTATATCCCCCCCCTTTTTTTTTTTTTTCTTTTTCTCTCACACCTTTATTTCTCTCTTTCTCTAACCTTCTATCCTTCTCTTATCGTACCTCCACGGAACCAACGGTTCCTTCTTCTTCTTCATTCATTCTTTTTTTTTTTTTTTTAAGTTTGATTACTTGGTTCTGGGATCGAGCCCATAACCAATTCTTAGTTCAATGAACCCTGAACAAGTTTTCGATTCGATAATAAGCCCAGATCCCAAACCCTCCCTTTTGTGTTTTTTTTTTTTTTTTTTTTTTTTAAGTTCATATTTCGATGTTTTGATGTTGTTGTTGATAATGTTGACGCTGTTGTTGTTATTAGAGATGATGATATTGATGAACTTTGGGTTGATGATTGATGATGTTGATGAACTTTGGTTGATGATGTTGAAGATATTGATGAACTGTGGGTTAGATTTTAATTTTTCCAATTTTTTATAAAATTAAGTTTGTATAATAAAAAATTTAAATTAATTTTATTTCAATCCAATCCTAATCACACTAAACATGATATAATATAATTTTATTTCAATCACAAATTCTACCAAATATAAAATAATGATTTTTTAATCAAATCCAATCTTTTCTATTCCATTACAATCTAATTCAATCTATTCTATTATATTTCAATATTGTGTGTCAAATGAAGCCTACAAGTATAAAAGATTCCAAAAGAGTCCAAAAGCCCACTATACAAGTGATACTTGCACTAATATATGAAATAGGATTAAATTATTGGACATCTTTATGATTTAATCCTAATTCATATTCACGTGAGAAAATTAAATTAAATCTAATCACATTATCCTTCTTATGAAACCTATATTAATAGACACACTAATTACGATTTATTAACTATAAAATGTATACCTCTATAATTAACAGTTTCTTTTTCTTAGATTAGTAGTTTTATTAGTGCATCAAAACTATGCTGATACGAAATAAAACTGTTATTGAAATTATGACGCATACATGGTTAGTTTTGTGGTTGAGTACTTCATTAGGAGAGTATTTTTAATATATTTCAATAACTCAAACTTTTTATTTTTTATTTTTTATTTTTTTATATGTTAGATTCCTTATATTGGTCAAATTAGTAAATCCTAATCCCCTAGTCCGAGTTGAACTTGTATATACAAATATACACTAAAAAAAAAGTTGCTAAAAGTGTTTAAGCGTCAAGGTGGAGTCAGACCCGCCAGTTCTAACGGTCTTATTATATAAATATATCTCTCCGTTTCTTTTATTTTTCCAACTCTCTCAATCACACACGTCCTAATTATCAATTATCAAATCTTGTTTCCATGGAGTGGTTTAAAGTTAAAGTTCTTGGTAAGGGTACTTTCGGATTGGTCACGCTCGCTGTTAACTCTGAAGATCCTACTTTGCCTTTCGTTGCTATCAAGTCTTCAAGATTGGAGCATTCGTCTTCTTTGGTGAAGGAGAAGAGGGTTCTTGAACGTCTCGAAGGTTCTCCTCATGTTCTCATGTTTCTTGCTGATACCACAAGTATTGATCCGCAACTGGGTATGGTCTACGATCTTTTACTTGAATATGCTGCTGGAGGTTCTCTTTCTCATCTTATAAAGAGGCGCGGAGGTCGTTTGCCTGAATATGAAGTTCAAGATTACACTCGGATGATATTGAAGGGTCTTTGTGCTATTCACAAGAAGGGTTATGTTCATTGTGATCTTAAGCCTGATAACATTCTGGTGGCTCCATGCCAAGATGGGAGAAACTGTCTCAAAATAGCTGATTTCGGATTGGCAAAAGAGCCTGGAGAAGAGATGCTATATGGGAGATCTTTTGTGTTCAGGTTTCGCGGCACGCCATTATACATGTCACCGGATTCTTATTTGTTTGGTGTGATTGATTGTCCGCTGGATATATGGTCTCTTGGGTGTATTGTGGTGGAGATGCTTACTGGGAAGCATGCTATACGGTGTTTTGGTGGAGATATAAGAGACTTGGAGTCAGGATATGCATTTGCCATGCAAGAACCTTACATTCCACAAAACATGTTGGATGTGGGTAAAGATTTCCTGAAGAAGTGTTTTGCAAGAAATCCAAGCGAGCGATGGACGGCTGAGATGTTATTGAATCATCCTTATGTTCTACCTGGGCTGTCTCACAAGTCTGCAACAAGCTCTCTCCAGGTTCAACAGGAGAAGTTGTATTCGTCAAACAAATTGGGTTTCAGGGAAATCAACGCAGCAACGATTGCAGGTACTTTGAAATGAAAAAAAGAAAAAAAAAAAAAAAAAAGAAGAAGAACCGCAGCAAGGAAAATTGGTTTGTTTGAATATGAAGCTTATAAGGAGCTGATGCATGGTATTCTGATTTACGTGGTGAAGCTTTGTTGATGATGTTAGCGTCTAGCTTATGTGAAGAAGAAGAAGATGTGTAACTCATTGATTTATTAGTGGATTTATTTGCTGGACCAGCGTCCCGTGGTTTTTCCCTTCACACTGAAGGCTTTTCCACGTAAATATGGTGTCTTAATTTTTTACTTCATGTTTGTTGTGGCTTTGTTTGCATAATTGCTTGATGATTTTATTATTGGTTTGGCTTTCCTCTTTTCAATTGCATAGGAAGAGAAAAAAATTAGTTCATGTGAATAATTGATTGAGTTTCATATATTTGATAATTGATACACTCATTCATGTTTCCTTGTGTAAAATTTCTATCGTAGAACGACCCCAATTATTCGGTCACTCACTTATATATCCAATCAGGATTATTTTCCAACCAAATGCAAATGGAAATTTCAAGCTCTGTTCTTCTTTTCTTCTTTTTGAGTGAGCTCCAAATTTTTACATTTTCTTGATGAAAGTGATCCGCACAATCCTAGCTAGGTTCCCAAAAAATATATAAACTATTGTCAAAGGTATTAAACGGCGCGAGAATTACGTAAGGCATTAAAGAATGCAAACAGATGAATTCTGATGATTCACAAGGTATCTCTTGAAAGCCTATTATTGGAGAGATCCAATAATTCTAGCACTCTTAGGTTACCCAAAGATGATGGCATGTGACCGAGAAGATTATTATTAGAGAGGTCAAGACAACAAAGCCCCTTTATGTTGGCCTATGGAGACACTCAAGGAACTAATATATTGTGTGACTTACACGACACATTAGTGTAAACGAACCAATAAACGGATCAATAAATGTGTTAATAAATGACCGGTAAACAACTAAGTTAACCGTGTCGTTTCCGTGTTGCCTTATATATAATCGTGTTATGTTCGTGTTGAAGGGGTTCAATCTATTTATTAATCGTGTCGTATAAAAAATAATCGTGTCGTGTCTAATCTGACTTGCCAATCCTAATTGCCAACCCAAGACTGCCCCGAATTCTTGCATGCATGAGAAATTGCGCCATGAACTCTTGCATGTGAGAAAAACTTGTGCCTTCTACTCTTGCATGCAAGAGAAATTGGCACTCTCAGTCAACAATCGCCACATGCACTAACACAAACATTTTCGTGAAGTAGAGCACAAGATCATGACGTTTTTTGACGGTTTGAAAGACTATAACTTTGTCCTTCAATGTTAAAATCACGAATCGTAAAAGCTTTAATAAGGCGAACATCTGTGACTTTCCAATGGTACGAGACACATGAGTTACTATACTAGATTAGTACAGTTTAAATCCTCAAAGCATGGCATCTATAGGAAATAATTCAAACTCAAGACATCAATATAAAATGAATCATATTGATACAAACAAATTCAACTCACGATGTTTTATATATGCCAATATGTTCTAAATGCATTTCATACAGTTTAATAAGCATTCTTGTGCTTGTAAGTATTGCTTTAAACTAAAGATCCAATTTTTATTTTTTATTTTTAATACTTCTTTATTGAAGTAGACGAGGGGTGAGGTTGATTTGTTTATAGGTTTTGCTTTCAACCAATAATCTATATTTTATTTTTTAATTTTTATTGAAAGAGATCGAGATGAGAGCTTGATTTGCTTTTGGATTTTGTTTTCAACCAAAGATTTAAATTTTTTAAAAAATAATTATTTTTTATATTTTTATATTATGATAATATTAAAATAATTAATAAAAAATTAATCAAGAGCATTTTGGTACCTGTATGTCTGCATTTAACATTTCTTAAACAACCAGAGGCCTGGTCAAAGATAATTTTGTGTAATTTAGAGAAAATTTGATACAATTCGAGTTTAAATTAAGGTCTTTATATAGTTTTCGCTTTTTTCAAAATCTTCTTTCTTACAACAAAATAAAAAAAAAAAATGTTTATTAAGTAATGCGAGAGGCGTTTTACTGCTTCTCGGTTATTTTATGCAAGTCACTGGCTGGAGTAAGTAGACATGGAAAACAAACAATTGGGCTTGAAAATCCACCAAAGTGGGCTGGATTAACCAGGCAAGCGTCTATGGAAAACAAAAAAATTGGGTTGGTAGATCCACCGAAGTGGAAAGCCTTAACCGTATGTGTTAACAAGAAAGCCCGAAAGCTGTTCCCGTCCCTGTCAGGGGAGATGCCAACCATCTCTCCTTTCTTTGAACACGTCAAGCCGGACACTAGTAGTGAGTATATAAAGCATGGAAATTTCTATTTTTTCCTGATGTGGGATTCAGCACCCACCTTTGAACCACATCAGCAACAACAAACATCAATTGTTTTTTGTACTTTTCAGTCAACAATTGATACATCATGATGCTCTTGTATCCCAATCTACAAACAATCTCACAAGTTTTAAATTATAGAATTGCCGGGCAAACAGGATTATGAACATTCTAACATCACAACACAATTCTTTTAAACATACAACACTTGTTGAGTATTTATTTGGATGGCAAGTAAACTTGTAAAGCTATTAATCCTTTTCAATTATATCATCATTTATGCAAAGACAAATTAACCATCCTTTGTTTAAATCTTACAAAAGAATTTTAAAATTCAATGTACCCTTTTATTGTCTTTATTTAGAAATCAGTAATTAACATGTGTAAATGATGATTCATATGTACTGGAAACTTTTTTAAGAGTTACATTCTTCTTACACTTAGATTATTGTTTAGAAGATTAAGGAGCAAACGCAGAGATAATGGGACTTCTCACCATATGCTTCCCATTTAACTCATACCAAGTCAAAAACCCAAAATTTCCAATATAGTCACTCTGTGGACTAGCATCAGTGCCCAAATTGATGCTCACTGTCATATTGAACTCAGCTTTGCTATATTTACCTGCAAATGATACTGTCTCCGGTTGCACAACAACTTTCATACCTAGCGGAGCATTCACCGTTGCATGATAAACCGAACTACCATCAGCTACTTTTGTCAACACTCTCTTGAAGTTGGAACTTGTAGTGTTGGTGTTGTTCAATATTACAATAAAAGATGGGTAATTCAGGTCTAGATTAGCATGTTCACAGGTAAAATTTGATGTTCCAGTGAGAACTCTGATCTGACTACTTGTATAGTTCAATCCACATAAGTAGTTGATGTAGTCCTCGACCTCAATATCGTACACAAGTCCAGGATCCATTGCCTTGTTAGGATTCACTTGCCCGGCTCCAAAATCAAGAGGAGTTCCAGCAATCCCGGTGATTGAGTCAATGATTATGCCATCAGCATTGTCATATTGGTTAGCAGTTGTCATCAGTGCTGAACGAATGGAAGCTGAACTCCAATTGGGGTGGACTGCTTTAAGCAAGGCAGCTACTCCAGCTGCATGAGGGCATGACATGGATGTACCTGAAACAAGAGCATAGTCAGTAAGTAGATATTGGTCACCAATTGGTGTCCAACCTCGGTTGGGAACCCAAGCAGCTAGTATATCAACCCCAGGAGCCAATATATCCGGTTTTAATATCCAAGGTGATCGGCGATCAGGTCCTCTTGATGAAAAATATGCCACCTGAGGAGCTGGCTTAGTATCTAATACTGTAATCTGAAACGTGATACTCACGCTTGCATTCTTTGCATTGATCATATACTTCTTCACCAACTCTCCATTTTCCGGAGTTATTGTAACATAAGGCGTGTCAAAGTCTGTGGGCTTAAGAAATTGTCCTGTGTCTGAACTGAAGATGGCTCCAGCAGCTCCAGTTCTATACATTTCATATGATTGCTGAGAGAAAGTCACGAGACCCTCAAAATCAAAGGCACAAAAGATGTACTTGCCGGCAACATCTTTAGGGTCTAATGAGTACATATCACATATCTCCTTGGATCGATTTCCATACCCGTAGTATATGGGAACCTTCGAGACAAATAGATTCTCCGGGTAAACAGACCTTCCGGTCACAGTTAGCTCACCATCTCCCAGAGTGATGTGAGCTGCATAGTCTCTATCAATAGTCCCGGCCCCAATGGTGGTAATCCAAGGAGCTCCATTTTGGATGGTGTAAGCATGGGGACCAGCGTTTCCTGCTGAACAAGAAACAAAAATCCCGTTCTTCAAGGCTGCAAAAGCTCCTATGGCTATTGGGTTCTGATCAAATGTTGTCTCAATGAATGCTAAGGACATGGACAGGACATCCACTCCATCTGCTATGGCTTGATCCAGGCCAGCCAGTACATCAGTAGCTGCAGCATCATAACTGTTGTCAAAGAACAGCACTTTGTACATGGCAATCCTAGCCATTGGTGCAACTCCAATGGCTGTTCCTTCAGCATACCCGAAGTAATCAGCAAAATGGACATGACTTCCAGCTACTGTGGATGATGTATGAGTTCCGTGACCAAAGTGATCTCTCGGCGAATCATAGTCATCTGTTTTCGATATGTTAAGCTTGTACTGCTTCATCCCTTTGCTAAATGAGCGTGCCCCAATCAGTTTTCTGTTGCAATGAGAAGTGTTAAATTCAGTTCCAACTTCACATATCCCGCGCCAACGTGCAGGCACTGGAGGCATGCCATCATCATTGAAGCTCTCACTTTCTGGCCAAATTCCAGTATCAAGAACACCGATAATTATGTCATTGCCAAACCCTGCAGCAGGCCATATTCCAGAGCGTTTCTTCAGGCCGAGAAACTTTGGAGTACGGGTGGTGTGGAGGTGGCCAAATGTTTCCGGATATGCAGCAAGATGACCTGGCATGTTACGGATTTGATCAAGGTGTGCCTGCGACAACACAGCACTGAATCCGTCCATCACATGGCTGTAGGAGTAGAGATGGATTGGGGCAACACCATCTGGTGATGAGAGCAAGGAAAGTGTAGACATGTACCAGTCATGGTGGGTGGAGAAAGGAGCTGGCATTGCTGATTTGTCCATGTGGATAATGTAAGTCTTACGTTCTCCTGGCGTGGATAATGGGGTGGCAGTCCATACAAGGAGAGAAAGAGAAAGGAGCATCTTGAAAGGATAGAAAACTCCCATGGTCATGTTCACTAACTAGTGAGTGGTGACTGGCACTGGAGGATCTAGAGTATCTCCTACATATATACACATGTACTATATGTATGGATAGAGCATTGCAGAGGTAGCTGTGCCCGATGAAATCAACTGAATTAGTTTGGTAAATTTTGAGATGGGGAGCGGCCACAGTTGGACAAGGCCGGCAGCTGCTACATGCATAGAAATGTACAGCATGACAGTGACAATCACTCTATAGAAGTCTCCAGCTAAAGGAATCCTGCTTGCCTCCTAAAGTTGGTAGTTAAAATCTTGAGATCAAAACAAGAAAAAAGTAGGCCCCTCATAGAGTTCCATTTTTGGCTGCTTGTGGCTTTAACACTACTAAGAGCTTTTTCGGTTAAATTCCAGGAGCAGTAGAATCATGCAAGAGGAATCAATAACTGAGAAAGATTTTCATCAATGCTAGGAGAGGATTAGTAAAAGACTTCAAAAGCATGAGTCCTTAAATTTTTTATGCAATATAGCATTAAGAATTTTTTTTCCTCTTGCTGTGACTCAAAATTTAGTTGTTGTGACTAGTTGATATAATATCATGGTGTCTATCAAATAATTAAGTGCAAATAATATTATATTAATGCCTCACATTTCTAAAAACTTTCCACAGCATCAACAAAATCTTGTGACATGGCTACCCTACGATTTCCTTTTCTTTCCTCCTTTCTTCAAGTAATAAACTCTTTAAGTGCTCGATAATGGTAAACTTTCTACTCCATGAAGATGACAAACTGCACACACCTGCCAACTTGAAACTAGCCATGTGACCTTGAACGTCTTGTTATGAATTCGGGCCAAAGCTTTCTCCCCGCGATTGGTGACCAAAGCAAAAAATTGGTTGGTCTCAAACAGAGAGTAAATTGGGAGGAGACTGAGGTGAGCTGGTTTCAAGCAAAAAGCTTCGACTACAATATGACCTCGATGTACTTGACGAAGAAGCAAGATGTCTTCCATCCCCACTGTGAAACGTTGGGTCACTCCTATGCATTTTCCCTTTACTAGTCCTTGGCCTCCCATCAGTTCCTTCATACTCATCCTCTTCCACAGCTTGTATAAACCCACTATGCATTGGGTCTGAACTCTCATACAACAGTCTTAGGACCTGTTTGATCGAAGGCCTACCTTGCCCTTCTCTCTGGGTGCACCATTTCACAATAGTGACAACTGTTTGAAGCTGATCTAGGTCGAAGGAATCCTTTATACGAGGATCCACTAGCTCTGTTACTCTTGCTTCAGATGCCATGAACGCCTGGGCTGATTCTACCAAATTCTTCCCATCTTGTACGGCTCTTCTTGCAGTCACAATCTCTAATAGTAGCACCCCGTAACTGTATACATCACTTTTCTCTGTGAGCTCTTGAGTGATCACATATTCAGGATCCATATAACCTGAAAATATTCAAATTTTAGATCTCTTTAAAACAAGAAATAGAGGTTTAATGTTTAAGTTGTCAGAACTGTTTTTGCCTAACCTGGAGTTCCCCGGATATCGGTATTTACTGGTTCAAAGCAAATGGAACCATCTTTTGAAGCATGTGCAAGGCCGAAATCAGCAACCTGAAAGGAAGGGAACATTATTTTAAGAATTAAAGGACAAGCTGTGAATGCTTTATTGCAGGAAAGTATTTTTTGAAGTTTAAACACACTTATTTCCTCTTCCTGAATACCACTTAGTTTAAAAAGAAAAAATATAAGACTTATTTCATCTTCAAAGTTATAAACACACATAAAATTTTAAATTGGCATTAAAAAGGTCACATATGTGTCGTATCAGCACATTACCTTGGCAACAAAATTCTCATCTAGTAAAATATTGCTAGACTTAATATCTCTGTGGCAGAGAGGTGGATCACAATAAAAATGGAGGTACTCCTGTCAATGAGAAAGTGTATAAGAATCAAAACTAGATTCCACTACATGATATTTTGACATAAATGAAGTTGAAAAACATGAAACTGAACCAATCAGCAATAGATATAACAAATAAGAAAATTACTAGAGCATTAGCCACGTCAATGGCAATTTGGATCCGTGTACGCCAACTCAGAGGAGCTTTTACAGGGCCTGCAACACCATTATATCAAATATAATCAGAAAACACAGAAATAATAAAGTAGCCAGGTTAATTTGCTGTCTCCAGTTGACAAGTGATGCAAATAGTGTCAAGCCTGGCCAGCCTGTGCTATTCCCAAATCAGTATCATGTCATGCTCACATTGTTTTTCTTTTTTCTTTTTATTTTCCCAATTTATATACTCTTTTTACTAAATTTTAGACAATATCTTTAGTTCTTCCAAGCCGGCCTGACATAGCATGGTCACCCGCACCAAACTCAAAATGGCATAAAAGAGTCAGGCCATGTTTGACCAATTTTAAACAGAGCGAGCTGAACCCTGCATACGTTTGGCTGGCTTGTTCACCATGCGTTGAAAATGTTACCTTCTGTATAAACTGTAAAAACTCATTTAAAAATTCACAATAACAATTCTGAATATTTCAATCCCAAGTGGTGAGCTGAAAAGGTAAACATTAAATGTGGAAAGGAAAAGAAACATACAATGAAGATGATCCTTTAAGCTTCCATTTGCCATGTATTCATACATGAGAAACCTGCCATGAAACAAATAATATGTTTCTTATTTTTCTAACACATTAGGTCAATCACATGTACATGCACACATGTACATAAGTTAACTACCTCTCATGTTTTCCCACACAAAAGCCTTTTAGAGCTACTAGATGACGATGATGCAATCTGGCAAGAAGCTCTATCTCTCTACAGAATTCATCCTCAGCTTGCTCTGAAACTTTGTTCATTCGCTTCACTGCTACGAGGGAGCCATCACTAAATTGAGCTTTATAAACAGTACCAAAGCCCCCCTGTCCAATAATAGTGTTAAAATTGTCAGTTGCTTTCTTAGTCTGCTTGTAGCCGAATTTTTGGAACACTGATGTAGGACCTGCATTTCAACACCCACCGGCCCCCAATGATACCCCAAAAGACCCCCCGAATAAGCAAAATTTCAGGATATGCATGTATTTAGAAAGTGCATAACATGGAAAAGATCAGACCCAAACCTTCTTGGAATCTTCGTATGGACCGAGGAGGAGGAAAGGGTTTCAAAAAAGTCTTATCTATTTTATCAGAATCCACTAGCTGTTTGCTTTTCCTTCGAATAAGAACTATCAGGACTATCAACATCATCAGAGCAACAACTGTAACTGCAATGCCAATGCGAGGAATTAGTGTCAGATGGTAAGAATGGTGGTTTCCATTATGATGTGCGCCAAAGATGAGTTCGCCTGGGCTAGCAACAATCAACGGACTTGGAGCAGCCTCTGGGACTGGTGACAATGGGGAATGCTCTGAAATGATCAAATTACAAAAGATAACATCAATAAGATCAAGAAGCACATCAGGAATTTTAAGGGGAAAATGAAAGAATTACCAAAATCACATGAACATGATGTGCAAGAGATTTAAGGCAAAGGGAAAAGAGTGAAAATATACAATACTTCATCACAAGTTCACAAGATCACATCATAAAGATAACAAACAAACCACCTCACTTGGACCACTAATATTGAAAAGTGCAGCCTTTTTGCAAGCTTACTTCAACTTCTCATCCTCAGGGCCACAAATTATACCTATGGAATTCAGTCTGCCATTAAAAAGCAAATCAAATAGTATTTCTGAATTGATTTCATGTTGTTCTCTTTCTAGTCTAAAACAGAAGTAGCTTCTTCTAAAAACAAATGTAATTATCGGTCCATTTACAGCTGGAGGGCATCAAATGTTTGCCAATCAACACTCAAATTAGTCCTGACATTTTTAAAATCTTTACCAATACTTATCATCAACAAGACAGAGTAAAGAGCATAAGTCACAGCAACAAAGAGAAAAGAAAAACAACAAAAATTTAGGTGATAGGCTGATTTATGAACACCTTTGATCTTTTCTTGTATTACTTAACTTTAGCATTGAATAAAAAGGATAAGCTTGACCTCTGATTTCTGCAACCTCTATAACACTACCGAAGGGACCGATCATAGGATTAAAACTTCAATATGACTCATCGAAAGTACCGGTTCATATTAGGTGTTGTATCAGAACAAAATCGCATAATAGTTTCTGCAAGTCCTACAAAAGCCATGAGAATCACTTATAAAAGCAAGCCTATCCCATATAAGTAACAAGCCTCATTTCCAGATTAAAACTAATTATAAACTCTTTCAAGAAAGAAGTGCAAATAGCTGCTGGGTTATAACATGGACTAAAGAGGTTAGTTGGTTACTTTGTCTAACTAGAAATGAAACTCATCAATGAAAACCAAGAGAGTGTTCTTATCATGGAAGCCAATATTCATTCCTCCATGTAGAATGCCAAGTCCTAAGAAACAAATAATCTATAGAAAAGCTAAAAAATAGATTTACCAGCAACTGGAACAGCATCTATTAGTCTTGGGATTGCTACTTCCGAGTTAAGTCTAAATTTAGAAAGATATTTGATATTCACATGTTACTAAAGAATGGATGATGAGAAACTGCAGAAACTAAGTACAGACTTCTAGGCAAATTAGACACCTAAAATGTTAGTTGATATCACTAGCAGATATCTTTCCTCTACAACAAGTAAAACTTGTTACAAGCCAGAAAAATTGTTCTGTATAAGATCACTTCAGCACTCTGTCCTGACTACTAAACCACAGGTTTTGGAGTTCAGCAAATATGTAAAAATTCTTCAAAATATCCAGTTACAAACAACACCAATTGAATATAATAGAAGTATAAGTATCATTAAGTGAAGCAAAATTAGAAAGATTCCCGATCTCCAGAAAATATAAGTAATGACAGCCAGCTGTTGATTCAGACCATCAAGACCCAAACATTAGTATCCCAGTATAAAATAGACAATATAGTTATATGTTAATATGAAACAATCAATATTACACAGATGATAGTTAAATACCTCATCAAAGACAAGAAAAGTTCTAGTTCTTTGCATAGATGCAAACTAAGCACAAAATATATAAAAACATCAAAATGACTCATAGAAGAAACCAAATTATGAAGGAGACAATATTTTACACAAGCATACACTGATACACTATACTCTTAAGATATCAAAATTCTGTTTTTATTTATTTATACCTGGAGGGCTGATAAGCCCTTGAACATGAAAGAAGCAGCTAGCAATATCAATGGCTGAAGCATAATCAAGTTGGCTTGATAGTGCAGCAAAAGCTGCACTGCGGCAGGTGCTCAAGGTTATGTTATTTTCTGCTCCTACCAGATTACGGAGGTATAAGATTCCAGCATTAACACACTTCCTGCACTTACTTTCTTCAGCAAGTGGCACTTTGCAATTTTCTGAGACATCCACAAATTTTGGAGATTGCAGCATCTGCGTGACAGTTTTTCGACCCCTACAATCATAACAGACAGGAATTTTTGTACCAAACCCACAGAAAATTGTTGCATTTCGTGGAACTCCATACAGTTCCATAGTTTGTGATATGGAATGGAGGCAAACATCAGACACATCTGAAGTAACCCCTAAATTGCTTGTGGCATTGGCATAGCGAGCAATAGAAACTGCAACAAAAGCATTGATGTAGCGGCAACATTTTCCTCTGTCATCTTTATTAGAGCACAGAGAAGCTACTAGAGTAAAATTTGATGCACTCAAATCTAAGGGGCAATCTGCAAAAGTAGCAAGAGTGTTAGTCGATCATGACTGGCCATATTTTAATACAGTTTGGAACTAGTGATATGGACCGTTGACTGGCAAAAGGAAAATTCACTAAAATGTTGTGTGTAATGGTCAATCCAAGTTTGTAACTGTACAATAATAAGCATAAGACGATAATAATTGCTAAAACAACTACCGGAAAAGAAAAAAAAAACACGGATATAATTAAGCGTCTATCATATATGATAAAGAACTACTTTGACTCAGCTGTAAGAACAACTATGTCTGAAGAAATACTCAGGCATATTAACTAGACAAAAGTAAAAATGATCATTCACTGTAGAAGTCATAAGAAGAATATGAGAATGACAAGAATCATACTCTGCAGGTAGGGAAAAACAAGAAACTAAAGGTTAATCCAGGCAGCATATCTTCTTGATTGGTAATTGCAAATTCAAAGCTATATATTAGTATCTATGTTTCTTATCAGTTACGATATTTTGATAAGATTTTCAGTTGAGGTAATGGTTCCTCAGAGCCGTGTGGTTGTTTACCAGTTCATCACTTACACTACTTCACCAATGAAGTGCCATGTTAATGACCTCAGTGAGACCACCCCCTAAGTGCAACCATCTTGGTGTCTCAAACCTGGTGGTGAGTTTTGAGGCATAATAGATGCTAAGGCTATGTTCACCAAGAGTCTAGGACAAGCATTTAGAATTGATAAACAGGAACAATTGACTTGGGAACTCTAATTCGCTGTGCCAAACAAAAACTAATTACAGCTAAAAATCAAATAAAAACTATGCACAGAAGGATGGCAAAGATGCATTTTTAACTCTTTCAAACAACTGATAAGCATATCAGTCATGAATTTTTGGAGTTTAATCAAATATCATTGCAATTGGACCTGAGGTTCAAGACAAAATTAAATCTAAATTTCTCTCTGTTCATCAATAAGTACATTGCATCTACAAAATCCTCTTCAATCTTATTGTGTTAGCATAGAATTCCACACCAACATTGTATGACACATGGATGAATACACAATACAAACATAGGATTCAGCATGAACATCATGTTACATAATCAGAGAAATTGCTCTCTGATGGCAATGAACTGGCTAAATTCTAATAAAACAAGGCAAGACAATGAAACAAATGCAAACAACTAATATATTTCAATTGAAGTTTAAAGGCCTACCACGAATGAGACACCACTCTTAACTGAATATAATTTTCCAATATTTACTAAAATTTCTACAACAATTTTCAGTTAGTATAAATTTGGAAATACACATTAACTGCACACTGTTGGGAAGTATTTTCATGAATTCAAATCTCAAATCTATACCAGATCAAAGAAGCCATATTTACCAAAAAAAAAAAAAAAAAACCGTTCATACAAAAAACACAATCCCAGTTGCAAATTAACACAAACCATTACAAATCGCACATTAAGCCAAGTCCAAATGTGCATATAGTGGTATTTAAAACACAATAAGCCAAACAACTATTTTCCTTTTTTTTCATCTAATATATCTCAGATAACTACCTAGCCAATAAAAACCAAGAGCCAAAGAATGCACATTAAAACGGAAACCAATAGCATGATGATACTAGCAATCAAACCCATTTCAATAGCACCACTTTTGCCTCTACTAATAATGAGACAAAACCAACACAAAAGCATATGCTTCTTCTTCTGCTGCTATTTTAAAACAAAGGGCAAGAATCCAAGATCAAAACAAAGCTAAAATAAAGAAAAAGCAAACACAAGACCATGAACTATGAACTAACCAGCTGCCATTAATGTGAAAGGAAGGTGCATTCCCAGCAAAGCCATCAACAAAAGGGCCTGCCCCACCACCACCTGCTCCATAGTGAAGACTCTTTAAAACTAGTGAAAGATGAAGGAAGAAAAACGGCTCAGCTGACGAGGAGACAAAGGAAATGGAGGTGGGGTTGGTGTTAGAAGGAGCAGAACACGCGTGTGATATTGTGTTTAGTGACAGAACAGCAGCAAGAAGCACACAACACAGGGACTGACTCAGAAAGACTTGTGTATGTGTTTGTTTGTTGTGGGGTTTTGACTCTTGCAATGAAGTGAAAGTGGTGTCCAATGTTTTTTTTCTTTTTCTTTTTTAATTTTTTTAAGAGAAAACAAACGTTTCATTCTTAAACTAATTTGTGATTTTTAATAAATTAAAGCAATACCTGCAGCAGAAGACCAGACTGTGGAGTGTGGATGTGGACCCACCATGGTCACATTATGGAATTCTATTAGACCCACTTCTTATGTGTTTTCAGTGATCTCATTATTCATCTTAAGAATGAAAAATATTGATTGTAAAATTTAAATGATTTTTTTTTTACATTTACATTTTACCAAAATATATAAAAAAAAAATTATATATATTTAACCAAAAATGAGTTATTAGTATTTAACTTTAGATGAAATTTCAATTATTGTTTTTGACTAATAATGTTTCACTTTATTTCTTGAAAAAAATATGAACATATGTTAAATTTGTTTAAATATAAATTCTATGCATAGAATTTTTCTTCTCTTTAAAAAAAAAAAAGAAAAGAAAAAAGAATTGTTCTTCAAATTTATGTCAGGCTAAGAAAAACACTATTTTAATAATATGAAACTGTGCATCTTATTTTCAATTTAAATATATAGTAATTCAGTTTACATTCTAATAGATATATATATATTAGTTTTTAATATACTATTTAATTTACATATTACATTATCAAATTGGGATGTAACTCATTAATGTGTTCTATGAATTAAATTCATAGTAATTTAGCTAACAGTTAAGTGTAAAATTAGAAAAAGAATTAATGTAGACAAGAAATTTGGTGCCGCAAATGGAGTGGGATAAGAGATAACAGGCAAAACAACAATGCTTATTAGTTGCAAGAAAAATCCATAGCATTTTCCACCCTATGTTTTACTTGTGGATTGAGTGTGCGTAATTATCCTTTCTTTTATTTTTATTTGTTTAGTATATAATATGCCTTCTTTTTGTAGTAAAACTTGATATTATTTGCCATCTTTTTACTTGAAAAAATCATTAATATATAGTCTACGTTATTAATGATGAAAGTTATATGCTTTTATTAGAGGAAGAATGAGAAGACTAAAGTTGTAGGGCTAAAGTATACGCATGGATAAATAAACAAACGTTAGAATCATGCCTAGTAAGAATTATAGGATATTGACTTTTGTTTATTTTGGTGTCTTGAAGAAATCTAAACCCCATTTAAAAGCCGAAATTAAATAATTGATACTGAAACAAAAAGATTGAATGTAAGATATATGAGAAAGACAAAACTATTTTAGTGCCACCAAAACAGATCGAATTAATTTATAACTGATTTTACCTTAATTTGATGTTTTATAAGGTGAGATAGAATTGTAAATAATTTTTAAATAAAATATTTATACATAGATCACCAGTTTAGTGGCTTATTTGCTACTTAGGGAGTTTGGATCAAGAAGTATTATCTTTTCACTTGTTTCGTGGCAAAGGGGAGAATAAATGATTATATATATAAATTTTGACTTAGAAAAGTTATTTAACATTCATTCATCTATTTTCACTCAATCAAGTATGTTATTGATTTATTTATTTTGAATTTATGCTTCCTTTTTTTTTTTTTTTTTCACTTTTGGATTAAGTTAAAATAGATTGATAGATATTGAAATAATTTTTTCACTTAAATTTAGGTTATTTTCAAATAGAATGAATGTTCTCTATCATAAAACCATAGTAGGCAGTGATATGTATATATATATATAAGTTAAACATTGATATTTAAACTTAAATTATGTTTTCTACTCATACAAAATAAATGTTTAAATACTATGAATTATTTATTGTATATAATTTTAAACATTGTTATTAGGTAGGATTTTACTTCCATAATTTACTTTATATAACATAGAATTCTAACATATGTTAATCTGAGATGTGTTTTTTCGACCATAACTTTAAAATTCTTTAAAAAAAAAAAACATAACTTTAAATTATAAGTAAAGTTATTTTATTGTAAGAATTTGCACGTTTACTTTATTATCACACTTGCTTCAGGTTGTTCATTGATCGAGTATACTTTAGCTCCTACTTTTGATTTTTTATTCTACCCTTAAACATGATGGGTATGTCACTAAACTAATCTTATGATCTTATCATGTCAAAACTAAATATTTCAACAATTAAATTTGTTTAAATTAAGTTTATAAGTTATAAATACAACTATAACAAAATGCAGGACGTAACATTTGTTAGAATTAAATTAAAAAAACCAAAATCTAATTTATAGTCCATGGGTGATTAGGTAATTTTATTTTTTGAAATGTGTGATTAGATATTATATGTCGGCATACAGCAAGGATTATTACAAATTTATAATGATTGGTAGAGTGATCTTTTGAAATTAATGTGGCAGCATGTGATGTGATTTGTGATATGAGATAGGTGTTTTAATGGAGAGTCAAGTGGAACCCACAAATACAATCATTTGTTTAATTTCTCAGTTCTAGGCAGTGAAGAAGAAGCGTGAGGGAACCGCAAGCAACACCCAGCAGGGCAACCAGAAGAAGCATGTATGTCAACTCGGAGTGTGCATCTTACGATAGATATATAAATATATATATATATATATATGTATATTCTTTCATTAAGGTAAAATTTTTCTTCTTTCTTTTTTTCCTTTTTTCCGCGAGCACTAATAAAATAATATAAAATACGGCTAATTAATTGTTGAGTAATATTATACTATCCTAAAATTTATTCATATTCATCATAAAATGATATAATAAATTTATATTACAGTTTCATCAATATATCATTCCAAAATTAATGTCATAGCTATAAATTAATTTATCACATCATTTGAGTAAAACTTTTAGGTAAATTTTTTGGGGAATATAATACTATTCTCAATTATTATGCCCTTACCAAGAGACGTTGGGTTGGAAGATGAATTAAATCATAAAAGTAAGGATAATTACAAATAATATTTCTGTATAAGATGTTTTAATCATTTTAAAGATTATGTATATATTAAAAATTTTAAAAATTAGATAAGATAAAATTGATCTAGTGATATGTTTTTTACACCTATACTATGGGGTAGTGGGTTCAAGTCATTGTACCCTCCTCAAATCTCAATTAATTATAATATTTGGAAAGAAAATTTGAAAATTAATTGCCAATAATTTTATAACTAATAATTACACAACCAACACAAGATGAAACTAATTAATTGCCATACGTATAAATGTTTGACTAACATATATAGAATTTTATGTTTAAAATTTTCACTTTAACTGCATAAAAAAAAAAAAAAATCGCAATCACTTAACCAACTCATGAATTGTCAAATAAGGATACTTGGGAGTAATGATTTAGTTTCAGACTATAAGAGGAACTTTAATGTGCAATCTATTGAACATGTAACAGCATATATAACGGCATATACCTCTCATTTTATATTATATATGAGCAGTTTTCTCATGATGTTAGAGGAGATATTCAAAATAGTCATGAAAAAAAAAAAAAAACTAATTAATGCATGTTTTTTGTCTGTGAAAAATTGGACAATCTTACGATTCTGAGTGAGGTAAAAACAAAAGCGAAGACAAAAAACCATAAAGTCGTGGAAGTTCTTGTGTAAAATTAGACAAAAAATAGTGTCGTTAGTGTGGATCACAAGTGCATCAGCTTTTAACATCCTTGTAATCCACGCCTGCAAATTTTGTCTATTTTGTTGTTTTATGTGTTTGCGTGCAAACTTAGCAATCAGCGCCACATGAGGGGCATAAATCTAAGATGTCCGTTTGGATACACGACGGTCTTAATTCTTGGCCCGCGACAAAGATTCTCCTTTCCTGGCATTCCATCACACCAACGCTAACCGAGACATCCTCTTGATTCTCCTCAACACTCTTGCCATATACCAAAACAATGTTTTGTTTTTTTTTTAGTATTAATTTCTAGAAAATGATGTTACATGGTTTTACATAGAGAGTGTTATCGTCATTCGCTGCTATAAATTGAGCTCCGACAACTACCACCTTCTAAAGGTTGAAGAACTGTCTGTGAAAATATGTTCCCTTCTATGATAATTGATGATTTTATTACTTTTCATATGATTTTAAAACTAAATCGAAATTTAAAAAGTTATCAAATACATGAAGTTGAGTTCAACTGAAGGCATTTCCTGCGAAGCGGTCTTTTGTTTTGGCTATCCTTGTCATTGGTGATATTTGTTCTTTGTTTTTATATCTTTTTGTTTTTTTGTTTTTTTGTTTTTTATATATATATTACAAGCGAAATCTCCAAATAAGATTTTACCTCCAGATAGGACTCTATAATATAGAGTCAAGAGACGGCTATCCGCACATAGAGAAAAAATTATCCACCCCTTAATGAAATTTATGGTGCGTTGAACCTAAGACCTTTTCAAGGTAATGATGGGTAGGTTTTGGTTTTATCACTACACCAAAATCACTTTCTTCTCGTGATATTTGTTTTTTTGTTAACTATGTTTTCAGGTGTTTATCATTGTTTTTTTTTTTTTTCCTAGGAATAATCTCAAAAAATCTTTTTTTTTTTTTTGGATAAAAGATAGATGATTTTATTAAAAAAGAAACAGCTTAGCATAGGTATAATCACCCCTAATTAAACTCCATAAACTTGAATGAGCATCTTCTAACCAAATCAAATCACAATCTAAAGATAAAGCCAATTTGGCTAAATGATCAGCCGTTGATCTTGGCACAAAAAAAAAATGCCACAAAAACTAGAAGACACGAGCTAAACTAAAATGTCTTCAATTGACAAACTAACTTCTAAGAGGGGCTAGTATTAGACTTGATGAGATCAACAACTAAAGTTGCATCTGACTCAACTGAAGCAGGAACTAGACCAATCTCAGAGCATAATTTCAAACCCCCCTGCAAATTGCCATAGCCTTAGCTACTTGAGGATCAAATAATCCAGGCTCAACCAAAGTCGTAGACAACACAACATTACCTTTATGGTTACGCACAATGATTCCCAAACCCACCTTATGTGCATTTTTGGAAACAGTCGCATCAGCATTAATCTTATAAAACCCCTGGTTTTGGGGCTTCCCAAGAATTAACACCTGTCTTAACAATGCTAATAGGCTTCACAAGAAAACAAACTTCTCTAAAATCCACCATATATGAAAGAGCCCAGTCAACTACTTGTCCTTCATTTAGCACAAGAAAGCTATGGACAAAAAAATTTTGACAGTACCATATTCTCCATAGAACCACAAGGATATTCTCAAATTCATAAGAAAGAAGTTGATCCTTAAGAGCTATTAAAAACTCCAAAAAAAAATAACATATTTGCCATATGTTAAGTGTCAAGCTTTCTCCTGACAGGTTTTAAAGCTTAGCACCACCAAAGAGCATGCATGGTGGTTTCGGGTCCTTGCTTACAGAAAGGGTAGTCATCCACCACAGAGACTCTGCGACGTGCCAAGTTATTGAGAGAAGGGATCCAAATTTTACAGGCACACCAAATAAATATCTTGACTTTCAATGGCACCTTAATACGCCAAAAAAATTTCCACCACGATTCAATGGAGGATAAACCCCGAGCAGCTTGGCTTAGCAATAAGTGAGCAACCAAGCCAATGCCTCTTATGGTATTACCAAAAAATCTATTATAGTTTTACAAAAATATTAATTTTATCATCCATAGTTTTATTTTTATCCAACTTCTCTCTGACGTTAATAAAACACTTAAAACATTGACTGGAGACGTGTGAAATAACGATAATACTTCTAACGGTCATAGATTGATGATGAAGTTATAGAGGATAAAATTGATATTTTCTGTTAATTTATTAAAATCAGAAAGAATTTTAAATAAAAAAATAATTATATATGATAAAATAAATATTTTTACAAACCAAGATAGGTTATTTATGATTATCCCTTTTTTTCCTAAGTATTTTGCTTTCTTAATAGAAGACGTGTCATAATTTTTTTGGCGATTCTGGAGTTTTGAGTGTAGCCCGTGAAAATGAGAGCGAGAGTTGAGAGTGCATTAATATAAGCTGACTTCATCTTCTTTTTCTCTGAATTAAGGCCGACGAAGAATTAATATTAGAAAGTGGTTGAGCAATAATGTCTGGTTTCATTGGCAGGGGACCATTTACATATGTCAAGCCATGGGCCTTTGGGTGTACACTAGTGGTACAAACGTAACATCAAAGATAGTTATATGTGTGTAACAAACTAATTGATTAGATTTAACTTGTTGAGCATTAAAGAGAATTCATCATTTGGTTGGTTTTTAGACTTTACACCTTGGCGTATGGGCTCATACACCATTTGTTATTGTACACCATGCCATTATTTTAAGATCTATTAAGCTTAAGTGAAAAATAAAATATAAAATAAAGTAACTATTAAACTTATTTAACTTGCTAATAGTGATTATTTTAACATATATCTCATATAAAAAGTGAATAAAAAGATTAAGTATTCTAACTCATATAGTACTAACAATTCAATTTGTGATACATATATACATACATATATATATATATATATGACAAGTGAGGTAGATTGTTTTAATTTATTAGCTGAGATACCGATTGAGTTTTAACTATTACAATTTGAATTTTGATGTGCAAAATGTGGGTATAATAGTGGTGTAATAGGCCGCATACCTTAAATGAATCTCAATCCCTTTCGAGTTATATAAGTAGAATCTATAATATTATTAATTATTTAATTTTTAAATATTAAAAAAATACAAGTTTTTCTCAAATATTTGGAGTTTTGTATGATTAGTTGAAATTTACTTCACAAGTCATAAAGGGAAAAGAGCTCAAGAATTCATGTGATTTCATATATGCATTACTGTGTATAAAAGACATGAAGATGAAATGCATGTATGTGACCTTTTTATACAAAAAGCATGCAGTCTAGGCAAACTAAACGATAATGATGCTGCCTTGGGCTTTAACAGCTCCAATGACATGAATGGAAAGTGAAATAATAAATGAGAGAATTATTGAAAAGTCTCTGAAAATATGAAGGCAAAGTGGGTTTGATTATTGCTTGTTGTGGCAAGAAATATCTTTCATTTCCTTAACTTTTTGAAAATATATTGTTTTGGCCAAAACAAAATTGCATTACTTGAAGCAACATATTGAGTTTGTTGTGCTTGTGGACCCTGTTTCTATGTTCAGGATTTATTTGGTCCTTGGAAATTGTTTGATTTGGTAAATTGTGACGAATACAGAAATTCTTTACAGATTGTTTGATTTGGTAATTTTTAAAAACCTTAATTAGGATCCTGATCTTATCCAGAAATTCTCATTTTAAACAATGTCATATATCCTTTACAAAAATGTCATCCATAGCTAATTTGTAGCTCCTTCATGAACAACTAAATCGTCATGTCAAATAATTTGAGTGTAATAATTATTATTCTTCACACTTGATAATCTATCACCATCAGTGACATATATTTTCAAAAGAATTTCTTAAAAGTTAAGTTAAAATTATATATTAAAATTTTAAAAATTATTTACATACTTTAATTGTGTCATGGAAGTAAATTTCCAAGGACACATGATGATTTACCTTAGATTAACCTTAGAAAATTCAATAGACTCCTCATCAATATTAATCTAAATTACCTTCTAATCATTTAAAAGAATTTGTGCTCAACATAAGAAAGTTACAAAAGACAATTTGTAGTAATTTAAAATTTGAAGTTGGGATCCTGTGGATATAATATAGAACAGCATTATCAATCATTGAATCTAATCTCCTACTTTTTGTTGAAAAACAAAAACCTGAAAAATCCCGAAAAATATCATTACAGTACATCAAAGCTGCGGTGCAGAAAAAAAAAAAAAACAGAGCTGCATTTTTGTTCCTTGAAGCACCAACCAACCTCCATAGGTCTCCATTTTAAAATCTGAAAACAAAATTTTCCCTTTATTCTCTTAGCATCCAAACGCCAAAAAGAATCAATGCAGGCAAGTCATGACTCATCATCACATCAGCCTTTCTCTGTCTTGTAAGTACCTGTGATTTAAATATAGTAATAGTAGTCTGTCTACATTGTTTTTCACTGTTTTTGTGCAGAATTTTGTGAGTGTTTTCGTTGCAACAACTCTTCTCTTCAACCTCTCATCAGCTCTCAAGGTACTTGAACTTTTAAAACCTTCAAAAACCAATTGAATTTCTAGTAAAAATGAATTGTTTTGGCTTGAAATGAAATGAAAAATCTCTTGTTTTTGAACAGGAAGGACAAACATGTGTGATAGGCAGAAACTGTGGTTCAGGATTACACTGTGAGACATGTGTGGCTGATGGAAATTTACGGCCCAGATGCACTAGGATCCAGCCTATCAACCCCACTTCACAGGTCCTTGAATTTTTCCAGTTGAAATGCATCTGCATGTGTTGTTGGTTGGTTTTTGATGGTTTTGCAAGTGTTTTCAGGTGAACAGGCTGCCGTTTAATCATTACTCGTGGCTGACGACTCACAACTCGTTTGCTAAACTTGGAGCGAAGTCGGGAACTGGGTCGCTGATTCTTGCACCAGAAAATCAACAGGACTCCATTACTAGCCAGCTTGATGTATGTTTCTTCTTCTTCTTCTTCTTCTCTGATGGTGGTTGTTGGTATTTCAATATTCATTAGTTGGTGGGTGTTATATTAATGATGGTTGTGTGTTAAATGATTTATCATTCGATTGAAAATTAAATAAAGTTGGATACCATTTTTTTTAAAAAATTAAAGTCAAATTTTAAAAGTAGTTTCTAAACACTTATTACTAGATTAAATTTTAAATTTCAATTCCTGAAAACTGTTGTTGGATCATGAAGCTTTCCTGTAATAGCTGTAGTTGATTTGAGCTCACGGAATAAAACGTTTAGTGACCAATTTGATTGATTTTAATGTGAGTTTATGTAAGGTATAAAATTGGGTGGGGAGTGGACATGTGTAGGTAGTTTAATCCTCTTATTACGAGAGTAAATATCTAAATAGTGTAAATATGGATTGATTTCGATAGAACTTGATAGATATTTAACTAATTCTATGCCCATTATAAAGAAAAAGTAGGGTGGGGTGTGCACTGAAGTGACAAAATGGTTTAACAACTTGAGTCTAATACTTTAATTATTTAATTATCTTGTCTAGTGATCAGGTAGAAGAGATAAATGTTATAGTAATTTGAGGTGGGGATGTTAACATGGGAGAGACATTTATTTTGCTTTTATGTTTGAATTAAGGTGTCTGCTCAACTGTGCTAGGCGTTTATGATGATGTATTGAATCTGTTAATTATCAAGTGTCTATGTGATTTATAATCTAGATATAATTCTTTATAATTTGAAGATAAGGATGTTTTATTTAAACAAGCTTAAAGTCTCTAGTTGTATCATTTTAAATGCCTTTTTCACCTACTATTTGTTGATTATTATGGCATGAAGTAGGTGTATTTTGACTTGGATCATTATCTCTGCACTGTCTTTTTAATTGAAAAACAGAGATATTCCTCAAGCAATGAAAAAGAATGAACATCAGTGTTTTTTTTTTAATGGTGGGGGAGGGGTGATTATTAACATCAGTGTCGTTAATAACGAATGTTTAAGGTTTTTTTTTTTTTTTTTCCATTCTTTTTATTCACTAGTTTTAAAGTTCTCAAGTGAAAGTTCATATCAATGTCGGATTAAAAAAATATATATACAAAAAATGTGGTTACAACGGTGGAATGCTCAAAACACCTTTTCGTAGGAAATTTTTACTTCTATTTTTTATAAAAACAATATTTGTACTTTGAATCACATGTGATTCTCTAACATGAGCATGGCAAGATAAATAATCTAATCTTGACTTAAAAAGTAATGCCAACATGCTTTGTTTAATACAAGCATCACATTCCCTTTCTATTTTTTATTTTCTTTTATTTTTCATAATATAAGATGCTTTGTTAATGAAAAACGACGAACATATTGGAGCTTTCTAACAAGAGAAAATGCCTTTATTTATGCACTTCTTCTGCCATGTACCTCCCCACTTGTTGTTGGGGAATCAATACGGCGAGCATTTTATAAACTGTTGGAATAGCATATATCAAAATAATTGAAGTTCCTTTGCATCCTGCAAACGCACTCCCACTAATTGAATCAAATTGTTATGACACAACCAATTAATATTGTCTACCTGATAACACAAAGGGAATTTGTTTCCTTGTAAAAGGGCTACAAGGGCTACCATTTTCTTAATTAGATAAATTTAAGAGTCTCTTGAGACTTGTTCAAATGATAGGTTGGCTTATCTGGTTTGTTTTTCCTATTGATGATCATTTTTGTTGGAAAGATAAAATTTATAACTATAATGGTGTTTGATAAAAATGTCAGGTCTCTAATTAACTTTAAACCGCTAAAATCTGCCTATCAAAATCAAGGGTTATGAATTAATCCAGAGAAACTAGTTATGACTAAGTGAGATTCAGTGTATTAATTAATTTAACATTCCAAAAATGGACACTTGAGACAAATTTTTTTTAGTTTAGACTTCTTCAGATCGTGACTTGATAAGTTATGGTGTTTTTCACCATAATAGATAATTTCGTTATTTTGCAAATTTCTGTGTCTTTTGTCCTAATAGATGGTTCATTTTGCAATTATCAGTAAATGTGGTTTATTTACTTTTTGACTAATGATTTGTTCTTTTATTATTGTTTTGTTATTTTAACAATTTCAGTTCACAATTGTGTTTTTTGTTGCAGAATGGTGTTAGAGGTTTAATGCTGGACATGTATGACTTCATGAATGACATCTGGTTGTGTCACTCCTTTGGAGGGAAATGCTACAACAATACAGCTTTCGTAAGTCTGACAGAAACCAAAATTGAGTGACTACAAAATAAGTTCAACAGAAATAGTGTCATTAGTGTAATTTGGAACAATCTGATATTTGATCAATTGCCTTAAAGTAACAAATTGATCTAAAATCTGAATTTCAGCAACCTGCCATAAATGTTTTGAAAGAAGTTCGAGCATTTCTTGAGGTGAATCCAACGGAAATTATCACCATTATCATTGAGGACTATGTTACATCACCAAAGGGCCTAACTAAAGTATTTGATGCTGCTGGCCTGAGGAAATACTGGTTTCCAGTATCTAGAATGCCCAAAAATGGTGGCGATTGGCCAAGAGTCGATGATATGATCCAGAAAAATCAACGGCTCGTGGTTTTTACATCAAAGTCCGCTAAGGAGGCCTCTGAAGGAATTGCCTATGAATGGAGATATTTGGTCGAAAACCAATGTGAGTCCTATTAGTATTCTTAGGGGTAAATTTCATTGACCTTACTTAGTCTTCAGGTGATTTTGAAATCCGTTAGACTCCAGTGTGTGAGGTCTGCCTTGTTAATATATTATGATGGTTGTTGATATTGCAGATGGAAATGGTGGGATGATAGCTGGCTCATGTCCAAACCGAGCAGAATCAGCTCCTATGAGCACAGCCTCAAGGTCATTAGTCTTAATGAATTACTTTCCTGATCTGCCAGATTTTACACAAGCTTGCAAGCATAATTCAGCTCCATTGATTAACATGGTGAACACATGTTATGCAGCATCAGGCAAACGGTGGCCTAACTTCATTGCTGTCGACTTTTACAAGGTACGTATTGTATATAAAATGCCTTACTAGCTAAAGCACATAGGCATCATGAAATGATACCATATTATGAAGGCCTAAACATTTTGTGTGAATGTTTCAGAGGAGTGATGGTGGGGGAGCCCCTGCAGCTGTAGATGTGGCCAACGGTCATCTGGTGTGTGGATGCGGAAATATTGTCCAGTGCAGGGTCTGCAACAATTCAATCCTGTTTTTTACTCAAATCAATCTTTAAATCAAGAAAAAATTAGTTACAAACTATCGTATATTACAATCTTTTAGATAATTTGAGCATGATCTCTAGAAATCAGGAAATTTTGTAATTAATCATTCGTTGTCTTGTGACTTTACAATCTGCAGGAAAATGTGACTTTTGGAGCGTGTGACGTGCCTGAACCTAGGATCACCCCTGCACCTGCATCAAAAGCAGCACATGATCAATCCAGCTCTGCGTACACAAATAGAAGATTTATTCAATTGTGGTGGTCGCTTGGAGTAGCCTTGGCGACAATTCTTTATTCATTGTGAACATACATTTTAGAATCTGTGTAGTTGCACATGCAGTGTACTTATAACATGAAAATCATGTCTTTTTAACCAAATATGCACGAATTTTTCAGGGATTAGCTGGACTAGAACCCCTGTGACTAAAAAATTAAAGAAAGAAAAAAAAATTGGAATATCAGGATATTAAAATCTCCTTTAGTGTCTGTCTGCTTGTGTAGATTCAAAAACATTGCTGATTAGTGTCTTTTTCATTGTATGGTTGACCTGGTTGGAATACTATTGTGGGTATCATGTGATTGTAGTGATCGAAGATTATTATTCTTCCTTGGTCTAATCTGCTTAATGATTCTGTATTTTACATAGATTAATGTCCTTGATAATGGAACTACGATTAATTAACATAAAAACGTTTAGTTTTAGGTGGGCATAATGGGTGGTTGTATGTTTGCCACCACTCGCTCACAAAAACAATTTCAAGGCTTCAAGAAGACAAATTATATTGAACATTTTTAATTTTTGGAAAGCAGAGAATGAACTAATAGAGAATTATCCGATCTATCGTGATGAATCACTATCTACTAAAATGGATCTGTCATGATGAATCATTATCTACTAAAATAGATGAGGAGATGTACCACCGCTTAAGTGAGAAAGGGGCGTGCATAATTATACCAAACTTTCTCAAAATGGTACATATAAACGAGCTATATTCAATTTGGGTAACAAAGTAGTCAAAATGCACTACTGTTTACGAGATCAAGAGGGCCCAAATTGATTTGAGGGGCCTGATCCATCAAATTATCTTACATATTTGAAGACAGAAATTCCCGATGAGTAATGCCTGTCAGAATCTATTTGACACAAAATTAATATGTTACTAATTAATTTTGAAACGATTCAAATTCATTTCTTTCGGGTAAAGTGAGATTGTCGAGACTTTTTTAAATTCATGAGTCAAAGATATAGCATATAAAATTGTAACTAACACATGGCTGATAATATCAATTCATAATTTATTTAGTGTTGAATTTGTACAAATTGTGAAAATTCTAGCATTGCTCTTTTTAATCAAAAAATACAGGTGATCGATGATAACTATTTTTCTTTATTTTTTATTCAACTCTACAAATCATATAATGCCTATCAAATTTCATTATCTAGGTTTCAACATTTCAGGCATTTATGCATGTCACACAAGTTGAATTTAAAATATTTTTACCTAATTACATTTTTCATTGACATCTGTTTTCCAAATATTCTTCAATTTGTGTCAGTAGAGCACAATGTGGGCATGTTTTGGGCCAGACCCACTTTACACAAATTTAAGCTTGGACCTGCCCACTACTCGCTTTTATTTATTTATTTATTTTTCAATTTTGCTTTGTCTTGAATTATCCACCATATTAGGGCAAGCACAGAATTAGAGTCAAATGTGCATGAATCAAGGGCACTTAAGCTTAAAGAAACATTTTGAAGTCGGTTTGTGCACAGCTCAAGAAACCATTAAATAATTAACTGGTTAATTTTGAATTAGTTTGAGCAGTTCTAGGGTAATGATACATTAACATGGACAAAGCTTGGTTAAATCCTACAGACCAACTGCTTGGATCAATACAATTTGTTTAATTGTTTAATTTTTTTTTTAATTAAATCAAGTAAATAAGAAATGGAATATTTGCTTTGTAGGTTGGTAGGGAGGAATCCAGCAAAATGTGTCATATGGGTAGGGGATAATAAACAATTTAATGTAATTAATAAAAAGGATTGGCATGTTCTAAACATCTCCCCTTATTGATATTTTTGTTGATTTGAAGAGGTGTATAAATATTATAGATTCTTCGTAATTAGTACAATGTATGACCAAAGGAGTCCAAGTGCTCCACTATATAATATCGTGAGAATTTGTCTCATTTCTGCCGTTAGTGCATTATTGCCTCATGCCTTCCTTTTTAAGGAAAAAAAAATCTCTTTTTTAATTAATAAAATTAAATTATAACATAATTATAAGAGATTTCACTAATTAAATTAAATGTAACACGGTAGCACTTAATTCTTAAATTGAATACATAGAAAGATCCCAATTTTAGATCCTTCTTGAACCTTCATCCTCGATTTAATATTATTCTATGACATTTTCCAATTGAGATATTATGTTTTTCTCATTTACTAGTTGAGTGACTTTCATTTACTAGTTTTTAAAAGTAAAATATAAAATTGCTTGTATTTTTTATTATAATAATATAAATGAATTTCTTTGTATTATAATACTAGTAAAATATTGAACCGAAATCCTTCTATACAAATGTTAAACTTCTTATCTAGATATGTAAAATACCCTCTCATCTAATTCATAATGCATCGTCCAATATAAAAAAAAACATATAAATGCACATTCGACCAAAACTACATGATATACGTTCAAAGCAATATCTTGATTTGAATGATGAAACAAATACATCATGCATTCTCTTCTCCTCCATAATTGATGGTCTACACAATTTCTAGCCCCTTAATATGCGCAACCCAACAACATACTCATCTTATATATATATATATATATATATATATATATTGCATGAGAATTAATGGCATGCATAGATTAGGGTTTGACAATAATCTGGTTAAGAGTCGCCAAGTTTGAAAGCCACGTACCCTCTTCCTCCTCGGTCATTATTCTATGTATAAATCTCGAACCTAATATTTATGGGTTCGTTGTTGATTTGTGTTATCACATTCATGATGTTTGACTGTTTGAATCACAAGGCACGTAAAATTCAATTCAACTCCAATGAATAATTAATATTGTCCATGGTAACATATCGTCCGCCGCAATATTTTATGCATTCTTTGTATCTATTATTGATTATATTCTAAGGTTAAATTTCTTTATTGCTTATTCTAACTATAATATATTCAAACTCAAATGTATGTTTATCTAATTAATTAACAGATCGTAGTTATATATTTATGGTGTTTGCTTAACATGAGTTAATTAGAACATTGTAAAACTAAAAGCCTTTTTTTAGTGCTTTTGAATTTCACTCATCAAAAAGTTTTTTTTTTTTTTCCTGTCTTTTATGTGGCATTAAAATTAAAAGCAATTATAATATGTATAAAAAAACACTAAGTGAAAATATTATTGTATAACTTTTTTTTTTATCTGATTAGATGATAACTTCTAGAAAAATACTTGTTTCAAACTACTCTTTAATCGGTCTTTTTTTTATTTATATTTTTTTTATTTTTATTTTCATTTTTTAAATAAGGATTATAAGGGTAGTATTTTTCTTTTTTACCTTTTAACATTAGATCGAACAACTATCAGAACCTAATTGAGATAAGACCTTATTATGCTACTACAAATACTACTTCTAGAGGTAGAAGAAGTTTACCCATATTAAGTGAAAAAATTACTTGTATTTTTTCTGGGTTAGTACTCGATAAGTGTCATTTATTTTGTTAAAAAATTGCATAGGTGGGACTGTACCAACTGAAACAAATGTAATATCTTTTGTATATATACTAAATTATATAAAACAAAGCCCTTGCATCAATTACAATGATCCTCGTCTCCATCTAAACACCCCCACCACCCTTTACTCTTTAGAATATGAAATCTCCTTTTTGTAGGGGTTGAAATTTGGATGAATAAATTACCAAAAGTTATCTGTTTTTTCTTCCTAAAATTGTTATTTTAAAAGTCATTATAGGTTGAATGGAACAAAAGATCCAGATGGAGAGCTCAACCACACATGGAAAATCTAGTTGAAAAAGTGGACCACATCAGCAAGCACAAATGGATGGGACACGTGTAGAGCATCCAGACAATCAACGTGGAAAAGTTGGTTCAATAATTCAATAATTGGACCACTTAAAAGATGAAAAATCCTAGGCCGAATCACAATTCCAAATAGACTTCACTTCCTTTGCACTCCATTGGGTGTCGTCTAAATGCTAATCTCAACACTTCCTTTCTTTTAATATTATTCCTAAAAGTTATCACTTTTCAAGACAAATAATAACAACGGTCCATTTATTATTTTTATTCTCTTAATTTAAAAATGCATTAAATAAAACCATAATGTTATGTAAAAAAATATTCATTCATCCTAATAATCTTATGTAGTTAGATAGATATCAATGTAGACAGTATATCAAAATAAAGATACATAAACAAAAATTGGTTGATATTAATTACTTTCAAGTTTTGGTTATAATTAAACAAATTATAATAAGCTTATTGAATAAGATTGACGATCTTACTTATTGAATAAGATTATTTATCAATAATAACTCTTAAATTGTTATTAATAACCACTCTTATAACAAAACCAAGAGTTATTATTAATTGATAGTCTTATTCAACCAGTAAGATAGTCAAATATAATTATAAATGTTAAAAAAAAAGAACTCTATCTTTAGTTATTATCATTTAAGCAACTAATTTATCAATCCAATATGACTTGTATAAAGAGCTTTTATTCACCTGTCAATTAGTTAGGTTTAAGTGGTGACACCACAATTGGCATTTAAAAAAAGAAGCGAACTAAATTCTGTGAAGTTTAAAATAATTTTTTTGAAAACAATTTAAATGAATACAAAAATTTGCTGAAATTCAATACCTGAACTGAAAGAATATAACAAAAGTTAGATTTGTAAGGCTAATACATTATTATTAGATTATTTTATAACCAATATAATTATTACAAATCAATTATTACATATCATCCGACATAATTTTAAGATGAAAAAAGAGTTTAATTAGTTTGATAATGTTCAAAATTTAAGTTGTTAAATCATGATATTTAAAATAAATTAATTAATTTGTTACATCACGTGAATAAAAATTTAGATAAAATTTTGAAAAGTTCAGTTTTCTTCTAACAGTAAAGCAGAGTAACATCATATATTACATATTTTGTCAGACTCCGTAACTTGTAAATTATAAGAATTGTAACTTGGTCAATTATAATAATCTTGCACATGCTGCAGCTAAATTTCAAAATAATAAACATTAAAAAAAAAAAAAAAACTACACTATTATTTTTTTTTTTTACGATTTTCAAGTATTTGAAACCGATTTTCAAATGTTATTATAATGAAGTTAAAACTTAAGTAATATACATTAAAAAAATAAAAATAAATAAAAAAAAGAAAAGAAAAAAGAAAAGCCTATTGTTTTTTTAGGTTATCACTAGCTGTCAATAATGGATTCTATAGCTGTCAATAATGAATTTTATATTGTCAAAATCTAATACCAGATTTTGGAGAAAAAAAATCTAATATCTGTATATCACACATTTTATTTTAGTTTATTTTTGTATCTACAGAACAAAAATATACCTACTAGACTTTAAATAAGAATCTTTCTTTGTCCATAAAATAAAAAATTTAGAGGAAAAAAAAATATTCTTAACCAAGTTTTTCAACGTTTGATAAAAGCAATGCAACTGCAGATACGAAATTGGCAGAATAATATCTTTAATCTAATTTTTCAACGCTTGATAAAGGCAATGCCATTTTTAGTACAAAAGATATGCTCAATTATATTACTTAGATATGTTTTGAGCACCATATGTCTTTAGGCAAATATCAAATTACCCCTCAAACTTTTTAGCCCCAACAGTATTGTTCACTAGATTTTTTTTTTCCTTTAATCCAAATAAATCAATCCCTACTCTCTTTTTTCTTTTTTCTAATGAAATGTATATCACATCAAGAATATATATTTGTTCCCATAATAAAAAAATAAAAATAATTTTTTTTTTAATATATTGTTCCTGTCTGTGTAACCTATTTGGGGAAACGTATATATAACAATTACTCTTTGTTAGAATTTGTTCCAAACATTATTGTAATGGAACCTTGGAATATAATTGATTATTGTTATATTTTTGTTATTTGACTTTGAACTATTTTGAGAATATTTGTGTATTAAAAACAACAAATATAAAGGAATAAAATTCTTTGGTTTAAGTTAATTATTTATTTTTGTGACAAACTGAATATTCTTCTTAAGTGATCCTCCACTCAGTTAAATTTTCAAATGTTATTTTAAAAAAATAACTTTTTTAACGAATAAGGACCATTTTCATATGTAATTTACTTTTATAAACTTTTTATGTAGTTTGATCCTAGCATTAACGTTTATGATGGGTGTATTTTAAATTTTTCTATGTTGAATGTAATTAAATCACACTATATGTACAAATGTTAATAAAATTTCTCAGAAGTTTTTATAAATATTATATGGAGCCTAAATAATTAATCTTTTATTTTTGGGAAGCCTAATATTATTCATATGATTTTTATCCAAACCAGAGCAACCATTTGGATTTATGTATAATTATCTTTATGACATAATTTCAAATAGAATCAAGCTTACAGAGTCCTGATTTAAAAACTTGTTAAGTTTACTTTCCATTTCATTTGGTATTTAAACTTTTTAAAAATGGGCTGGTGGGGAATCCACAGTCCGAGTATTATTTATGAGACGCAAAAGCAGAAGCAGATTGGGTAAATTTGTATAAGGAGTGCTTATTTTTATGCAGCACCACCCAGGACCCTTCATAGACTGAAGCCTCGTCCCCAGATTCCAAAGCTCATATAGCTTTAAAAGCAGCTTTTAGTAGCCACAAAAGCTACGGTAAAATCCATACTTAATATAAATATAATATCACCAATTTCAGAATTATACACTAAATTAAAAACAAAGGGTGCATTAGATTCTGTTGAGCCAATCAAGGACATTACATATAAACCCATTATTGATTCTTAGCTTTAAAATATTAATTAAGGTCAAAACCATACAAAGGTTTGTTTTCAGATTTAATGACACTGTCACAGACTCTATAAACCAACCTGTTTTTACATTTTTAATTATAAAAAAATAATTTGAAACAACTTTTATTAAATTAATTAAAACATAATAGAGATAATTCAGATGTGAAAAGGGTTTGGTCGGTTTGATCACGGGATATTCAATTCAATATATTTTAAAATGATACAACAAATTATTTTATGTTAAGATTTGTGGGCTATTGCTTTTTAAAATAAATTTTGAAGTAGACGTTTGAAAATTATAAATAAGAAAAAATTTTATTCAAATAATACTCTCTAGTGTGCTTTAAAAAAAAATTAAAAATCGAATATTCTGAATTTAAAAATTAAACCATGTGGACTAAACATTTTTAATATTCTTCATCTCTTTAATTTTTATTTTTTTTTAAAAAAAAACAGTATTTTTTTTTCCTGTTTCACTATATCAAACCTAATAATAAATAGCCAAACTCAGTATTTCTCAAACTTATTTGCAAAAATAATTAGCAAACACATTTAACACAAGTTTTGCTGCTTTGAATTCAAAAATTAATAAATAATTTTACTAAGCAGTGCGAAATGATGTTTAAGCGTTAATAATACAACTTACCCTGAAGTGAAGATGCTTCCTGTCGACTTTAGTCCCATTCAAATTACTGTCGAGTTCGAATCAAACAAGCCATGCTGCCGACATGCATGTTATTTTTATATTATATTTTTCGAACTAGTTATGCATGCAAGCTATAAACAATCAAATAATTTGCACAAAAATTCTCATTATCAGTACGGTGCTTATCTTAATAAAGCCCGATCCTTACTCGCTCTTTCGTTCGACATATTTAACAATAAAAAATTAATTTTGCTCACTCATTGATCTTCGTAATACAAATATCTCACCCCACAAATAATTGATACTCTTGACACCTACGTTTTATCCACAGGACTAGAAATATCTTAATCAATGTCAGTTACTATCAGATTCAATTATTATCAGGTCCAAAAATTTAAGTTAATAGAAGAGGGTCCAACTATGATATTTAATATTTGAGATTGACATGTGACACGTGATATGTCCTCTCACGTATAATATGGACAAATGACTGATGACAGATACATATTAAACGCCTCCTACTATATAATATGTGTAACAAAAAGATTTTTGGATAAAGGGAAGAGAAAGGTTTTGAACTGAAGAATTTTAAATTTCGATACCATATTAGTTACATCTATACTCAAAAGTTTAAGTTGATAAAAAATTACTAAATTATTATATTTTAAGACTTGAGGTTGACACGTAACAATCAAATTAGGAGAAAGTTGAAAACTTTAGGGTTTAGAAGTCAAAACAAGTCATCTCACTCGTATGTTTTTTTTTTTTTTTTTCACTTTTAAAAATTGTTTTAAGCCGATTTTTTGTTTCTTTTTTGAAATATGATAGATTATTACTACTTTTGTTTAGGGTTTATCAAGATTTAATGAAATTTATTGCTATAATTATAGGTCGGGATTTAGCAAATCAATTGCTACAAGTACTATCCAGAATACACTTATTATAAGGAAGAATCTCCCTATATTTTATGATTTAGTAAGTAAATATGAGATTCAAACTCATTTTATATAGGTGATGGAGATGTTCTACTTTACTAGGAGTGAATATGCATTTCATATGTTAATCTCATATGATTGAAAAATGAAGAACAACAGTACAAAATTATTTGTTTAGTTAGACATCCCTCAAAATACCAAGAATTCAACATTAGAATGTACTAGAGATTTAGGACTCGATGGCTTGACTTGATCAGCGAGTGAGTTGAGGACTTTAACATTCAAACATTGATTAATATGTCACGTAAGAACTTTTATTATTAATTGAGAATAAAAACGAATCAACTTCTATCAAAATGAGAGATAAAGAGTTAATTAGTAGGTGAAAAAGATGGCAACTTAAATTTCCTACTCTTTTCAAGACTTTTAATTAGTAAGCATACCAATCCAATCTCATTGATTTGGCAGTGTACGAGGTCTTGTCATACCGAAACATTTTTATAATGACGGACTTCAAAACATAAATAGGTGGATAACGTTGAGAGAAACAACGGAGAATTCCGTACTCGGGGAAAGTTACACTTATCAACCAGAGGCAGAGCAGTCAAAAGTGGGAAAAAAAAACGTTGATAGCTGGAAACACGTGCGAGGTGGGGGAAAGAGCACGTGCATCGGGGAAGCGATATGCAATATATATGTGTGTAGTGTAACGCTGTAGAGGCAACGTTGCAGGGTTGACCAGCGACAAGAGGTTCACGCTCAGGCGTGGCTCGTGGGCCGCACTGTCTCCTTCAACGCCCACGCGTGTGCCTGTGACCCACTAAACGACACTGCACAACACCCCCCTCCTTCTCTCTCCCTTTCTCTCTCTCTCTCTCGCTCTAGCTTTGTAGCTGTTTGTTTTTTTGGTGTATCCATGCACTATTTTTTTATCGTCGATGCTAGCTAGCTCTTCAGTCTCGCCTGGCTGATCTCTCTGACTCTGCACTGACTCACTCTCGGTTTTTGTCATGCAAAAGCAAAGCAATACGAGGATTTTCATTTTTTATCCTTCTATTGGAAAACGCATATTATTCATATTTTGTTGTCAACCAAATTTTTGGATATATCTAGGTCTTATGTGCTTGTAATATCCGAAAAATTATTATATATTTTGAGGAATATTTTATAAGTGATCAACATCTTTGTTTAGATTGCGAACTCGTGAACTCATTTTAGATTATGTTTCAAACTTGTTTTGGTATATAAAATGATGATTAGGATATCATTTCAGAAAAAAATTGTACCACTTATTGATAAAAATAATGAATATTTTTGAGTTAATTGATAAAAGTAGCATTTTTTTTCCAACTATATTTATATATTTGATTATTGTTAATAGACTTTTAATTTTTACTGGACTATTGTACCATATGGTTTGATAGTTCAAAATCCTCATTCAATGTAATAAAAATCCAGATCAAGTGATTATGCTATAGGTAGTATTAAAAAAAATTATAATTTGAAAAATAACATTATTAAAAAAAAAAATCAGAATATCTATTTCTTTATATCATCCCCATCCTCTTACAATTTTCTTTATTTTCTCCACTATTTTTCTCTTATATTTTATCATTCTTACTCAACCTACTTAAAGTAATATTATTCTTACTCAACCTACCTAAATTATTGACAGAGATTACCATCAAACTCTTATAAAATCATTAAATTCAAACAACTCATTCATAATTTTCCACCAAAAAAAAAAAAATTCATTCAATTTGTAACATATAACATTGTGCAACATTCTCTCGCTTAAAGGTGTTTATAGTCTTTATACATATGATACATTTCATAACTTTGGTTGCATGCATAATGAATTGTTTTGCGTTTTATAAATATGCATTGTCAACTTTTTATTCTTCATCTGAAATCCGACATTTGGAGCCTTACCTCTTCCACCCGCTTCTGTAACAAAGGAGGTGCCTTTAAGAGAGAATGGTTAGCGATATTTTTGACAAAGGATGTTGTCGATGTCAACAAAATAAGAGTTTTGTTATCCTTTTAAAGAAGGTTGAGCCTCTTATGAGAGGTCATTGGCAAGTCAACCAAATTCTATTGATCTCATAAACACTGGCTAACAATTACGCGGAAAAAAGGAGAACAGCTTCCTGGCGATTGAGGTTGTTGACTTTTCATACTTATGACTTCTTATATGGATTTTGAGAAATGACATGTATATTCTTAATGAACAACCTTATAACCCAAAAGATCGGTACTTTTATGTGTTTTTTGGGAAGCGATTTATATATATATATATATATATATATATAAGTGGATAGTTTTACAACCTAAAAGGTAAGTTTATTAGATTGTGACATTTATTGGAACATATACCATTTTTTTGAAAAAAATTTCATGTTTCCAATGTGAGATTTCATCCCATTTTTTCTTGTTTCACATATGACTGTTTAACATCCTCTATGTGAGCCAAGGTTAGCTTGTAACTGCCCACCTATTTTATTTTTTTTAAGGGTTTTTAATTGGTCAGCAATTTTCATTTTCTTGAATTGCTATTTTTTGCCAAGGTCAATCCACTCATTACGATATCAAAGCCTCTGATATCATATTAAAATTTCACATATTTTTAAGTTGTCGCTTTTGGTATAACTTGGTCTAGATCTTTTATGACATTTGTTAAAAGCTCTCATATAATATATATATATATATATATAACTTTTGATTGTAGACATACTATGATGTTTGTCAAATGATCTGATACCATTTTAAATTTCCTATATTTTTTTAAGTTGATATATTTGAGAGAGTCAAGTCCAAACTCATTATAACGTTTGTCAAAAGTTCTAATACTATGTTAAATTTTCATACTTATGATTTTTTATGGGTAGACTTATTACTATATTTGTTAGAGGATCTAATACTGTATTATTATTATTATTATTATTTCAGTTGCTACTTTGGAATAGCTCGATCATGATCCATTAATTACTAGTATTTGTCAAAAACTCTGATATTATGTTAAATTTTTAAACTTACATCTTCTTACATCTTTTTACATTTTTTCAGAAGTGATACGTGTATTAACTAATTGGTTTGTAGCATAGACTTACAATCCCAAAACTAATTGGTTTGTAGCATTCGTTAACGGTGTATATATCATTCTCTTGGTTTTTGTATTTTCAGCTTACGTTCACCTTATCTAACAAATGAGGCTTGCTCCTTGGATTTGGTTTAATTTTTTTTTTTCTTTTCAAATCTCAATATTTTTAAAAAATTGACTTATTACAGACCTACAATCACATCATAGCGTATCTCAGTACGACGTGTAAACCTTACCTAACACTCTCTAATACTGGGCTATTAATCTAGTGTAACAATCATGACTTAAAATTACATTAATATAGTTTACTTCATTGAGCAGATTGTTTTGCCTTCATAATAAATTAATAATCAATTATAAATATTTCAAATTAATAATCAATTATAAATGTCTACTTGAAATATGATTCATAAATCTTATTAGATGTGGAAATCAATAATAATTTCAATAGTTATGTGATAGAGGTAATTCGATGATAAGTTTCCTGTACTTGTATATTTACATCATAGATTCAAGTGTATTCCTTTGCCTCAATAAAAACTTTGTATGCTTTAAAGTAAAAAAAAAAAAAATCCATAGATTGATATCAAACTATCTCATTATTTTTTTTTTAAAAAAAGGCTCATTAGTCTTTTATTGACTAATTATAAAATTATAATTTTAATCCCAAATGACATATAATGAATAGTTTATAATCCAAATGTAATTTATTATGTTATAATAATAAATATATATCAATTTTATGAGAAAGATGATACTGGAAATAGTTGGCATCTTGGATATTTATTTTGGATCGTTGACACCAATTTATCTTTTTAACTATGCTCCTTTTATCATAACTTTCTGCTATTTTATCAAAAGCCAAGAATGAGTATAAGAACAATAGAATTATCCACATATTAACCTAACTAATATCTCTTTCATGAGAAAAATATAATGGTCTCGTGATAACTCATTTTCTAATCTATCTCACCGTTCAAGTGATAGATTCAACTCTCAAGTCCTATTTTAGAGTCATCAATCTTTCGAGTGGTAGGTTCAACTCTTAAGTGGTATTTCATAATCCTCATTGAATCTCGATAATAATAGTTTGATCTAGTGCCAGCTAATAAAAAATAGAAAAAGAAAATTGCCTCCCTCTCACTATCTCTCTCTCTCTCCACTTCACCCTCCCAAATTTTCTCGCTCAACAAACAACAACCAACGACCAATGAGAGAGCAGTAGATCCGAGCCAAATATTTTGGGGGAATTTTCCGATTTCGTTAAGGTAGAGATAATCAAGGGTCCCACTTGCTCAACAGTAGTCCCTCTGCATTCGGTCCCACACATATGAAAACCACCCCCCACCCATTGAAATCCCATTATAATTGTTAAAAAATTAATTAAATTATATTTTTTTCTAGAATAAAGAGGTGGGTGACGTGGGTCGATCGAGAGACAACATGGACCCCGCACATTCTTCTGTTTATGGATGTGTTCATCTTTGACCTTTGACTGCCCCAACCGCGACGACTGTAATCAGCAACCGGACAATTCAAACCTAATTATTCATGTTTATTCATTGCTTCCTCCCACTCGTGTTTCTCTCACCTTTTTTTTTTCGACATTTTTTTTTTCTGTTGGGTCCTCTCTTTTGTTCTTTTTTCTTCCTTGGCAACAATTTATGTGATAGCTTTTCAATTCAACCCACTACTCGTATGAAAATTACTTTTGATAAGGAATATGTGATCTGCCATATTCTATGATAATGAATGAATGAAAACTTTTGTACGTAGGAAATTGTAAATTCAAGTAGACGTCTCAATAGTTGAGGGGAAGTTGAGTGGCAAGCTTAGACGTTATGAATTATGGTTAGATAAGATGTATAAATGTATGTTTATTAAATTAGAAAAATTTGTCTTCTATAGATAATTTAATTAAAAATTGTCACATGCACTACAACTATTTCAGGTTTACTTTTTTTTTTTTTTTATATAACAACCATATTTAGTCTTTTATTACATGACATGTTTTGATTGAATAGCTATACACATAATGTGATGAAATTGTCCTATTTAAGATTTTCTTTTATTAAATATATGTGGTTTATTGATGGTTGTATATAAATAACTTCTAAGACCTTATATTTGATGAGATAGTGAATCTTTAGTTACGTAGTTCATTGCCTTACCCAACAAAATAATAAATATAAGTTCAAGTATTTTAAATTTTGTTGACTAGCACAAGAGGAGATTTTAAAAATTGTCAAGATTTAACTATGGAATTGTAAGCTACGTACATCAAATTTTAAGAGAATATATTACTTTTGTTAGAATGACCAATAAACTTAAAACTGATTTTTCGTCTTAGATAAAGTATTATAGTTGTAAAGTCAAATGTTACAAATATATATAAAAGCAGTGCTATGGAAAGTACTTTAGTTTCACTTAAAATCTACCATACGGGCGGGCGGGCATTCTCTATTAATGAATAATGTATTCAATAGCTTTGAGAAGGAGAAGCTTTACAGCTTTTACTTCTATTCAAAGGGTATTACTGTTAATCTTTCATCTTTGCCCAAATAAACAAAAGCCTTTGTCACCTTTTATGGGAAACAAAAGCTCTAAAGGAAAGATCCTTTAGAGGTTAGGGTTAGCAATTGATTGGTCTTTTTTCTCTTCTTTTCCATCACAAAGCAAGATTTGACACATAACCAGAGTGTAAAGGATGTAAAAACATGTATCATTTAGTTGCTTTCACTTCTTTCATGGCACTACAAAGTAGGACCAATGTTTTCTTGTTAGCCAGTAAAAGTAACAACAACACTACTTTTCTATAAAGAAGGATCAAGTTATAAGATGGAGAAACATAATGCAAGTAAATTTATACATGTGTGATTGAGGGTGAATTCTGGATATTTCAAGTTCAGTTTATATGAAAATAAACACATAATCATCAAATTCAATTGATGCATTTAAGATATACTCATTACCGATTTCAAAAGTTGTTTTTAAAATTTTACTAGAATATATAATTTCATTTCGAATAGTGTATGAAGTATAAAAATTGAAGATAACAAATTATATCTTCTACAAAGTAGTTAATATAAAAGGTTGATCTTTTTGTATCTTTGAAAGAATAAACCCTTAAAAGCGTACAAAAACATACAAAAATATAAAACAATGTGTTTAATTGATATTATATTGACTGAACAATATGGTTTACTAGTAAAGAGCTCTTATTTCAAGTTCAAGCCACCTTACCTCAAATGATACTTTTGTACTTTATTGAAACAATGGGGCTGTAAACAAAATATTATCCAACTATTGGTACAAACAAACTCAAAACAAATGATCTTCAAGTTACTTGAATAAATTTGTAAGGTTAAGATCGATCATTTATTAACTATAAAATCTACAAATATTTTAGAAAATAATGTTTTGTATCTTTTTTTTTTTCATAAAAGAAATATTCCGTAGCGTTTTATAGGTACACGAAGCCCTTTTGTTTTCTACATATCAACATTTTAATATTTTTTTTATTATATTTACTAATTAATTCAATTATTAAAATCTTTTATAGTTTTATATAACATTGAAGGAAACGGAATGCAAATATAATAAATACCATATTTTATTTATTTTCTTATTACATTTACTACCACAAACTTATTTTCAGATGTGAATAAAAAATTCTATATTTTTATTGTATATGTAAGATGAAAAGTTTTTGGTTAAATAAAAGAAGGAAAAGGAAAAAAAGAGAAAAATAGAGGGACAGAGGTGCAAGGTAGAGGACCCGTTGTTAATGATGCTCAATCAAATCCGAAAAACAGTGATAAAGAAAGAAGAGAGTCGCATTAGCAAAATGAGCAGTTGATGTAAACGGGAGTTAGATTTTAGACGCTGGAACCCTCCAGTTGGGAGTTGGGCCCCACAAAAGTCAGCACATTTCATTTGACCAAACACTGCCCAACCCCAACTGTAGTTAGGTCCCAAGTTATAAATGCCACACGTGTGGCCCAGACTCAGATAAGAGCTTGTTGGGTTTATGTCCCTCTCCACTCCACCACTTCTCTCTCTCTCTCTGTTCCATTTCTTTGTATAAGAGAAAAACCAAACCAAACCAAACAAACAATTCCAAAGAGAATTTTCAGAGCAATCTCTGATTTTAGTATCAAGCACCCCTCCGTACCCTCTCTTCTAAGCCAGTGACAAATCAATAAAAACATTAACATAAACAAAAACAAAAAACAAAACACACTCTCACTCTCACACTCACAACATGCCTGGAAGCTTAGAGCCGTTGGATTTGAGTGTTCAAATACCTTATCATTTCAGGTGTCCGATCTCTCTGGAGTTGATGCGTGACCCCGTCACCGTCTGCACCGGTCAAACCTACGACAGAGCCAGCATCGAGTCTTGGGTGGCCACCGGCAACACCACCTGTCCCGTCACTCGCGCCCCGCTCACAGATTTCACTCTCATACCCAATCACACTCTCCGTCGTCTGATTCAAGACTGGTGCGTCGCCAACAGCTCCTTTGGTGTCGAGCGGATTCCGACACCCAAGCAGCCAGCTGAACCGGGTGTGGTCAGGAATCTGTTGACTCAAGCCTCGTCCGAGGCCAATCCTTACAATTCTCGTCTCTCGGCTCTGCGTCGACTCAGAGGACTGGCTCGTGACTCGGACAAGAACCGCTCCGTCATTTCCTCCTTCAACGTGCGTGAAATTTTGATGAATATACTGTTCTCGAATGTGAATTCGGATTCGGAGTTGAACCACGAGTCACTTGCGTTGCTTGTTATGTTCCCGCTCAGTGAGTCGGAATGCATGGCGATAGCTTCTGATTCGCACAAGGTCACGTATTTAGCTAACCTATTGTTCCATGCGTCGATCGAGGTCCGAGTCCACTCAGCTGCACTCATCGAAATCGTTCTTGCGGGAATGAGATCTCAAGAGCAGCGTGCCCAGATCAGTAGCGTCGACGAAATCTTCGAGGGAGTGATTGAAATTCTAAGGAATCTTCCACGTGGGCTCAAAGTGGGCATCAAGACGCTGTTTGCTTTGTGTCTGGTGAAGCAGACAAGGCACAAGGCGGTGGCGGCGGGGGCGGTGGAGACGCTGGTCGACAGGCTGGCGGACTTCGACAAATGTGACGCCGAGCGGGCGCTGGCGACGGTGGAGCTGCTCTGCAGAGTCCAGTCGGGGTGTGCGGCCTTCGCGGCCCACGCGCTCACCGTGCCGTTGCTGGTGAAGACGATCCTGAAGATCTCAGACAGGGCGACTGAGTACGCTGCAGGGGCCCTGCTGGCCCTCTGCTCGGCGGTGGAGGACTGCCAGAGGGAGGCGGTGAACGCTGGCGTGTTGACGCAGCTGTTGCTACTGGTGCAAAGTGATTGTACGGACAGAGCCAAGAGGAAGGCACAGCTGCTCTTGAAGCTGCTACGTGACTCCTGGCCTGAAGACTCGATCGCCAACTCCGATGACTTCGCTTGTAGTGAGGTGGTTGTGCCCTTTTGATCATCATCATTATTATTATTGAAATTCATTAATGATAATCATGATTTTCATGGGGGCTCTCTAATTCTTCTTCCACGAAAAGCAGAGTTAGAAAAAAAAAGGATAAAGAAGAGAGAGAAAATAGAAGTTGATTTTTTTTCTTTTTTGTTTTTCTTGGTTGAAAAAATTGAAAATTGAGGTTTTAGGTTGGTTGGTACAGGGAGGATTATATTTTGATCTGTATGTATTTTTGTATGTAAGATTTTTTTTTTTCTTTTTTGTGGAAAGTTTAAGCAAAGTTGAAAATTGCCAATGAAAAAAAAATATAGTTCTCCATTTTTTTTTCTTTTTTTATCTGTTTTTATTTTAATGTTTCATGCATGGTAGGTTGTAGAAAATTTTGTGACAATTTAGTGTAGTTGATCGATGAAACATTGATTTTAGGAGCATCAAGCAAGGGAAACTTCTTCCCTCAAAATCAGAGTTTGAAAACGTTGGAGTCTGGCGAGGTTGACTGGGCTCTTTGGGTTTCAGAATTTGTTTTTGAGATATAATGATGTGTATATGTAGACTGTCTACACTCCTAATGAAGCTCAAATTGTAGCTTTATTTGAAAATCTGGCCTCTCATTAGGTTTACCAGCAATTAGACTTGTTCTTCGACCCCTTTTTTATTTAATCCTGAGATAACAATAATTTTTTGGTAAATTGAACTTTTGGCCACCTGTTAATTATGAGATTAAAAATTGTGGTTTGAGAATGTGGGAATATTTTATAGAATTATTTTTTTTCAAGAAATAAATATTAAAATAAAAAATGCCTATTTATATTGGTATTTTCAGAAAAAATAGTGGTCTCTTCTGCTTTTCTGATTCTATATGTAGAAAATGCTCGATACATGTCGTAAAAGTGTACATGCCCCATTTTAATTGACATTTTTTTTTATAATTAATTTATGAGAAAATAGAGGTATTATATATATGTAATTAAATAAATCACAATTTTGTTATAGAGATGAACGAGTGTCAAATATAAATTTGTGATTGCTTTAATAACGACTGCATTTAGTTTTTCTTTTCAATTAACTAATTTTATTCAACTTTATTTTTTATTTTATTTTTTTAAGAATTGAGTATTTTTTGTGGTTTTTAATTCTAATCTTACACCATACAATATCGAGCATTGTTTTTGTTTCATTTCAGATTTGTAAAACACTTCATTTCACTTTCTTTGATCTGTGAAGTTGTACGTGGTCTGCAATAACATCCAATCTTGGTGACTGGTGTGATGTTATGTGGAAAATGTCACCACACAAAATTGATAAGCCTTTCCGATAAGACAATCCCACAATCAGAAACAACTAAAGAGGCATTGACTGGTCTCTATCTTTGCCTAAAGCAGTAAAACTGAGTGGCATCTACTGTTGAATTATTACTCAAATCTCTCTTTTTGACCATGTACACACATTCATGGACGGTGCATCAACATTACATAGTTTGACCACCCCATCTAGCCTGGCAAACACCCCATGCCCGCATGCATTCCAAAGGTCCACACAACAATCATGCAATAAAATCTTTAGTAAAACGGATACGTAACATTAATTCAATATGTTACTTTGAAATTGAATACATATACGCAATAAGATTTTATTAGTTGAACCTACAATTTAGAATATTTGAAAATAATTATGGATTTTGATCAAATTTTGGAATAAATCCTCAAGAATTTACCCTCTTAAGGAAGGAATAAGATAGTAGAGCATTCAGGACCCACAAAGCAGATATTGAAAGTAGAAATATGTGGCATGAAAATGAATAGGAGGTGAATGTCACATGTTGTGCGAATAAAACCATGGAATCACATGGGGGAAGACAGTGGTTTGGCTTCATATTTATTCTTCCCCTTTTATTTTTTCCTTCCAATGTGTGGTGGCTGCTAGCGCTCACATGCATGCCCAATTCAACTTTGTTCTTACGCTTTTGGTCACAACAACAACAAATGGGCTATTCCTTTGTCTTTGTACCCTTTGATATGGGGCATTTGGGACCCAATCCATTAATGTCTCCCTCCCCAAATTTGCTTTTTCCATTCGGCATCGTTGAAATTTTACTGCCACCAATCAATCATGCCCTTTTTTTAACCCTCCATGAGCTGTATAAGATGCTATTTAGTTTATCATGATAGTGAGTTTATTTTCTTATTTATATAAAAATTAAAAAGGAAAAGAAAAGTAAATATTAGTTGAGGATCGAGGAGATGACTTGAGTTTGGTGGCAGTTGGCTTCAATTCTAGATAGACTTAATTATAAAGAGTTATATCATATATGGCTCATTATTTATCCAGTTCCATTTCTAAATTGTTTATCGAAATGCATAGATTCACATAGCACATTTTTGTAGTTTTAGTCTATCTTATAAAACAATAGAAAACAAGATAGTGTTGTGTACATGTTCTTATAATTGTAACAAAAGGTATATTTTTCGGTTATTATCTTAACATTTTCATCTCAACTAATATGATAATCGAGATGTTATTATTACATCGCTTGCTAACTTAATTGAGTTAAAAATTGATTGAAATTTTAATTAAGTAAATGTTTACCTTTGTCTTTATCGATCAATATTGGGGAAAATAAAAAAGCCTCTTAAATTTGAATCTTACCAAAATTTTCTGTGTTTCCCTCACTTATATGCTGATTGGAACTCATGTATAAGATGAAAGCATCCTAACATCAGTTAATTGTTAAACTATTTTACAAACACTTTTTTACATGAATTATCGGTGGCTTTTTCATTTAAAAGTTTGATCGGCAGGCGATCTAACATACCTATCGAATTTAACACTGAATGCACCGAGTAAAAGTGTACACTGTTTGAGTCGAAACTACATCGAAAACAATAGTACACATTGTTGTGAAGATATAGACTTGTCTAACCATTTAAAAATCCACATTAAAAGAGGTGCAATTAAATGGAAGACAAATAATTCAAGCCGTACTATTAAAAGGGAACATTCAAGTTGACGTACAGAAGCACAAATAAATACACTTTTATTCAGGATTTCAGGTTATAAGTTTTTCAAGAATGAAGACCTGAAATTAAATCTCTTAAATACTCTATGACAATCCCCACTTGTAAACAATGCTTCTACATAATCTACTTCTAATAGTTGCATTGTGTGACAATTGGAACATAAAGTCATTCTTTCGGGTAAATTATTTCTTCATGAATTTTTTTTTTTTAAATAATAATAATAATGATTAAATAGGTCAAGAATCTATCATGATTTATTAAAATTAAGTATCACAAGCACGATTCAAATATCTAATCCTAAAAAAGATAAATATTTACTCTCATAACAATGCAAGAAAACCTCCCTATATATTTATAAAGTATGGTGAGTCTCAAACCCTAACCATTAGAATCAAGGATATGCTGTATTTGAGATAAGAGGGAATGTGATATTCATCTATATATTAAATCCCAGTCTTCATGTGACAAAATTGATTTTTTTTTTTCCTTTTTTAAATATCACAATTGGAAAATATTTGGGCTTCTCTGTTCAGATTATATCAGGTTTGGCCCAAACATTTTGTGCCGAGATTCACTCGACATGGTCTGGCATTTGCTCAAAGAAAATTGATAACATGTGACTTGATATGGGGTAGGTCTATTGCCACCCAAAACAAACGGACCATACACACTCAATTTTGATAGAAGAACTTATATTATTAAGTAAGTTTACTTATAAACCCTTTTTTCTGCCTCATCAATAATACACTACGTGTATGTAGTACTTGCGTTTTGTTAATTTAATTAGATACACACAAAAATTCATTTGATTTTAAAATATTTGCTTCAGGCATTTTAAATTCCTCAAAGAATTTGGTCATAATTGAATTGGGTTTCTACTATTAAACCCTTTATCTTAATTCATATGAGACAAATATGATTTCTATTCAGTAAGTTCAGTATCATCAAACATCTGAACTATATAGGTCCAAAATTACAAGTTAGAAATGAATATAGCCCTGTCTTAATTTTTTTATATCAGTAATTTTTACATTGATCTATACATATATATAATTTATAGCTTAAAACCTCAACATATTACATAATATATAGAGAATAATATATGATCTCAATTTTATATTAGCAATATAATTTATAATGGATTTCAAATTACACATTCCTCTTCGGGGGTTATGAGAATATTTTCATCTTCAATATTACACATGCTTCTTCATACAAAATTCTCTTGTGGAGAATTATACCCCTTTTGATATACGTGCCTGTACTGGGGCAATAGAGATTATAATCCAATAGTCTTATACCGGGAAGATACTTGTTTTATATACGTCTTTTGAGGGTTTTGCATCTTTTAGAATTGTCAACACTTAAGTAGATGACTAGTGGCTGCAGCGGCCCCTTATCCCATGGAGTTTGGCCCATCAGCTAGATATTCATAGTTCAACCTACACTCAGGATCTTGAAGATAAAAATAACTTTCTCATACGAGTTGAGCTTCTTCTCTCGTTCTTGGAAGCTTACTTATAGACCATACCTTAGAGGTTCTGATCAAAAGTGTCTGGTAAGTTACACGATATATATAATACTTATATTATAATAATAATAATAATTGTTAACACTTTAGGAGCCAATTATTTTAATTATGAAGAATTATTTAAAGCTCAAGCATTTATTTGTGATATAATTATATGATTTTTCAACTCTCATTTTCATTTCATTTTTTTTTTTGTAACCATATTAATACATATTACAACTATCGGGACCTCATGATCTAGACTTCTAAAGCATGACTTAGACAATTATTACCGTTGCTCCTTAATAGGTGAGAGAGAGCTACCAACAAATAGTAAGAAAACTGTCCACAAACTAGTAGAACTTTTTAATAGATCGCCCACACTTGTGGATTGTTTATAAAAATTGTTCATTTTATGGACAAAAGTGTTTGAACTCAGCTCTCTGATTATTGACAAGCAAGGTGGGTGAGAGCACCACCAAGGCACTCTACTTTAGAGCCATTTCAAGGGATTCATATATTTTAATCAAAACTGATTTTCCTGATTTCAATAAATTTTGGATAATTTATTTGATGCCATAAATTGTTCTATAAGAACAATCATCCAAGTTACTGGCATAATATAATTTTATTATTTCCTTCCCAAAAATTATTTGCATACCATGCAAATTCTTAAGATGATGAATACCATTTCACGTTGTTTGTATACTTATCATGTTTCCACCCCTAACGACAAGAAAACAATTTTTCATTTTCAAGTTATTTGTATCATTATAATAAACTATTTATTTTGTCATTCTAAAATCTAGTATAGACTAATTTCCATTGTCATGTCGTCCTTTAGGGACAATTACTAGAAAAAATCATTTTTATCCATATTACTTTCAAGCCCAATAGTGTTTTTACTCTATTTTCTAGTTGTTTAGGATGACAAAACGTCGTCACAATAGATGATCGGTAGTGACGCAATATATTTCATCTCTATAATGGATGATCAATAATGATGCAATATGTTTCGTCTCCAGAAAGAATTTGTAGGCTGATGTACTGGATAATGAAGGTGGCCTTGTTGCGGCCAAATACCCCAATAATTGTTTGCTTTATTTGCTAGTCGTTTGGGATATATACTAGATTATAATCACAATAGATGATCGGTAATGACACATAAAATTTCATCTCTATTAAGAATAGGCTAATGGCGATTAAGGGTGGACTTGTTTTGGTTCACTAGCACATAATGTTTTGCTCTATTTCCCAATCGTTTAGGATAATATATTGTTGTCATAATGGATGATCATTAGTGACGCAATATATTTTGTCTCAATAAATAATTTGTTGGGAAATTTTTTTTTGTTCAAACAAAGACTCTAGGATGTTGAAATTTTTTGTCGATTAAATTGTAATATCTATGGATGATGCAATATTGATGGATAACCTTACAAGACAAAAAATTAGTCTATTAGATTGTAATATTTATTGATACAGATATATGTGTGAGCCTTATAAAATTATAGGATATTAGATTATAATATTTATTGACATACATCTCGGTGTGTATATATGTGTTCTATTAGATTATAAAAAATCTATTGATATGTATGTATATATATGTATATATATATATATATATGTAGCCTTACAATCAAAAAAATTAACATATTAGATTCACTACAAGAAAACTGATTAATTATAGCGGATTATTCATAACGAGCTGTCCGCTATAGATAACAATTTTTATAGCCGGCGCAAGCCCACTATGAATAAGCATATCCATGGGTTGATCCACTTGGATAAGTGTATCCATAGCGGGCAGTGTCCGCTATGGTTACTAGTATCTGCTACGGAAAATGCTAGCAACTATATTGACAATATTAATAGCGACCACAATGCCGGCTATGGATAGTAATTTATAGTGGGCATTACCCATTATAGATGATCTGTTTTATTGTAGTGATTTAATGTTTATTGATACGTGCGTGTGTATGTTACAATCTAACAAAAATAGTCTATTCATGATATATATTTGTGTATGTGACCTTACATGATTACACTAAAAAATCAGTATATTAGATTGTAATGTATTTATTAATTCATATGTGTGTGTTACAATCTAATAAAAATAGTCTATTGATATATATATTTGTGTGTGTGATCTTACATGATTATACACCGTTTGTGTGTGTTAGATTCTAATATCTATTAATATATATCTGCATATGTGTGAGAGGTTTATTAATATATATCTTTGTAAGACACATTCGTTAGTGTGTGTTAGATATGTAATATATATATATATATATATTAATACATACATACATATATATATATATATCTATCTATATCTATCTGTATATGTGTGAGAGGTTTATTAATATTTATCTTTGTATGTATTTGTCTATTAGATTATAAAACACACACACACACTGTTTGTGTGATTGTAATATCTATTAATATATATTTGTATATGTGTGAGAGGTTTATTATATCTTTGTATGTATTAGTTTATTAGATTGTAATATTTATTTATATACATCCCTATGTGTGTGTGTAATATCTATATTTATGTACGTATCTATTAATGTATATATGTAGTCTAACATCTAAAAAATTGGTCTATTAAATTATAATATTAATATATATATGTGGGCCCTTACAATCTAAAAGATTAGTCCATTAGATTGCAATGTCAAATTAATATATGCAGCTGGGTGTGACATAATGGACAGGTCAATGTAAAGGGGTAATGAGTTGCTTTTTCCTCAAAATCTTTTCAAACAACATTATATCTACCTGTACATGCGTAAATTTGTATACTCCCAATTCAGCTATCTTCCGCAAACACAAAAGAAATAGAGAAACTTAATATAACTGGCAATCCAATCACCAAAACATTACATTTTAGAGAGTAAAAACCCCAGTCTCAAGGCTAGACAAACCGGTAAGTTGGCTAGCCATTTGTATATAATATACAATCCAAGCGATGACAATAAAAGTTTTGCTTATACTTTATTCAAAAACTGTTACAATCTTAAGAGAAATGACCGCAACAAATATATATATAGCCAGTTTGCGATCTGGACTCTCATGAAGTCATCTTTGAAATAACATTCTTAATCTTAGCTAGGATTTGAGTTGCAGGCCTACATAATCCTCAAGATGAGAGCAACATCATCAGCTCAGTTGCAGCTTGCTTATATATATCTTCCACAGGAATATTAGCAGCCTCAGTCGATTGATCAGAATCTCTATTCACCTGAACAATACACCCACTTAATTTAAATAGAATTTATGATGCAAGTTTTAATTATAAAAATATAGACAGTGTAAGCGAAGAAATAATTTGAAACTCTGAGATAGCCATATTGGTGTTGAAAATCCTAGCTAAAACTAGAACTCTTATTTTACTGTCCCTTTCAAGATTTTGCTTAACATTACTTACAAAGCCTAGTTTAAGAAGTTAGGGTTTGATCATATTTGAACTTAATAATGTTAATAATAGTTATGCTAGCAGCTATTATGACAAGGAATGTACAAGCTATATATTCGGATATACTGAAATTAATTATTATTTGTACAGCCTGCTCAGTTACTTCGATAACAAGATAATTACTCCCACAATGAACAGAAAAAACCTACTCAAACAAAACTTGCAAAGTGTGCTTTAAAAACTTGAACATCAACCATAAGGTAGATGACAAGATGCAAAACCATTTGTGCTATTAGATTTGCTTGAATACCAAAATTTAATTAGAAATGTAGTAGAACAATCTTACTTTTGCTTGGATCATGAACATTCTGCGAGAAGAATAGGAAGAAGCTTGAGCATACACCACATTAATATTGTACTTCTCCAAGACATAGCAAATGGTGGAGAAGAGCCCTGGCTTATTCAATGAGCACACGCTGATTTGAGCTTCATCTTCACAAATATTTAGAACAACATTAGAGGAAGTCCATGTTTGAAACACCAGAGGAGGTCGTGGAGCCAAAACAGCAGTAGATGAGTTAACATTGGTGGCTTCAACAGCGCCTGATTTACTGGAAGGAACTTGACTAGCTAAAAGTGCCTCCCTGGAGTTGTTCCATTCTACATTCTGCGTAGCAGTGCTTGAAGATGACCCCAGACTAATAGTAGCACGACCTTGCCTTCTCTCTAGCTTTTGTTTTTCTAGCTTCTGGATAGTATGCTGTAGGTCTTTGATGTAATTTACTGCTACATTGACAATACTGGACTTGTCAGCCTGCACAAAATTAATTAAATTTATAAATATGCAACTGAACTAATGTATTTGGAAACTATATATACGAAATATAAAAGAGATATATAGTTTATCCTTTTTAGAGAAAATATAAAACAGTTTAACCTAACGCCCTATATTTGCATCTAATTTTGGACAACACCTTTTTTTTTTTTTTTCTTATAATAAACATTTGTGTTATGTGGGTATTTTGTAGCTAGTCAATTAATTTTAATAGTTATTTGGACCAAAACAAAATTCACCACCTGAAATGCATGCTAATAGGTACCCATCTAGGGAAACTAAATCGAAAATTGCAACAAATAAATAGAGTATTACTAATTAAAGCAAAGGGATTAAATAGGTTGTGAATTAAATCAATGAAAGAAAATAGATCATTTATCCAAAAACTAAGAAAGGTACTACAATACAAGAAATAATTTAGTTAATTACACATTCGCATGAACGTCTCAATATATACTATATTGCATAAGCAAAAATTTAATTAAGGGTTTTATGATAAGAAAATATACATTGCATAGGGTTTTATGATAAGAAAATATTTTTTTTTTGGTACAATAAAAAAATATTTATTGCACGGTGTAAATGCTGAATGTTGGGCATTTTTGCAAAGGAAAATTAAAATTTCACTTTTACTCAAAAATAGATGAAAAAATTCGTTCTTACCCACTTTTATAAAAATTTGTTTTTAGCTCATCAAACAAACTATTTTCATCCTATACTCAAGTTTATCAAATTACCCTCAAAATATAAAACACGGTTACTAATTGAGTTTTCATGGAAACGATTTTTAAGTGGACTTAAAAATTAGTACTAGTTTTTAAGATCACTTAAAAATCGATTCTACCTAATTATTGTTTTGACGTCGTTTCTCATCGCAAATCTTCATTTGCAGGCCAAATGCAATCAAATTTAACCCAACATAACAGAAAACATCAATACTCAAATCCAAACTTAAAAAAAAAAAAAAAACAAAAAGATTTGAAAAATCCCAACAAAACTTAAACAATTAATAAAGAAAGTCAAAGATCTCATAGCATAAGCAATGGAGGACAAGAACGAAATAGGTAAGGGTAATTTGTGTAAAAATGGATATACGGTGAAATTAATTTGTTTGAGGGGTTGAAAAAAAAAAAATTAAATGTATGGCTAAAAACAAATTTTGACATTCTTATATTGGTATTTTTTGTATTTTTTGCTTTTGTAAAACAAAAAATAGGTTTTTAGTTTTGATGGTAAGCTAATTAAGCAATTAATAAATAGGTTGACGTGGTTGTAGTCATCGTCTAGTTGGACACCACACCTTTTAGAAAAAGCTAAGATCTCAAGTTCAAACCCCTATTTTCCCTAATAAAACATAATAAAATAATAATAACCATCATATTGAAATAAGCTGAAGGAAGAAACATCGCAATCAATAATTAGGTTGAAGCGGTTGCAAACATAGTCTAATTGGATATCACACCTCTCTCAAAAAGTTGAGATCTTAAATTCAAACGTCCTTCCCATAATAATAATAATAATCATGTTGAAATGAGTCGGACGAGTCGAAGGAAAGAAACATAACTTTATATAACATTATATATATTTTTCATTTCAATCCATAATTTCATTACTATAGTCACCAGTCATGTGAGTATGAAGGGATTATCACTAAGCCAACCTCTATTTAATAGCCATTCCTCTAGCTGTTACACTGATTGTTAATGATGGAAAGATTTTCAATAAAGGCTAAAAAAAATATATCAAAAGCTCATCAAAATTCCTCGGCAACTGGCTATAAAGGAAACAAAATTAAGAAAAAAAAAATACCTTCAAAATATTGATATATACAATTTTGTTTTTTGAATATGGTATGTTATTTTTTTGATGTAAACTCATCCATGAGTGGGCCATCAAGATTCAAATAGAAGAGAAAAATGTATAAATTGAATAACGTGTGTGTGTGTGTGTGTATATGTTTGGTTATTTATTTATACCTTATGAGGAAGTTGAGGAAGCTTAGCATGCAGTTTGGCAAACATTATTTTCATTTTCTTTCTCCTCTCTCTCTCTGTCAAAATATGCGTCTGATCATGCTCCGATTCGCCACCTTTTCCTTCTTTCACCTCACCACCACTTCCCTTTCCATCTCTACTGTCGCCACCTCCTCCACGGCCTCGCTTCCTATGTGGTACTTCCATTTTTGCTTCAACTTGATCAGTATTTTCCATCACTGCCACCAGAGGGTTGTTAGAGCTAGAAGGCAATTGCGAGGGGAGCAGCTGCTTCCTGGCCAATCCCATTTCGTCATTACTACCACCTAAATTATCCGAAATCAATGCCTCCCATGACGAACACTTTTCCCATATCAATAAACCATCATGACCTCCTCCTTTTACTTCTCCTTCTTCAGGCATGGCGAACCACCTTAAACGAACAACCAAGCAAACAAATGAAAAAATGTATTTGAGGAGAATCAGAAGAGAAAGAGAAGGGACGATGACACAAGGAATTAAAATGCCAAAGAGGAGGCGTTTAAAAAAGTGGCAAAAGTGTAAGGGAGATAATTCTACTTTGCAAAAAGAGACCAATTAAAATACAATGATGAGCATATGACGTTACGCTACATTACAACTAAAACGCATGTATGTATAGGCCTTAGCTAGACGTGTTATACCAAAAATTTCTATGTATATTGTTGGTTTTAACTTAGCCCAACAAGTGGATGATTCATCATCCCATTTGGCATTTTACCAAAATACTGAAGTCCCATTGAAATTACTAAAAACCCTAATTTGGCGAGAAACGGTACCTTGGCCATTCTTCGAAATATGTATGAACGATCAGGGTTAAAATTGAAATTTTAATATTTCACTTTGTGAAAGGCTTATGATGGATTATCGAATAAGTACAATTAATTTTGCAGTATGTATTTGTAAAGCGAGTTTGTTTTTGTATACTTCACGTGAAAGAGCGCGCGTTAAGTAATCTCGATATCTATTTAATCCAGCAAAAATTTCAGTTTCATTCTCTCAAAATAGCTATTTATTTTGACAACCTGTACAAATTTGGAAGTAAATATGATAGTATCTAAACTATATCTAGTGCGGTATTATATACTTTATTAAGTTTGTTACTTAGATTTAGGAGTCGTTTATTTTTTTGTCTGAAAACTAAATAGTAACTGAAATCTAAAATCTGAATAATATGTTTGTTTTTTTTTTTTTTCTTATCTCTGAATATATTGCAAACTTATTTGTTTTTTAAATTTAAAATTGTCTGAAAACTAGTAAGTTGACATTTATACTCTTTCTATTATTTGTTGTTATGTAATTTTAATTAATTTAATACAAACATTTAAAAATAAATAATTTAATAAATTCTAAAATATTTTTTATGTGCATATTAATAATGTTTTATTAATAATTAAAATATGATTAAAAAAATAGTAGTATTAGCCATATTTATATTTAAATATATTAATATATTTAAGAAAATAACTAAAAAAATAAATATTTAAATTGTAAATTAAAATATATTAGTTCAATTCTAAGATAATTTAAGATGAGATATATTTAGATTTTATTTGTAAAATATATTTTTTATAAGTATTAAGAAAAAAAAAAGAAAATTTGAGTAATATAAAGTTAGGATAAATTTGAAAATATGTTATTTTGGGAATGATAGATTTGAAAATATGTTAAAAATTCTTACTTAATTTTTTCAGTTGTTTTTTGGTAGTTTTAAGTGGTATGATTACTTAAAAAAACAAACGAAAACATCTTAATAGGTGCAATTCAGCACTATTAAGTGTTAAGTGGAAAAAACAAATGACCTTTTAGATTTCAATATCCAATTATCAATTTATGTGGATTTAAAAAAGATTTGTTATTAACTTCTTATTTTGGGTATTTTTAGGACTACCTGAATGGGTTGGTAACAACCCAATGAGCTGGTCCAATGGACTAACCAATGGACAAAGATCCAGCTTGTCAGCATCCAGTTCGTACAAACGAACTCTCATTTGATGCGACATCTAGCTCACAGATAAGAGATTCAACAGTCATAATATTCAGCTTGCATTGGCTAGCTTTCAGTTTGCTTATTGCAGTTTTCAGGTCGCTGGTCAGAGCTGCTTAATGCCTAACTCTAGATCGTGGCTTCAGAACGAGGTTTAGCTCGTGGCTTGAAATGCACGATTAGGGAGTTTTTCAGAAAGAAAGCAGTTTAATTTAAGGAAAATTCAACTACCAAATTCAGAGATAAAAATCAAACTCCTGATTCGGTGGAATCTAATATCTAAATTGATGGATACAGTTTTGAAAGTATAATTAATATAGATTCTTTCCTGTTTATATTGTACTAAAATTGTAACGCCTCATTCTATAAATACAGGTTGAAAATTCATTGTAACGGACATCAATCAATAATATACTGTGACTCTGCTAAAATAATCAGAAAAATAGTCGTGAATATAAACATCTTCTTGGGCTAAACCACGTAAAAATCCTCTTGTGCATCCTATTCTTTCTCTTGTCTTCCTTCTGCTTTTGGTTTTGTTTTACATTATTTGCAGGTATTGGGTCAGGAACTTGGATCGACCAGTTTCAAATGTCTACACTTTTTAATTGGAAAAACAAATTAATTTACTAATTTTTTTTAAAGATATTAGTTTAGTAATTTAAATTCATATATCATATAAAATTTTGAAACCTAGAGTGAGTTTAAATTTCAAAACTTTTTATAGAACTATAAAAAGTTATCTAGTATTAACAATGCAAGTTTCGTGTGCATAAAATATATGTATACTCAACATTTGTGTAATCATTAAAGTATTACTCTATCCTTATCTCCATTCTTTAGATCAAAGATGTTGATTTCTATGTCGCAAGAAAAGTTTTAATAGATGTGGATTTATACGCCAACCCACTCTAATTATGCTAAGTGGCATGACTTTATCATATGATCGGTTATTCATATCATATAATATTATGTAAGTGAGTTGAGCATACATGTTAGATAAACAAAAACACTCTCATCATTACTAGTTCAAACTTGTGGTAAAAACCACCATAAAATGAACCATTATTAAATAAAAGGTTTAGAATAATAAAATTTAAATCTTTTCAATTTTAAATTATAGTTCAAACAATGTCGTATAAAGAGAGAAATATTCTAGCATTAATTTATGAGTAATATAGTTTTAAATCCTGTCCACACATGATGGTAAATGCTCGTGGTGGATTCAATCTCTCACAACTTACATGGGTAAATAGGTACACATCAATTGAGCTAAGGTATTTCCACCTAACTTTCCTTGCCAATAATGAAACTTCTTCCACTTGGGTGATAGATTCAATGCCTTCATTTCACACATCACTGATGAATTTTTATCATTTTCTAACTTCACAAAGCTAAAAGAAAAGTTTCCAGTTTATCTTTGGCTGATGGCTCCCTGTCATTAGTTTTGGCTATTGGTGTTATGTTATCTATCACCTTCGTATTATTTTCATCTAATTTTCATGCTTTATATTCCTAATTAATACGCTCTCTATTCATAAGCTTACAAAGTCCTTGAATTAGTATAATAGCTTGATCTTCCATCTTTACCCTAAATGTCTTGTGGTACAACTATTTTTAACCTTAACAAGTGCCATTCTCTAGTATTTTAGATTGGATCATTCATCGACCTAACAAATAAGTTCTTTAGGTTTTTCTAGGTGAGAAATTTAAACCTCCGTATGTTGGTGTTATCTTTCAGGCAATAATTGTAATCTACCTATACAGATTTTTGGTTGTATGTGTTTTGTGCATAATTTTGAACCCTATCATATAAGATTGCTTCTAGATCTATCTATTAAATGTATTTTCCTTAGTTACTCTAGTACTTAAAAGGGGTATAAATGTTATGATCACATTAGGAAAAAAATTTAAGAAAGATTTTCATGTCGTCCTTATGTTATGGCAGATTATCAATATTTCACTCACGACGTCATTTTTGGTCCTTGTCACCCCTAAAGTTTTATAAACTTATCAAATTAGTATTGCTTTCCTAAGTCTATGTACTGTCAAATTTCTTTGTACAAATATTGCAAGAGTTGTGATAGGATTTGAATGAATACAATGAAAGATTATATATTAAAATATTGGTATTGAAGAATGAAGATCGAAGAATGCATTGAAGATTACATGAAGACATCACTATATGACACAAATATATGTACATGAACTACATTGAAGAAGGGATATATGATCCCGATTAGGGTGAACACGGGTCGGGTCGGGTCGGTTTTTGTCAAAACTGATTCGAAATCGACTTCGGTTGGTTTTCACATGTATAAACCGACCTGACCCGCAATGGATGTACAAATCGACGTAAACAAACTAAAGTCAGGTCGGGCCAATTCGGGTCACTTTTGTCGGTTTAGGCCTCTAATTAACAATAATAAGCTTTTTCTAATATTTTACTTTTATTCAATTCGACTGATTTTAACTTTCATTTTGATGTTAATGGACTGATTTTAATGTATTAACAAACCAATTTAAAGTACAGTTGAGTTGAAACCTTCTAAATTTATCCAACTTAAGACTTTTTTTTGCAAAACCCAAAAATTTTATTTTTATGAAAAATAATATTTTGGATGAATAATGCTTGTATGAATAGTTATTTTTGAGAAAGTAGACCTCGTAAATCCAAAGTTTCGAAATGAGTTTCAGAGTTTACAAGAAACCAAAATGGATCGAATAGGTTTTAAGTAAGCCGAAATTTATTGAATAAAAATGTCCTTTTTGAAAAATAATGAGTATTAATGATTTTACACCTATTTAAATTCTTTTAAGCATGCAATTGAGAGATTTTGTATCTAATTAGAGTATACATTAGTCAATTTAAAGATTTAATGACCATAGAATATTTTTGAAATTTATTTATGCAAGAATGTGAATTTAATGCATTAAAGGGCAAAATGAACTTTTGACATGAACATATTAATGAGTGGAAGTATGACTCATATTAAGAACCAATCATATGTTTTCTTAAGGATTAAGTTTAATTATTTTAATGGTGAGTGGATTGGTGAGTCATTAAAGAGAGTAAATCAATGTGTGGCACATGTAAAAGTTGAGTTTGTAATTAAAGGAGGGTCAAAGGGCATTTAGGTCTTTTAACACAATTAAAAGAGGTATAAATGTGCTACCATAGTAGAAATAAAACCAAATTTCAGCCCTTGTTTAGTGCAGTTCGGCAAACCAAGAAGAAGAAGAAGAAGAAATTGAGTTTGTCATGAGTCATTCTAAGTGATCTAAGTATGATATTTCATCATCTCTTTCTTTTGCCTTCATTAAAAGTGTTTAAATGTGTGAATGGATGAATTTGAGCAAGAAAAAGTGAAGAAATAAGTAAGTTTTTAGGTTAGGGTTTTATGGGTTTTCATGAGTTTTGTTTGGTTTTCTAGTTTAAGTTATTAATTGAATTCCTAGCATGCTTGTAAAGTTATTTGTACATTTGTACCATAATTGGACTTAAGATTTAGAAAGTTTAACAAAAAGAATTATTCAAATGGCTTGTATCAATGTGAGTACACTAATCTCATATCTAAACTTGAATTTGAGTTATGTTTAAGTGTTAGAGAAATATCTTGCATGGTTTGAGACAATTATATGCCAAGAAAATGAAAAAAAAATATGATTGTATCTCATCAAGTAAAATTTTCAACCATATGTATATTCTTTGGTTTAAATTATATTTGATGATTTTGATAGGGGTTTCATGCTTATTTATGTGTGTTTAAGTTGATTAGAATCAATGATAATAAAAAGGAAAGTTATATGTATATATATCCATTACATTTGGCCAGGGTGGATCGTTATGATTCATATTACAATTTGAGTTTTAATAGCTTGATACATATATGAGTTTTAAGTGAAATTATGCTTGTATTAAAGTGTAGGAGGAGTGAAAAGCAAAAAAAGAGCTTGAAGAAATAGTTTGCTAGTTTGGATAGCAAGTTGTGAGTGTGGTTATTTTTTAAGTTTTTATAAGTTTTATCCATAGATATTGATAATTACAAATGTTTATTTTATTATTCAATTTATTATATTGAATTGTTTAAACTTTTAGCATATTAACACTTTCTAATAATGCATGTAAGTTTTTAAATTTACATTATAAATGCATATATTTTAGTAGTAAAGTAATTTGATATGTTTGAGTAAAGTACATACATAAAAGAGATATGCTAAAAGTATTTATAAAGTTGTATGCTTTTGCCTTAAAAAGATAGTATTTTGGTTATAAATTATATACTAGAAAAAGAATATTTTCTAATTAAATGAATATACTTTCATACCTAGTGTATGTAAGATTTTTAAGTATATTGAAAGGATTTTAAATGTCTTTTGTTTACCTTAATTCCTAGTATACCCGGCTGAATTACCATATGCGTGTATGACAAGAGGTAGAAAGAGTCATTTACTTGGGGGGATTGAGTCAGTGTGTCGCTCTCTGCACGTATATGGTAGTGTAGATCTACCTAATATTAGGAGGAATCATGATCCTAGAGTTTTCGCATCTGCAACTATACATGGTAGCATTCCTTAGTTTTAATGATGGGTATACGTATCATTACGTAAGAACGAGTTTTCCTTAATTACTTTGTAAGACAAGCTTTAAAAAGAAAAACACATTATTAGATGTGAAGTTTAGAAAATAAGAAAAATTTATGCTTATGAAATTTATTACTAGATTTCAAGTAATAATATTTATATGTTTTATGTTAGTTTTACAGTTTTACAACTGTTAGTAAGAAATTATTAGTTTTCTAACTTATTTTGGAATGATATATATATTTATAAAGCAAATATGATAGTTTAAAAGTTTACTTATTCACTAAGTTTAAATATTCATTATATTTTTTATGTTTTTGAAAACAAATCTTCCCTAGGTGCAAGTTTGAACCATCAACGGGAAGGTGTTCCGTCGGATGTACAGGTGGACTGAGAACACGATGCTATTGCACTTGTTTACTTTTGAAATGTCATGTGCATGCATAGTTACTTAAAATTTGACGTATATTTTGTACATACTATTTTTTTGAAGGTGTAAAAGTTTTAAAAATCTTGTGTACATCATGCTTTTGTGTAAATTAAATAAATTTTAAATTGAAAACATGATTGTGGTTGATTGTGAAAAATGGAAAAGAGGATCTAAGGCCCAGAAATTGAGAATGTTGGTGTTATAGAAGTGTACAGGTTTTCTATAAACTTTTACGGGGTAGAATTTTTAGAAAAACAACTGTTGTGCTGTCAAAATTTTTTAATAACCTTGTTTTGCAACCGTACATTAAAAAGAAAATTTTTCATCTATTTTCACTAGAAAAGAAATTTAAAGTGAGAGCGGTACCTCCATGGGACCTTTTCGAGCCTGAGTGAGGGTTCGACTGAGTTCCGTTGGGATGCTACGAGACTCCTTCGAGTTTCGCAGGGGGATTCGAGGCAAGTCCCTATATTTTTGTAAACAATTTTGCACCTAAAATTCTAATTAACAACACAATCATCTGCATTAACAATTTTGCATCTAAAATCTCAATCATCTACATTAACAAACCAAAATTTACAAGTCTAAAACAGTCCAAAATTGCCAAATATAATCCAACAAAACAACACAATAACACCTGTCATATGTTAATCATCACGCAAAATTCACAGTAAATGTTAAATTGAAGTCCCTAAAACAACCTTAGTATATATATATATATATATTCAGTTGTAAACAACCATAGAGCCATAAACAATAAGAACCCAAAAATAGTAGTATAGGACGTTTGCACTTGCCCAAACAACCAAGTTAAGCAATCTAAACAAATTCCAAAAATAGCCTGTAATCCAAGTTGCACAAACAAAAGCTACACAACTTCAAGTTATTCCAACATATAAAAACAACCTCATCAATCTTTCTTATGGCCTTTGAAAAGTTGTCAAGCCTTTCCATTACTTCAAGTCTTCAACCTTTTTTTTTTTTTTCTTAAAAAAAAAAAAAACTATAAGTTTATAATCAACAAATATGCACTTTTTTTTTTCTTAAAACAAATGTAACAATTCACAAATCACTATAAATGAAAAACATATGCACAATACTTACCAAATAAATGAATTACTAAGTCATTTTGCTATCAAATAAATGAATTGCTAAGTCATACTGCTGACTATCAATGTAGGGGCCAATAAACAAACCATCAATGTTAGTGGATACCTAATGACTTATAGGATATCCATTGACATTGACGATTTGTTTATTGTTGCTAACTTACTGTACCATCCATATTTAGAACACAATAAGTAAATATAAGTCTATAATTATAAAATATAAATGAATATTTAACACAAACAATGAAATGAACGTTCACAACAAGTAAAATCACAAACACAATTACAATCACATTTTAACAATATTACGAATATAATTGAAACAATATCATTAATCAAACCAGTTAAACCACCAAGTGTAGAACTATTAGATGAAAGATACAAATAACAATATATAAACAACTATTTCAACATTCAAATAACCTGAATTAAACAACAAAAATGCAATATATATCTTCCATACAACCAAACAAGCAGTACATTTACCGTATGAACAAAAATAGTCTTAAAAAATTCGATAGCCAAACCAACACACATATAAACAACCAACATATCATTAGATAATGAACCAAATATATGCAACAAACATGAACCAACTATTAAATTAGAAATAGATTGACATATATATAAAACAAAACATATATAAACCATATATAAATAGTATATAAACAATATGTATTAACAGAAAACAAAACAAACTAGATCCAAATGCTTCTTCAGTTTTTCCCCTGCCTAAACCAAAAATAAATTAAAAAAAAAAATTGCATGAAACCAAAATTTTTTGGATCGAAAAAACCAAAAGACTAAATATAAAATTAAAGTATCAAACCAAAAATAAAAATAAAAGATTATCTCCCCTTTCAGCAACTCCATAAGAGCTCCTACCAGTGGTTCTTCCTCCATCTGAACGATGACAACTAATAGCTAGTTTCGGTTCTTCCTTTACCTGAGACCAAAAAACAAAGTAAGGAAAAGAAACACAGTGACTCAATGAGGAAAAGAAGAAAAATAAAGAAGAAACGTAAAAGAGGAAAGAAGAAATGATGTACCAACTGCTTTTGCTTCTTGTTGTTGCGATGATGATGCTTGCGATACTGAGAGGAAATTGAATCAAAATTTATCATGAATCTTGATCTAAATTTCACTTTTAAACTAGAGCAAAGAGGGAGAGAAAACAAGTTGAGTATCGGCTAGGATTAGGGATTGGAGAGAAAATGAGTGAATTGGTAGGTTATTTGCCTTTTATATTTTTCAATTTCTTTTATTTTTTTTTAAATCAAGTCGGTTTTGGGTCAGGTCGGGTTTTTTCCACCCGAAACCAACCTAAAACCGATTTAAATCGATTTTTAGCTTTGAAAACGGACCCGATCCAATTTTCAATTGAAAACCAATAATTTTGGTTTAGGTCGGTTCATGTCGAACCGGGTTAGGTCGGTCCCCCCTTTTTTGCCCACTCCTAATCCTGATTACTATACGATGCTAAGGTACATTAGCTTGTATTGCATATATATTCATATAGGATATATTGATTGTGTTTGATAATATGATTGTTTGATTTATTTGATTAGTTAGCTCATTTAAATAGGAATATATTGTGATAGTTATGTGATGTTTAGATATCATAAATGAGAAGTCCTAGTTGGAGTGAAACACTTAAGGTTACCCTAGGAAAACCGAAACTTAGGTTGGAGTGAAACACTTCGGTTACCCTAAGTAAACAGAAACTTAGGTTTGATGGAATTAGGTAATACTCATTTGAAACAGAACCTAGGAAAACCGATATTTAGGATTGATGATATTAGGTAATACTCATTTGAAAGAGAAAAATAAGAGGATTATTAAGGTAATATTTATATTTATTTTTGACATAAGGAAGGTTAAGTTTTTACATTATTAAAAAACTAGATTAATTTCTTATTTGGATTAAAAATGTTGGTTATTCTTACTCTTGAAGAGTTTGTTTATGGAAACCTTTTATTTAGGAGAATAAGGAAGAATTTTAGAATAGATAGAATTCCAAAAGATCCTTTTATATACATACATACATACATATATATATAAATAAATGGTGGTGTGGATTTACTATCCAATTACATGAGTTGGATACATAATTGGCTAATATTTGGAGACTTAGATGATTAAAACAAAAAAGAAAATAAAAAGGCATCATCAATATCGAGAGTTTTTGTACGTCAAATATATACATTTGACCTACTAACATTCAATCATGTAATATGAGTTTACATATCTCTTAAAACTCAAGTACAATTAATGAGAGAAAAACACAACGATGAAATATCCCAAAATAGAGTCAGGCCTATTGTTTAGCAAATCATTGAACAAAAATAAACAAAACTCGAGATGGTTTTAGCACTTGAATACAGTTCGTAGTGTGTTTAGGACTTGTATTTATTACAGAAATGAGATTTAACTTTGATGCTCGTTTTGACCTATTGTCGTTAAACTTTAACATGGTAAGAATTATTTCCAAATCAGGTGGCCCAGGATGTAAAGTACAATGTAAATTGGCTTCTCTCAATGGTTAATAACATCTTTTTTATTCTAATAATTGGTGAATAGTTTAATGGGGTGTTCACTTGCACGTAATCGAAATAGTTTTGAATCAAAATGATCTATAATTGGAATGGTTGGAAATCAGAATGATATATCGAAATCAGAATAAGTTGTTTATTTCAATAGCAAAAATCAGAATCAAAATTGACAGTATTTTCTTTGAGATATTTACATTATTTTAGAATCGAAATAGATTAATTATAAATTATAAAAATACCTTTGATTAAAATTATGTACTTCATAAGCATTTTTTTGTAAAATAACAATAATAATAATAATAAATAATGTAACCATTGAGATTTTTTCAATTACAAAAGAAGCATTATGTATCTTCTCATAAAAATGTGTTTGTGATGTAGTGTCATATCTTACTATGTAATTTATCATAATATGCTAAAAAAAAAAAAAATTAGCAATATTATTGTAAGTATATTGTATAATTATATTGTATATCAATATTATAGTTATTGTTAAAAAAATAAACTTTCTTAACAATATGCTTTTGTATCAATAATATTATAGATCAATATTATATTTATTGATTTTTTTAATAAGGGGTATAAAAGATTTTTTAACTTGTTAAAGGAAATGAGAATAGGCTTCTCAAATGGCGTAGGCAAAATGAAATTTCTATCCAATAATCCCAAATGCATGTGGTACCCATAATTTCTATTCCATAACTTCTTTTTTTTTTTTAAAGAATGAACATACTGTTATGAAATACTACCCATGCGACACAAAAATTACACCATAAGATATCTATTCTCATAATAAATAGAGAAAACTTTTCATACATTAATAAATACGCTATTATGACTCAAATCTCTATCATTAGAATAACGAAAAGGAAACAAAACAAAGAACTAACCCTTAACCAATAAGTGGATGTGCATTTTGTCTCAAATAAAAAAAAATAGATGTGCATTTATTACAAAGTTTTTTTTTTTTTTGTTACAATTTTCATCTTAAAATTGATAACCCATAATGTGATAACAAATAAGGGTAAACCAGAAGTTATTCAAGGATCACCCAAGGACCAGAAACCAGTAGCCCTACAGCCAGACATTGTCTTTAATGCGACATAAAGCATCAAAATCATTACCTCAATGAATGATGGAGAGAACGGATGGAAACTTAGGGTTGTTTGGTTTTTTAATCCAAAGATCTAACGAAATTGTTAAATATTAAAAATAAAATAACGACTAAAATATTAAATTTGAATGATATAATTTTTTTTCTCTTTATCTTTAAATGTACAAAAATTTTATTTAAAATTTAAAATTAAAAATATCTAAAAATTAATAATTTAACATTTATATATTTTTACTAGTAATTATTATGTAACTTTATTCAATATAATACAAATAATTATAATAAATTATTTAATAAATATTAAAACACTTTGATGTACATATTAATAATATCCTTATTCATAATTAAAATATAATTAATTATTAAGATAAAGTATTTTTTAAAAATTATATATAAATAAATTATTATAATAAATTAAATTAAATTTATATATTTAAATAAAAATAAACAACATGATGTTAAATAGAATTCCTATTGTTATATATTTAAATAAAAATAACATTAAAAGAAATATTTGTAACAATAGAATTCCTATTGTTACATATTTAAATAAAAATAACATTAAAAGGAATCTGTATAATATAAAATTATAATAAATTTAGAAATATATTGTTTTAAAAATGATCAATTTGAATAATATATATAAAAAATTATTAAATAATTTGATATTCAATTAAAAGTAAAAAATTATAGTTTTCTTTTTTAATAATTTTTAGGTGATTTGACCATTTAAAAAAAAAAATTACTTAATATGTATACTTCAAACCTATTACATGAAAAACGATAAAAATAATCGATCCTGTAGTATCATTCTAACATAAAAACAAAGCTAATCACAGTTCAACTCCACTAAGCAAGCATAAATATGCTTATCAACACTGAAAATGCACAAGAAATGATGAATTTACACTTAAATTTCATGCCCTACTATGCAAAAATCAAGCCATAATTGAACCAACCCTCTTGTCAAAGCGAAACAATAAAACAAGAACCGTATAAAATCTAGTTTCAAAAAGAAAAAAAAATATATATATATATATATATATATATAATTTAGCAGAAATTAAACGCCACCTTGTATCCTTTTCAAAGATTGATTATGCCACATATATATATATATATATATATATATATATATATTCAAATGCTTTTATGACTGCCATAATGCTTTTAAAGGTAACCCTTCCATCACTTATGCTGCAATTGTCCATCTCCACCAACCTATGCAGTTCATAAGTCAAAATGGGTTTCAAAGAGGGAAAAAAAAAAGGGTATTAAACAGGACAACATCCCCCTCATTATCCGATTTAATTGACTAATGGCAAGAAAATAAATTTCCGGTCTCTGAGAACGATATCTTCTCCATCATGTAGAAAGGGCTGTTGTCTTACATATGGGGCACAGGTTTTTCTGCATTAGCCATTGTTTGATGCAGTCTGTATGGAAGTCATGTCCACAGTCAAGCATCCCAAGATCATCACCATCAGCATATTCCTCCTGCCAAAAATTGGTTTAAGCACAAGCAACAGAGTTAAGAGCAATAAGTTGGTTAAATGAAGTTGTTTAAAGGCAGCACTCTTCGCATTTCTATCCTCTATTTCATACCTGACAAACACAGCAAGGCTCCTGGTCTGATGGAGTTTCTGTTTCTGCGGATGTGTACTTTTTCTGTTTGAGTAACTTCATAATAGATTCCTCAGTCAGTCCAGTTTTGACATCTCCTATGCGTTCTTCCAATGCCAACAATTCCTAGCAATCCAACCGTTTAAGTAAAACATGTTTCGAAGTGGAAAAAGTGTCAGGTTAATAACCTTCTTTCTCACCTCGTAAGACATGTTGTCAACGTCAAGGCGCATATCTCTGTGCCGGTCATGTATTTCAGCTAGACCATGATAGATAAATGGATCAAAATGCATAAAATCCTGACAAAACACCACATGAAGATCAGCTATGCTAATTATATTTATATATGGAAGAAAGGCCAAAATCTAAGCAATTTCTTTTCCATAAAGCATTTGCTTATTATCTGCTGGCTTAAAGAACTGTTAACTACACGCTTCAGAATCCACTAGCTGCTTAGTTCCTCAAACCAAGTGATGGGTAGATCAACTTTCCGGTAATTTTTCCCCCTCCTCTAGAGGGACATTTTATTTTCACTTAAGTATCTTAAAAGCTTTTTCACAAAAATATGTTTGTAAGCAGCCATCAAGAGAGCTACTTACAGAAACGTCCCGTGCATGAAAAAGAAAACGTAAACATCTGTTAAAGTAACAAGGCTGCATGAAGCAAAAATAATCCTAAGCATAAAACTTCTAGCAAGTCCAACTAATGAAGCAGCCAGATCTTGGACAGCACACATCAGAAAACTACATGCAGCTAGAGGTTACAAAAATGGGTTGCTAAATTTTTTTTCAGAAAAATGGGTTTGTAAGTAGCCATCAAGAGAGCTACTTACATACATGCCCCGAGCATGGAAAAGAAAAAGCAAACATCAGTTAGAAATAACTAGGCTGTACGAAGCAAAGATAAACTTATGCATGATTTTTCTAGCAAGTTCAACTATGAATCAGCCAGATCTTGGACAGTACATATCAGAAAACTACATGCAGCTATAGCTTGAAAGGTTGGCCCTGTTTGGTGTCCAATCCAGATTTGCATAGGATATTCCTCTAAAACATTTTCTTACTAAGAGACTCGATGGATCAAACAGTTCAAGCTTTGCAACTTATAACCTTCTTGCTTGAAAATATCCCCCTAGAGTCATCACTGCATATGTAGATAAACACGTAGGAAGAGCGATGCAAACATATTGTGTCACACCTCAGTTACACATTTATACATTGATACACACAGAAAAATTATGCAACTTAATTTTGTAGCACTCAGAACTGCATTCACAAGATTATTCATGTGTCAAATGCTTACAAAAAAAGATACCCACTGTTCCTGCTTTTAATTTGTTGTCTGCTAGATACAAGTCTAACAAATCTGAATGATCCATGATGCTAAGTTATATATGAGTTTCAGTGGAAATATGATTCATTGCTGAATCTAAGCTCTAAGCTTGTAGACTTTTATTATGGAAGTTTAAATACATAAAGAAAGAACAAGGAATCTTATAACAGTAATGATTAACACTCCAGTTAAAACTATAAATGATCACCATGAATTAAAACTATAAATCATGAGGAGAACTGACTCTCTATCAAACTTAGCATGTTTCCATTAACTATACTAAATTACCAAGTTCAAAACACCACAAAATAAATGACCAAGAACATAAAACATAACTTGTTACAAAAATTCTAAAGCTAACCTCACTTCTCAAGTTTGTAACAAGTTCAAAAGCTAACCTCAATTCTTAAATTCTCACCACGACGCATGGCGTTCAAGACTTGACGAATCTGGTCAACAGAGATGAGCATAAATGTTTAGTGCAAGAATGCCATGCTTCATAGTTAACTAAACAATTATAATAGGAATCAAAAAATGTAAGAGCGGATCTATATAGTAACTAGACATAGCAGAAATTCCGGAATCAATAGTATATAAGCATGATTTGGACACAATTAGTAACCAATAGTCTATGCTTAGAAAAGTACATGTAACACAACATAATGCCACAAACACAACAGTCTAAACAAAATCATTAGAAAGAGTAAAAAATCTTGGTGTTCGAAATGAATAAATGCTTTATCTACACTTCAAAAAAGGAATATTTACGCAAGATAATGCCACAAACACACAAAAATCACAAGAAGATAATTTAGATAGAAAGCAAGAAATCTCAGTTATCAAAATCAATAAACGTTTTGCATATGCTTCCTTCTATGTAATTTTGTATTTGTAGCAAAATATATTTCAACTCTATCTACTACATAAGCATATGGAGTTACGATCCTCAAAAAAATTCCTCAATTACCTATAGTTTGGTGACTACAAATTTATGGATAAGAATCTTTTTACTAAAATAATTATCAATAAGGGAAAAAAGCTAAATAAATAATTAAAGTATTAAATACAAAATTAGTCCTATAGCCTCTTGACCTAAGTCCCAGGTCAACATTCTATCACATTCATAGATAGTTGGGAGCTTAAGGATTCCACTTGCTAAAGCATATGCTAGTCTTTTAAAAAATATTGATTAATTCCTTCAGTAGGGCAATTAATCATGTATTAGAGTTTTGCGGATGTTCAACTATTCTAGCTTATGCCTATTTCAAACTATCCAATTCAATCATCGAGTAAGTCAAACAGGCAAAGAGTGAGAAAATGTATGTCCCCACCCCCCGCCAAACAATTTTCCTAAAGTTCATTATTTGGCTTGAGCTAACAAAAAGCTAAAGTCATAGCAATTAAACTACAAGACGTCAGCTGGTTCTCTTTTTGTTTCTTGTTGAAGCAACCAAGAGCTTATACTAGACCTTCACTATATGTACTTAAAACATCCTTATGCCAACTTCCCACCAGCACCCCTCTAGAAAATTTTAATTGAATCAATTATCAAATCCACATCTTAATTTCCACATACTGCTACCTCTTCTAAAACTTACTCTAAATTAAGAAGTAGGGTTTCAGTAAATCACCGATGCTCATGGCGGCTCAACATTTAAGAGGATGCCAATTCACTAATTCCTCAACAATAGACAGTTCACCTTGAAGACCTAATGTGATTATTTAACATGTAATGCTCTTCTAGCCTACCAAATGTAGTTATGAAACAGGTGTTGCTCTTCTAGCAGTTAGATATTAGCGCTAACAAAGTTTTCTAAGGTTGTTAAACAGAATAGATTACCATTCTTATAACCCATATCAACATTTCCAGGCTCCCAAATATTATATTACAGCAATTATATTGTGTCAAAAATGTTAATTGATTCCGTTTTGAAACACAAGCAGTCATAATGTCAAACAGGCTTCCCCCATCTCTTAATTCATGCAACCATCAGTCTATAGAAAACCTTGTCTCTCTTATTTTTGAACATTCTCCTTACTAGATGAAATACATCTATAATGATGATGCCAAATTAATTTAAGTTATAGTTAAATGAACTCCATATTTTAGTTCCTTGATAGACATGATAAGCCTCAATTGTGATGTTAATTCCAATAGTTGCCATCTAATTCACCATTATATTGTTGATGGGCGATTTCTAGCGATTTTGGCTTCATGAGAAGATTTGCAGACTATAACCCGAACTGGGGACTTTGGAGTTAGCTCACCCTAGTGGGATCGTAACCCTTTGTCCAGGCCATTGTAGCACATGCATCACACAGGGCATAAAGGGCTGGATGACTTGACATCATCCTCACCTTCCTTCAGTTTATCACATGTAGTCTGCTCACAATTTCAAACTCAATGGTCGCAACTAAGCACAGTGGTTACGCTTGTCGAGGGACAACAGTTGGTTGTAGAACATAATGTTAGCCATTCTCTTGATTCCTTTCCTAATATGAGTGTTGAAACATCAAGAATTGTTGCTCAAAAAATAAACTGCACTTATTGCATCCAAAAGTTAATGGTTTGACCAATTTAGAGATATTCAACGATACCTTTGAAGAATAGCTGAGAAACAACATGTATAATCATTTGTAAGCCCCTCATTTTGTGGGTAACCACCTAGGAAATAGCTCAACCTAAGATACAAAGAAGCCCCATTTAGGCATGATGAGAGACTCAAGAATTATAGCTCATTTGTTTATTTTGTGTAATGAATAAATATTTATTTGTATTGTAATGGAATTATTTATTTGTCTATTTATGGACTCTTAATTACACAAGCAAACGTACTTTTGGATTTCAGGTCAAACGAAGGCAGGGGGTGCCTTCCCCTGTCCCAACCCCATTTACAATAATAGTGGTTTGGCGACAGGACAGGGCCAGGAACAGTTAACAAGGACAGATGTGGAAATGCTGTCTCCAACAACAATATTTTTTACAAGAGACAGAGTACTGTCTCCTAGGATAAAACCCACTGTTGATAAACCTAATCAACTTGACCCTGAGCAAAATTTAGAAAACCTCAAAGAAAAAAAGCAGTAAATAGGAAACAATTTGATATTATTTGAGAGGAATGGTTGCAAGGGATATAATACATACGTATAAGCATGCATGAATGCAAACATACAAAAAGTGATAAAGAGAGGGCAATCAATTACTGAAGCAACTTTAGAAGAAGATATTAGCAACGATTTGTATTCAAGACCTAGTGTTCTAAAACTCAGCCAAGGTGGCCATCAGCCATGCCAGAAACTGCCTAGGCACCGCCATTAGCTGGCAAACTGCCTAATCAGTACTAGGTGGTGCCTAGGCGCTCCTAGGCAATCTCCTTGGCCTATGTGCTGTGAAGTTCAGTTAATTTTTTTTTTCCAACACCCAAAATGACACTGTTTTGAGTGTTATTCATTAAAAAAACACCCAAAACAATGTAGTTTTGGGTCTTTGTTTTAAAAATAAATAAATAAATAAAAGCACCCAAAACAAAGGTTTTTTTCTTTTCTTTTTTTTTTTTAATTTGGGTTCTTGCTGCATAAACTAAAATCGTCAACAAAACCCTAAGCTTGAACTCCCACCAATCACCACTTCCGTTGTTGACCATTGACTGCCAAGGAATTTTCCTAGGCGCTAGGCCTCGGGTCACTACCTGACTAGCCTAGCACCTTTTAAGAACACTGTCTCATATACCTTTTTTTTTTTGGATAATCCAGAAATCCCCTGAAACCACTTGGCGAATTCAAGTTCCAAACTAGAACCCTATTGAATCCTACAATCTTTGATAAACAGTAAATTATAATCTTTAACCATGTATGTACCCATAAGAGTTTGAACTTTAGACCTTAAAGGAGCAAACTCTAAGGCCCAACTATTCTTACTAACCACTTATGGACCTGTCTCAGATACATTTGGTCTAATTGAGTTGGGTACATGGGCAAGAATGGTGCTTAAAACTAGAAATTATATGTCAGGACTACAATACCAATTCCCACATCCATCATCTTAATTTGGCATTAAACTATGAGATCATTTAGAGAATAAGACTAGTCTCTTTAACTTTAAAATTAAAAACCCCAATACCATTTTGTGTTTTTGTCTCCTGAAAGACAGCTTCCTCCATATATCCAGTCATCTTCAACTTCTAGGCCTTCATAGTGCACTCCAATTGCCATCCAGCCAGCACTTTTTTTATCAACATCAAAGTCGACATACCAGCTACCACATTACGATGGTCACCATAAATGGAGCTCAAACTGACAGCTGCCATGCCATTAAAGCAAAATGCCCCATGTGAATTAGCACGGGAACAGGATAGAGATGGGGACCCCCCTTTCAAAGGGAATCCCCACCTAGTCACTCCCAACCAGCCCATCTACATTCGCAGATATGAGACTGCTAAACTTTTATTTACTAAAATTCCAGGCAGACATTTCAGTTTGTGTAAGGTGAGGTTGGAAACCCAAACATGAGACAGCATAAATATCACAGTTTTCTATTTACTTTAAAGAGGTACAAGAACTGTGCAAAAATAGGTGGAGAGATAAAAGAGTATTCTATGCCTTGAAATATGGTCTTTTCAGGAATATAGTAGAAAATCAAAACAAGCAATTACCAGTTCATTACAATTCAAGCACATCAAAAGTTTGGAAAAGAGATAACATAATTAGTTGTTTGGGACTATAAAAAACTAAAAAGAAGAAATATGGTGTTACACCATGATTTTGAATCAGAAGAGAGATTTCAAGAAATGGCAGATCTATTCACTCAATCAATAACCGAGCCGGATTTGATGTATCATAAGGGATTTTCCTTTTCTATTGATTCCTATCGATTGGATCAAAAACTATTCTTGGCCTAATTCTTCTTCTGGTGATCGATTCAACCTCTGATCAAAAAGATATAACTTGGTTATATTTCATCTCTTCAACAAGTTTAGTAATGAGCATAATGACCCTATGGTTCCACTGGAGAGAAGAACCCATGATTAGCTTTTCACGTAACCTAGAAAGTATTACGCCTAATGAGGGGCATGCCAAATAATCCACCACCAAATTTGAGCCCTCAAATTGGTCAGCGATATACCTAACCTAGAGAAGAACTCCAAAATGCCTTCTGTAACCTAGATCGAATAATTCCCAGTGAGAAGTATGCCAATTAAATTTACCACTGAATTTTACCCGTCAAAGCCATGAACACCTAACCTGAAAATAACTCAGAAATGTCTTATAACTCACCAATAAGCATAAGCCAAACAAACACACGATTAACCATCCCACATTACCTTAAGTTGGTTTACAGAAATCCCAACTTGAGGTGACACGATGTAAACCTAGAAGTACCTTACGAGAGAAGTAAATAACAGTAAACTAGGAGAAAGAAAGCTAACAATCATACCAATGCTTTAACTGACAATTCAATTTGAGTTTTTCTATACCTGAAAAAGGGGGTATTTTTATTCTTCAATTTTTTTTACTCTTTTTTTTATAATATTTATTACAATACATATAAACCAACTCCTCCCCATTCTTGTGTGAGTGGGAGTTGTGAATTACATAAATATCAATGCAAATGGGTTGCAAAAACATCCATGGTATATTAAAGAAATTGATGAGAGAAAGAGAAACAGCTATGTCAGACAACATTCTACACGATAAATTAAACTCAATACTTGGTCATAGGACAGCTCACTGACTGCAAAAAAGACACGCATCTGTACCAACTGAAATAATTGGAATAAAAATATCAAGACATCATAAATTAGAACCAACTATAATCTATAAACAACATTTGATAAGTGGAAGATTCAACAGTAATGAGCCTTAGCAAAATAATTGTCAGAAGCAGTGAAGTTAAAGAAAGCCAAAAAACAAATACAAACCTCAGATATCAGCCGGTGTCTCCCTTCAACATCAGCAGCTAAAGCCTGTAAAGAACGGGGCATACCTAGGACATCATTGACTTGTCTGCCCATCATCAATGCTGACCGTCGGAGAGCTTGATGAAGAGCCTGATCATTAGAACCAGAAGATATTGGTGCCTCCTGAGAGGTTGAAGCAGGGCCTGAAGACAATGGAGGAAAATGACCACTATGACCCCCAGACTCAGAGTCTGATGGAAATAAAGACCACGGAGCAAATTCAGATAATCTTTGCTGACCATGTGTTGAGGGGTTGGGGTAGGGAATCCAAGCAGAAGGAGACAAAGGATGGATGCTTGAACTGGATCCAATTTGACTGGTTGAAGAAACACCTCCGGAAGAGCTTCCAGTGGCCAAACTCCAACTAGCTGGATCTTGCACCATATTTCTCATCTCAGCTGAAGGTACAAACATGGGATGGTCAGCATTGTTTCTTGGGATGCTTCTAAAGTTCACATCGTCTCGTGAAGCAGTACCTCTCTCTCCAGACGTAAAAGAACTTGATAAATTGCCTACTCTGGAACTAGAAGCCCCATTCCAAGGGAAAGGATACGTGTTTCTTGACAAAGTAGAAACATGCATAGCATGAGGTTGGTTCTGAACAACAGTTTGATTTGTAGCCACTGTCGCTGTTGATCTCAAGTCCAGAGAATCATTAAATGGGATGGGTATAGGTGATGGTGATGGATGAAGGGAAGAAACATTTGAACGCCCTGTACTCCAAGATGATGATAAATTGAATGGTTCCTGATGAAGTCTTGGATCTCCTCTCCTACCAAAACTTCTATGGGGGTTTTCCAAATTTCTTGAGATACTTGACGGAGGGAAGTTATCAGAAGCAACTGGTCTCAAACCAACTCCAAATCTAGAGTTTGATTGATCAGCAGGAGTAACACTGCGGGAATTTCGAGAAGGTGGAGACAAACTTAAGCTGCTAGATGCATCATAACGTGCAGGGACAGCATGCCATACACCATTTGCAGCTTGAGGGAAGCAACCTGAACTTCCAGCTGAGCAAGACTGTCCAGAGGTACCTTCAAGTGCCTTTCTCTTGCAGGATAGACCCCAACCACCCAAAGGAGAACCTGAGCCACTGCTGTTTTCCTCCACCATTAAACCAGAGCTTCCAGATGAACTCCCAGCATTATCAGAAGAAGCACCAGCAGAAAATGCTTGCCCTGTTTCCAGCCCACCTGAGTTGTAGAGAATAGGGCCTGCACCAGTTCCAATACCCTGCCCACTATTACTACTATTACCCATATACCCTGCATTCAGATTCACATTCTGTGTAGCATGATTAGAGCTGGAACCTTGCAGAAATAAAGGTCCATCTCGGGCCGGGTTTCCACTGCGGCCCATACGCCCAGAGGGAAAAAGGATGCTAGCTGGATCAAATTGCCTTTCTTCTGACCTGGGACCAACCACAGCACGAGCATTATATGGAGCAGACCAACCATGCTCCATTTTTATTCCATCTTCATCCATTTGACTTTCTGAATTCAATCTAGAACTAGTTTCACCATAATTCCAGACACGAAAGCTCTGACTTTCATGAGTAACCGCATTTACACAAGTTGAACTACCAGGAGACACTGCATAATTTGCCAATTGACTTTCCACCGGATTCAGCATATTATCCATAGAAGTCTGCTGATTCATACTAGTGCTATTGGCAACAGAACCCTGATCAACATTGACAGATTCAGGGCGGGAATCAATGGTTTTCCCTTGACCTTGCATCAGCGTCAATGTATTAATACTAAACAATTGCGTATAAGATGTTACAAATATTCCAAACTCAAATGGTGAAGCAAGTTACACACTCCTCATGCAACCAGCAGAAGAAAGGCAGTGAACATCAACTCAAAAGGGTATCAGAAGAACTGCAAAAATGTTAGCAAAGTCAGAATAGAATACAGACTAAATCAAAAAGAAAGGACACAAAGAAATTTAAAAAAGAAAAAATAAGTCTTTGCAACTAGCAGTCTCCACTTACAGGTATGGTTGTAAGGCTCCCATGTCGTCCAGCTTTGATGGATGGCATTAAATTGTCTGAGGTCAATGCATATATAGTTTCACAGGAAACCCTAAACAAAAGATGCACAAGATAATGACAATAGTATACATGAGACACAAGCTGTCATTTAGAAGCCATAATAATAATTCAAACGTATTCATAGCTAAGCCAGCTAGTTGTACCAGCGCAACCATAATTCTTATCCTTCAAATTTTCCATTACATTGTTAACAAAAAATGACTCTTCAAAAGTATAAACTCCAAGCAATGTACAGATTATAATGCCAAACCAATTAAAAATTTAAAACTACATATGCTAATCATAAAAGCAATGACTAAATTGTTCTCCATTTTCAAAAGAGTGTCTGGAAGGTATCCATGAGTGAGAATCCTCTCTAACTTTCAGGTTTTTCTAGTAATAGATTGCAAACTAAAAGATATAGACAGGACCATAATAAATTGTCTAAAGCTATAAAATATGATAAAGCAAACCATGACTAGTCTCAGAGAAGATATCTCAAAGATGAGCATTTAAAGATCCATACAGACCGTATCTATTCTCTAAACATCATATAACAACAATTATGACTTATGTAATTCAGAAAACGATAAAACGTCATAAAACATAACAAATTCTAAGAGACAACTGAAGAAGGAATATTTCTACATAATACATATGCCACACAGATCACTTCCCAAACAATACAAAGGAAATTTGCCTATTAATTAGTATCGTTTTAATCCTACTAAGATACTTTTGTGCTTTGGTTTGGCTAGAACTATCACAATTCAACTTCAAAAGCATCACTCAGGCAATAGAGAACAATTTTAATAAACAGAGAGCTGATTGACACTGAGCAGGTGCTTCAGCTCATTGTTCACCACTGCTCATACAAGTATTACAATACAGGCATCACAGACAAAAAATTCCATGCTTTAATTTTTTTATCTATTATTGCGCTAATTTTGCCATTTCACTAATCAAACTGAGCTTTATAAGTTATATGATATTTCTGTAATTCATACAGTTTGACAGCACAGTTCACAAGATTGACTATTTATATATCTCTTTCATTCTATTCCTACATTCTGATGGGGCCTTCACTTTTATAAAGGAACCTGTTGCATCTAATACCAATTGCACATCACTGTTTTGGCTCAACATAGTGTAGCACCACACTTCAAACTCTTTGATCAGACCCTCACTGAATCATAAACAAAGAGGCATACATGAGACATCGCCATGACTGAGCCATAAGGTTTGACAACAACGTCTTCACTACACTCTAATATCTACCCCACTTAGATTTAGGTCTCACATGTTCCTACAAACACAAATCGGAAATGTAATTACAACAAGATAATCGATCACTCAAAACCATGTCAGACAATGTACTTGTCAATATCAACCTACTACCACCAACGATACTCACCCACCTAATTATTAGCTTCCACTAACAAAACCATATACATTCAATACCTAAACAAAGAATACCAGACCTTCTACAGAAAATATCTGCGGACAAGAACTACAATAAAAAGTTCAATAAACAGACCAGAAAACCCATAACCAAACGATGAAAAAAATCAGGACCATTAAACAACAATACATGTCAAATTAGATACCTGCATTGTAAAGCATAAAAGCTAAGAACATTGAAACATCAACAACAACACCAACTTTAAAAAGAGAAGACCAAAATGTTAAAGAACAAAACTTTGAAGAAATCACCAAACCCACTTCTAGTACCAAAAAAACAAACAATCAAAAGACCCACTAAACCAACTTACACGATCAACAAAAACATTAAAAAAAAAAACCACAATTCAGTATGAAACGATTCAACAACAATGATACCCAAATCAAACTATGACAAAGGAAATTCAACATCCTAAACGAAACCCAACATGGGTGAACTCGATCCCTCATAATAGCACACGAAAACAAAACCAAACATACCCATATACAAAAAATGGAAAAAGAAACAACACAACCATCAAAAAATTAATCAGAGATCAATCAAGAACCACAAAAAAAGCAAGGACAGATTAATATAAGTACCCGAGAGAGCAAGAGCCAGAAAAAGAGAGAGAGTGCGAGATCGAGGGAACCAGAGAGAGAGTGATAATAGCAGTTACAGATAGGAATCAGAATACCCAGAAGCGTTTTTCTCTGGTATCGCTTGGTGGTTTTGGTTTGGAATTATGTTAACCAAACACACGCATACTACACTCTCTCTCTCTCTCTCTGTATATACGTGTGCGTTGGTGGTGGTGGTGGTGGTGGTGGTGGTGGTGTTTTGTTTTCAGTTGCTAAAACTCCTAATAATATTTTATTATAGTTTTGTTTGCAAAGAAAAAAAGGAGATAATAATCAGAACAGACAAAAGAAGAATGGACATAAAATGAAAAAAAATAAAAAACAGACAAGAAGAGAGAGAGAGAGAGAGAGTAAATGATGGCATCGAAAGTGTAATCTGGGTCTTGAATTTTAAGATTATGTGGTGACGTTGGTGTTGGCGTTGTTGGTGTGAGGGTGCTCTCTCACTTGGGTCTAACTCCCCTTCCTTACAGCCATGTTACTGTACACGTAGCTTTCATGCAACAGTATGGGTCCCGTTTCGTTTTTGTTTTTGTTTTTTCACTCCACTCACTAATTGCCTTCTCTTTTTTTTAGGTTATTATTACTTAATTGGTGTTTGGGTACTTGCTAACCGCACCCCAATTGAATTTTTTATTGTGGTGGGCTTTGTGGGGAGGTGGTTTAGTGACTTGCCATTTTTGTAGGTTGGTTTAGCCGGAATGATAGAGAAAAATCATTGGATTAAAGGAAACTTTGCTAATAAGGTTGAAAAAAGAGGAATTTTCTTGAATCGAAACTAAGCTAAAAAAAAAAGTTCGAAAACTATTAATTTTTTCAATCAAATCGTTTTGGAAAATACACGTTTCGTCTTTTTTAACTAAAAACAATATAACATAAATGAAAAGGAAAGTATACGCATAGAAAATAAATAACAAACAATAATTTATCAAACTAAGGGGCGATAGCATAATTTGTTAAAAACCAACAATGTTGGCTGCATCGATGCTCCTCTTCTTTGGAAAAACTCAACCTCGAGTTACACTCTTCAACTTCATCTCCATCTAATAGGAATGATACAAATTATTATTGCCATTGAAAGTGTTAGAGATCTTCAAATGAGGACGGAAATTAATAATATATGCATTGTTGCTGATTTTTTTTTTTTTTTTTTGGATATAAAACAACCCAATCTTCTTTAATTATAACTTGTGATAGCTAGTAGCCAACAACGTACGTATATTTATTGAGGTGGACGGACCACAATTAGATCTTCTTTGAATAGGTTCATGCTTGTGTTGGCATGCAAACAACTCTTGCTTATGATTTGTCCATTTATGCCTTGTTTCACTAAGCTTTTCATAAAAACTTCAATGGGTCTACCGCCTACCTTCTTGCTTTAATACAATTTCAATCCCTATCATGGAATATTAGTTTCTACAATAAAATAATTAGTGGTGTAAATCTCTCAATTTATAAGTTGTGTTATAAAGTAGCATCAAGAACTAGATCGATGTGATGTTGTAAATTTCTCATTAAAGATAGTTTATCTACCATATCCACTGGTGTTATGTCAGCAAAATCCAATATTAACTCAATAATACATTGCAAAGAAGTGCTGTGATTACTAAAGACATTAACTCAATGATACATTGCAAAGAAGTGCTTTGAATTTCAACACAAAGTTCAAAACTAAAGACAACAGGCAAAGTTGTTTTATTTGAATCAGCTTGGTGACTCATAAAGGCAAAAGCAGTATTGCCAATAGCTCTGGTAAGAAAGGTAGAAAAAAACTCGAACCTGCTGAGAAAAAAATTTCTTGAACGAAGCTAAGCAAAAAAAATTTGATAACCAATATTGGAAAAATTGGTTTTCTACATCGACCAAATTATTAGATGAAATGCTTGTTTCGATTTTTTTTAATAATAGCAAAATAACACGAACTAAAAGAAAAAAGTTGTCGCATGGAACGTAAATAACAAATAATGATTAAACAAACTAAATAACAGTAGCATAATTTACAAAATATATAATAGTGTTGGCATAAAAAAAAAAAACATGAAACCATGAAATAGAACAAATTTTGAAGAATCTTTTGCCTTGATTTGTGCAAGATTTAATCAATAGATGTTACATATAATATATCTTTAAATTTATTTCCTTATTTGTAAGTATAAAATAGTGAAAGATCTTGTATTTTTGCTCTTTTAATGTCATAAAGAGTATGAGATTGTGGGTGAGTTTAGGATTGTTATAACTTTGATATATAATCCTTTATTTCACAAGTTTGGAGAAAAATGGTATTTGTCACCTATTTAGAATTCAATTACATATTTTTCCATCATTGAATTGGAATGAAAATTAATGGATTGAGACTGATCAAATCACAAATTTAAGTCAAAATTTTAAATTGATATAGTTTGACTTGTAAATTATAAATAAAATATAAGTGCTCAATCTTAAGAGAAAAACTCTAGTCACATATAATATATTAATATTTTATTTGGTAATGGAATAGTATCTCGTAGCTAATTGATGATGATTTAATTTAAATTATATTTAGTATATGATTAAATTCACTGTCAAGTTCTGTTGCGGAATCCATCGAGCAAGTTCCAATTTTTATATGGTATATGCATTCCAAAAAAAAAAAAAATTATATAGTTTCTTATAAAATTAGAAAATCGAAAGTCACTAGTAACATTGTATTCATATGTAAGCAGTTGCAATAATTCATATCTTATAAACATTATTATAGTCTATAAAAATCAAAATAACTTAATGGTAAACCATTTACACTCACATTTTGAAATCGTTGGTTGAAGTTACATTCATCTTTTCAAAAGTCAATTTATACTTTAAGGGGAAAAAAAATTAAAAAAACACTATTATACATGATGTGTGTTTATTATCAAAATGACTTTGTTACAGTGAAGGAAAAAATCACCAAACCTGACTATTATATATTATAAAAGTTCAATAAAATGTTTCAATCACAATTTAACCCACTCCATTATATTGTTTTACCATGGATCGACACGACACCATGATTTACAGTCAAAGTAACTATTCTGGTCTACACAAAGTTAGCAGTCAAACCAGGATAATTACAGGGCAGGGAAAATAGTTTTAATTATTACGATAATATGGTGTCTTTAGTGGGCTCAAATAGCAATCCACGAAAAACCGTGTTGTAACAGCCCGTGGAGAACCAGACCCAAGTATGGGCCCAAATAGTATGACCCTAAAAGGACCGCCCTGTCGAATATTGAAAGATCGTGTGCGCCTTTGTCCCTAAAAAAATGTGTGCACGTTTAATTGGCAGTCCCTAAAACAGATTGGTTTTTTCAAGAAAAAACCAATCTAATTTATGATTGAAACCCACTTAATTCCAAAAATATTATTTCCAGTCATTTTATTGTAATTGCCAAATGAACCCCAGTAAAAATTAGCCACACTAAAATATTCACTCCGCACCCCATTAGTCCTTTACAAAATACAAGTTAATCATTTACACCTCATAAAATACCAGAATTTCTTGTGAGGAATATTAATTACTTTAATATAGAAACAAGAGCAATGTTAGTAGATGCAATTCGTTGTTTCCTTATATGACAAACAATCAAATAAAAATTAATTAGTAGTTTAACAATAATTTTTAATGGTTATTATATAATTTTTGAGTTATGAAAAATAATTTGAATACAATTTTTTTTTTTAAATATTTGAACAATTTTTATTAATTTTTTTTTTTTTATATTCATCATATGAAAAGTTAAAGAATACATCAGAAAACCAAAAATTTGTATTCACACACTAATTTTTTAACATTTTTAAAAACATGATAATATACACAAACTTCCTGATAAAAACTTTCTAACACATAAGCTCCTTTAGTGAAATTTAATAAAATTTGTTGAATTTTGATGTAATTTTTCATATGGATGAAAAATATGAAGAAATATACTTATTAAAATAGTTTTGAAAATTTTCAAGGTATGTAAACTATTTTTTCAGATTTTTTAAATAAAATATTAAAAATAAAGAAAATATCGACAAAAATGTTTCACAATTCAGAAAACTTTTCAAACTTTTTTTTTTTTTTTGCAAAATATATTATTTAATTTTCTTATGATGTATATAAAAAATCTCATCGAAATTATTCAAGTAAATTCCTTAATAATTTCTCATAATACAAAATTACATGATAATATTAAAAACTATTATGATATCATAAATTAATTTTGAATACCTTTGTACTTAATTATTTGTCATATAAGAAAACAACGAATTGCATCTAATAAAATTTGCTATTACTTTCATATTAAATTGATTAATAGTACTTAAGATTAATTTTTGATATTTTACAAGGTGTAATGAATAAATGATCAAGTCATACAATTTTAAAATGGGTATAGGGAGTAAATTAGATTTGGGGAAATTTTCTTTTGCCACCCTAAAAATTATTTTCTTATTTACTCTTTTTTTTTTTTTTTTTTGAAAGTTTACTATTGTTTTTTTGAAGTTTGATAACATGAACTTTATATTGTTTCACACTTTTGGACTGATTTCTTTATATTCTTCTTTTTCCCTTTTTAGAGCATTATTTTCATAGTTCGTTCATTTTTTATTTTTAAAATAAACAAAAAATTATATAAAGAAAAAATCAATAACAATCTTTAAAATAATTATAAAACTAATAAATGTTAAGTGAATTAGAAAATTAGTTACAAATAAGGTTTATTTACTAGAATATGAAATTGAAAAACTGAAGAAACTAATATTTTAGTACCAAATGAGAATGACTTTTTGAAAAAAAAAAAATATATGAAATATTCATACACGATACAACTTATTTTCATAAAAAACTATTATAATCAAATTATTTGAAATTAAATAAAAAATAACAGTAGTAAGTCTAATTTAGACCCAGCAAGTAGAAAAAAAAGAAAATCCGTAAATCAAGAGCCAAAAAAAAAAAAAAAAAAGGAAAAAAAATAATATTACAACTTTGAAATTTCATAATTAATTTTTTCAAAAAAATAAAATAAATAACACCTTTAGAGACATGTGACAGAAGGAAGGTTCGATTCCATAACTGACAAATTGGCAGGTGCGTGCATGTACATATGGTCATCTCAGAATCAGATTCACCTGCAACTCTGACACTTTTCGATTCCCAAGAGCACCGTCACCCAATCAGATTCTCCTATGGATTCTCACAAATTGTCTGCTCTTCTGTCCTCCTTGATCTCCCAACTCTTCCTCCTCCTCCTCCTCATCATCCCCAATTCCAATTCCACTCAAGACCTCTCCCCACTCGTTTCTCACTTCCTTACCTCCCAGCAAATCGCTGCTTCCCTCACTTTTCTCTCCCTTTCCAAGAAAAGGAAGAGAACCCATTTCTCGGAAGAAGATTCTGAGCCTACCCATCGAGACAAACTCCCCAAAGTCGGACCTCGACTCAGTCTGACTCAGTCCCCCGACTCGTTCAGAAATTCGTTTAGAATGACCTCCACTACTTTCAAATGGCTCTCTGGCTTGCTGGAGCCGTTACTGGACTGTCGTGACCCGGTTGGCTCGCCTTTGAATCTCTCTGCCGATCTTCGGCTTGGTATTGGCCTGTCTAGGTTGGTTACTGGGTCAAGTTATGGTGAACTCGCTGACAGGTTTGGGGTTACTGAGTCGGTGACTCGGTTTTGTGTTAAACAGTTGTGTCGTGTTCTTTGCACCAATTTTCGGTTCTGGGTTGCGTTTCCTGGCCCGGAAGAGCTCAACTCGATTTCAAAATCTTTCGAGGAACTTACAGGGTTGCCTAATTGTTGTGGTGTTGTTGATTGTACTAGGTTCAAGATTGTTAAAAGTGAAGGGTCAAAATCTTCAAAAGATGACAAATTTGTTGAAGATAGTGTAGCAGTACAAATAGTTGTTGACTCATCTTCAAGAATCTTGAGCATTGTTGCTGGTATTCGTGGCGATAAGGGTGATTCTAGAGTGCTAAAATCTTCAACTTTGTATAAAGATATTGAAGAGAAGAAGTTATTGTATTCAAGTCCTGTTTATGTCAATGGGGTCGCTGTGGATCAGTACTTGATTGGTGATGAAGGGTACCCTTTGCTTCCTTGGTTAATGGTACCATTTGTGGATGCCAAACCAGGCTCAAGTGAAGAGAGTTTCAATGTAGCACATAGGTTGATGCGCGTTCCAGCCTTGAAAACCATTGCTAGTTTGAAGAATTGGGGTGTTTTGAGTATGCCAATAGAGGAGGATTTTAAAACTGCAGTTGCTTTTATAGGTGCTTGTTCGATTCTACAAAATGTTCTGCTAATGAGAGAGGATGATTGCGGATTGTGTGATGAGTTGGGGGATTACTCATTGCATGATCAGAGCTCTCAGTATTATAGTGATGCTTGTTTTGGGGAGAATTTGACTGAGAAAAAGGCTACTGTTGTACGAAGTGCATTGGCTACGAGAGCAAAAGTTTTTCATGATTCGAGTTGTGGTAGGGATCCCAACAGTTCGGTCTGATGACTGCTAACAAACTAGGAGATTGCAACATTCTTGAGATAGGTAATTGAAGATTTTTTGTAACAACTGTGAAGTTCATTTCAATTGATTATTTCTTTTCTTTTATTAGCCTTTAGTCACAGAAAGTTTTTGTAATCTTTATATTTATATTTTTTTGATGAGTTAGCCAGTTCTGCTTTTTATACAATTGTTAATGTCCAAACATGAGGCGCTCTCTTTTGTTTCCCTTTTTTTTTCTTAGAATGTTGGATGGTATCAATTCAGTGTAATTCATATCTTAGCCATTGTCCGGTGAAGAGTGAGTTTAGTTGTAAATACTTTAATGCCGTGAAAGAGTGAAAAAGATCATAAGGGTCCCGTTAGAAGCATATGTTAGCGTTCTGTTAAATTTCATATGGAGATTGTATAAGTAAGAGAATTGAATGCACGAGTATGCAACAAAGCGTTGATCTATCGTAACCAGCATTCTAGTGAGAAGTGAGAAATTAGATTGTAAATACTGCAATACCTTGGAGTGAAAGATCAAAAGAGTTCGTTTAGAAGCATGTGTTGGCAGTCTGTCCCGATTTGCATAGAGAGTGTATAAGTGAGAGAGTTATGTACATAACTTGGCTGACAACTCATCAACTCAATCTTCTGAGATTAGTGTTGTCCTATGTACATGAGTCTAATCTAGAGAACCTCCCTTGTAAAAGCCTTATTAATGGGTGGTATCAAAGACAATGAATGATATGGAAGAGTGTTGATGCATTTGTGGAGCAGCTGATTGTGTACCATACAGATGCAAGTGCGCACACGTTGGTGTTGTTTCTCATATTGGATAGGAATGTGAGCATTTGGGTTCAAATTGTATCCGACTATGTACATGAGGCGTCTATAGAGGAATGCTAAGGTATAAATCTTCCAAACAAGTTTTCCTTTTAACTTCTCTGTTGAGATGTTATCCATTTATGTGCCTTATGCCTCTTCCTAGACCCAAAATCTCCATGACTATTTTTTTTATTGATTTATTTGTAGAGTTGTATGTGCATAAGCTATCAAGAATCTTTTACATTGCTTGATGTGACTATCATTGTTTTTAGCTTCTTTTGTGTCGCTTGGTTAGATGTCTAGCTGACAACACAAGTTCTTGGGCTGCATTTACTTCTGATTATCTGGCAGTTAAAGAAGTATTCTTGCAGCCTGCTATAAGTATTTTATACAGAAAAATTTGGGCGATCATGATGGCATAGATATAATGTTAAGGATCAGAATATTGGCCATGCTACTGAAGACAGGACCCTCAGTGAATGGAATGAAAATATGGTGCAGTCCAGCTTTCTAGCTGATGCAGTGTATATTTAGGTGATGTCAATGTTCTTTTTCTCCTTTAAAGGATGAACATACATTTAAGAGGATTATCATTTGAATATAGTACCTTAGCCACTTGATGAAACAGTTTAGACAAATTATGACAATTGAAGAGCTGTTTAGAAAGTATTTAATTAGACAACAACTGTAACAAAATTTTACTAGTAAATGGATCCAATTTTTCGTTGAAGAAATTTAGTTTGAAATAATGAATAGCTTCCACTTATACTTGGTGGACTGAATTCTCAATTTGAATACTTAACAGCTACAAATTTAAATAATTATTCGTCTGTCACATAATCATGCATTATAAAATAATTAGCATCTCTTTAAGAATTTATCTTAACCTAGCAATATAATAGAAACATTTGATCAATTGTATTCTACAACAAGGCCTTTGTTACTCGGATGATTATATCTACAATTATTTTAAATGTCAGTGGTCTTTGGAGCTATAGGTAAAAATTAGTGTGTGACAGAACAGTTGCTGAATTGACTAACAATGTAATCACAAAGTAGTCATTCACATGATAAGCTTTAATCTTGAAAATTATTCTGATGTATAAGTGATCTACTATGGTACTGTAAAATGTATAGTGAAATCTAATAGGATCTGACATGGAGCATAATAAGATTAAATTAGGAACTGAAAGCAATTTTTCATGCTGGAGAGCCCTTTTTGCATGTTCCACAGACAAACTTCCTCAGAAAGTAGTTGGCTCATTTGTGTTGCATGATCTTTGAAAATTGAGTTTTTGTTTTTGTTAATACCTTAAATTCCCTTAAAAGCAATTTAATGAATTTCAGAATGTTGAAAATATTTTTAGGATAAAAGTATGAGAGAGGCATCGAGGGGAGGAAGTGACCTTGGTTTTCTAGGTGTTTGAGTTTAAACTTGAGCTAACATGGGTCACATGTGTGTTCATATTAATTTGTGATATACTTATATAGATGACATTTGAATGTTAGTAAGTGTGATATTGTCGGCTCCTGTGAAGTTGACAGACTCCATTTACAGCTTGAAAATACTAGTTCACATGATTCACACACATGTTTCATACTGTTTTGTGTTTCACTTATCTAACGAACATGGCATCTGAATGTTACAAAGTATAATATTATTCGCTCTTGCAAGTCAAAAATGCCAAATTCTTTATTAAACTATATATGAATCAATCAAAAACTTATTTATGGATAATATGATAGCCAAAGTAGAATTCGAGATGAGTAGTTTGTGAAAAATGCAAAACTACAAAATATTATATTTATATGCCAGAGGCAGCAGCAAGTTAGGATGAAGTAACTGAGGAACTCAAGGAGGTCCTGAGAAGGGCATGGCTGCATGGGCAACCGTAGTGGCAAAAATCATGTTGGCCTACCATTAGACTGATATAGGCATTTGACAGATAGAGGATGATAGGATGTATACCAATTCAAATGGTTAGGATGAAACTACATATATTGAAAGGCTTTCTAATGAGTGCCTCTTACAGGTACCAAAAGCATCAGTGGCTGTTTCTTATTTGCAATTGTGTTCCAACCTGATAGCATTCAATTTTGAAAATCACATGCACGTGAGGTGGTTCCTCCTTTTCTAATGTTTTCAAGCAGAGCAGGGGCCACAGGAAACTTGGAAAAGTTAAAAGGAGATACTGGGAGTTAACATTCCAAGCAAGTCACTTTTAGTTTCCCTTCATGCCAATGCATGAAAAAAAATGATGAAATAGTTTGATTAATGGTCATTGTGATATGCTTCATCATTCATCATATATTTACTTGTTTAACTCAAGATGCTTTAGATTCAATGCCTGTTAAACATTAGAATCTCTTAGGAGGGTTTACTTTTGGGATTCAATGCCTGTTAAATAGTGCAATATTTATCTCTTAATTGAGTTGCAATGTAGTTTGTGCGGAATCTGTAATTCTCTGAGTCACTGCCATCTTTAGCAGTTACATTGAATTGGCAATAACACCACCGGCAATAACTTGTGCAAGAAGCCAAAGCTACTGTCTTCTTGGTTGTGATTTTTCTTTATTTTTAAGTCTCATAGCAATTAAAACATTACCCAACAGACACCGAACAGGTACTAGTTATTAAAGACAATATATCTTCAAGGAATCATTGACCCCATACTACTTCATTATATATATGAAATTTGATAGTAACTCAACAGAAATTTATCCAAGAAGTGTCTTAATTTTTTTATTTTGTTTTCATTTCGACATATTACAACATTTTACAAACTCAAATGATATTATCGGCCTCTCTAAATTCTAGATAAAATCTATTGAAGCACTACCCGAAATTGAGGCTTCGGAAGCGAGAGGAGAGCGGCCAACGGAGGGCGGAGGAGTGGCCTAAAAAAAAAAATCATTTATTGCTTTTGAGTGGCACGTAATTCGAACTCGGCACATTTTTTGCTTGATCAAGCAGAGCAGGTGCTGCCTCCACCGACGAAACATGCGTTGCACTAAAATTTTTTTCTTTTATTCAAAACCTTCGTTCAAAAAAAGAAAAAGTCGTTTGGTGGATGTTAAATCATTTAAGTCTACTGTATTTTAATTGAATCTCATTAAATGCTACTAGATTTACTCTCTATGAGTTAAAAGAAAACATTCTGTTTTCCATGAAATAAAAAGTGGTGGTGTTGTATACTTGTATCATACATGTTAATTAAACAACTGACCTTGTGAAAGTCAAAGTTGGTAGGTGGCTGCTGCTTGTCCTTGTGGACCGAATCATTATATGTACATTTGACCGATATGCCACAAACAGTCAGCAGGTAAAAGTGGGCAACTGGGCATGTATGACCTTAAATTTCTTTTCCTTTTTCTTGGAAGTCCCCTGTTGGTGGAGTGGAATTTGGAAGGCTTTGGTTCAAAGCAAACACACTCTCTCTTCACCAAACATGACTTTTTAAATTTTTTTTTGTTCAATATATTTTTTAATCATTTGTTTAATCCATCACCTACTTCATTATTGTGTGATTTGCATCTCAGAGCGACAGCGTTTAGTTAGCTATAATTTAATGTGGATTCAAGATTGATGTTCTAATTGTAACTGAAAAATCTCTTATCCTATCGTTAGTAAGATTAAACTACATTTAATATCTATATATATATAATCATTGCTTTATTATTTTATATTTATAATGTCTTTCACATTTAAATGTTGTTAACAAATTTAATATAAGCATTATAGAGTATATGTCAACTCTAATGAATTTTAAACTATTTATAAAAGAAATTGAACCAATTCTAAAGCTCTCTAAATTTATATGTAATTCAATTATAAGTAAAATATATTTTTTTTAACAGAAACATCATTTTTGTTCGTGTGTGAAATATATTCAAGTTCAATTGAATTTGAACTACTAAAAAATAATTTAGAAATCACAACTTATAGGATGCTAAAATATAATATAGTGATGTTGAACTGTATCCAACAACCCATTTCTTTTTGTATTGTATTCTTATGAGCAGATAAACAAATACTACAACATACACAAATAAAATAAAATAAAAATCAGCAGCAAGGTGGCCACCACCAACTCTTGAGCAATACAATACAAAATATCCTCGTATAATTCTGAATAAACTTTTGGTTTCACCAACCTCTCACCAACTTTGCTTTGCCCACATGTAGAATTCCACCAACGATCCTATAGGTCCCACCATCTTCACAAGAATCCTTCTTTTTACCAACTCTACCCTTCCTTTTACCTAATCCTTGCCCTTTGTTATTATTTTTTCTTTTTTTTTTAATTGGTGTTATATTATTTAAATTTCAATAAAAATCAACCACCTATTAAAATAAAAGATATGTAATTCAAGTTATTATAATTTTTTCCCTGGTATATATATAAAATAAAAAATTTAATATGGTGAAATAGTTATAATTATTTATGATATTGAGTTTATAATTCTAACGTAATTATATTGATTTATCTACATAGATTTTATTACTGCAAAGAATGTTAACGATTAACATGACATTATAATACATTTAAGAACGATATATTCAATTTAAGATTTCATTAAAATTTAAAGAATTTTAAAATTTTGAGTATATTCAATTCAGATTTTGATAGATTAAATTAAAATTTTGGTGTGTGTCAATTTAGATTTATATGAAATCCATTAAAATTTAAGTATATTGAATTCAAATTTATATAAAATCCTATAAAATATATGTATATTCAATTCAAATTTGTATGAAATCAAATAAAATTTAGGTATATTAAAAAATCATTGACTTCACATATTTTTATTTAAGTGATGAATTTAAATAAATTTTGAAGTAATTTTTATAAAGGAAAAAAGTTTATAATAAATTTTATTATTCATTTTAAGATTTTATTGGATTTCTTAAAAAATTTTAACAAAATTAATATATAATCTATACAACCTATAAATTTCATTAAAATCTACCATTTGAAAAAAAGGAAAAAAAATCATCAAACTCAAATAAAGGGTTGGATTACATATAACGCCTAAATTTCAAAACAAAACGAAAAAGGAATTTAAAAAAAAAATTCTGGCGTCATATATGCTTCATGTGACGTATTTAATCTGAAATAGTAAAATTACAAGACGCCAATAGATAAATAATAATAAATAATTATTTTTTTATATGCCTTGATGTTTAAAATAATAATAAAAAATTATATAGGGTCCCACAAGTAAGACTCACTGAATCGACTCATGCCATCTCAAGACTTCACCAACCCCCGACCGGGTTGGCAGGCGGTCCAATCAACCCGAACCGGACCCCCACCGTCCATATAAGCCTCTCCACTTCCATATTTTCAGGTCAGGCTCATTCATCCATCCGTCTATCCATACATCATCAACGCTCAACACACAACCAAAACACAAATCACAACACTTTCATCAATGGCCAACAATGGAGAGTCACAGCAAAACCAGGTCGGAAGACACCAGGAAGTTGGCCACAAAAGCCTTCTCCAAAGTGATGATCTCTACCAGGTATTCTAATTCTTAATCCTTTTTTTTTTTATATTCTTGATAAAAGTTTGTCTTTCTAATATATATGTATGTTTTTTGGCATGTGATTTCTAATTTTTTTTTTTTTTCTCTTTTCATGATGCAGTATATTCTTGAGACCAGTGTGTACCCTACAGAGCCTGAATCCATGAAGGAACTCAGAGAGTTGACAGCGAAACATCCATGGTTGGTTTCCTCTAACATTAACTATATATAAGATTAAAATACAATTTTTGAAGAGATCTGGCTTTTATAAATTTTTTTAAAACCAATTTTGATGTGAAATAATGAAACAGGAACATCATGACAACATCAGCCGATGAAGGGCAATTCTTGAGCATGCTTTTGAAGTTGATCAACGCCAAGAACACCATGGAAATTGGTGTCTACACAGGTTACTCCTTGCTAGCAACGGCTCTTGCTCTTCCGGAGGATGGAAAGGTAATTAATGTATTATAATATTTTATTATTGTTTTTACCAAAACAAGACATCCCAAATAAGACAATAAGTTTATTAAAAAAAAAAAAAAAAGACAATAAATATTAAAGTGTTCTAATCTGTTTAATTTGTTGCAGATTTTGGCCATGGACATCAACAGAGAAAACTATGAATTGGGTCTGCCTGTTATCCAAAAAGCTGGTGTTGCTCACAAAATTGACTTCAGAGAAGGCCCTGCCATGCCATTGCTTGACCAATTGATTGAAGATGTAATTTCCTTTCCTCCAATCAAAATATAATTTCTTTCTACTTTTTTTTTTTTTTGAGAGATTTTATTTCAGTGTTTAAAGACAAATTTTATTAATATTTCCTCTATATATAACTTTTTTTTTTCTTTTTGAAGATATATGACTTTGTTTTGGACTTTAAAAAAATACAAAAAATGTCATAAAACATAAATTTTGACAAAACTGAAAGTTAGACATGTCTGCACGTAAATAACTGAGTTATTATTGGGTGTGCCGGAACCGCAGGAGAAGAACCATGGGTCGTTTGACTTCATCTTCGTGGACGCTGATAAGGACAACTACCTCAACTACCACAAGAGATTGATTGAGTTGGTGAAGGTTGGGGGAGTTATCGGGTACGACAACACCCTGTGGAACGGTACTGTGGTGGCGCCACCTGATGCTCCATTGAGGAAGTATGTTAGGTATTACAGGGACTTTGTTTTGGAGCTCAACAAGGCTCTTCCTGCTGACCCCAGGATTGAAATCTGCATGCTCCCTGTTGGTGATGGAGTCACCCTCTGCCGTCGGATTAAGTGAGAGATTGTGATTGGCTGATTCCAGTGTATCCCAGGTTGCCCGCACCTGATCTCTACCTCAATGATATAAGTGACTTTGTAATTTTCTTTTTTCTTTTCTTTGAATATTTTTCTTGTTTGGAAAAAAAAAATTGTATTTTCATATTGATCAACGGTGAATCATTAAATAATCTTATATTCAACGGTGTTGATTTGTTTTCTAGCATATGATTAATTTAATCACCACAATATTTTTCTTGTTTGGAAAAAAAAAAATTGTATTTTCATATTGATCAACGGTGAATCATTAAATAATCTTATATTCAACGGTGTTGATTTGTTTTCTAGCATATGATTAATTTAATCACCACACCCCCCCCTTTTTTTTTACCGAAATATGGTTAATTTAATCCTGTTCCAAGAAACTTCTTATTTATTTTCTTACTAAAATTATGTGATCAACTGTTCACGTCAAGTTGGATTTAATTAGACACAATAACTTGATTTAATTAGATACAATAAGTAAATTGACTTCTTAAAGTTTTTCTAAGAGTACACAATATTAAATGCCTCCACTTAATTTTCTTAAATTTAAGATTATCTTTATTGTTTCAAAAATCATAATTTTTAAATGTGATATTGAATGGATTTTTTTTTTATAATTTATTAAGTTAAAAAAAAAAAAATTTTGTTCTAAAGATGGTAACAACCCTCCTTTGGTATTACACCTCCTGACTTGTATTACTTCCTTTATTTGTCATTCTCTCCAAATTACAAAATTTAAAAATGATTCCAATATGTACATTCATGATATAACAATTGATTTATAATTATTATTTAAATAACGACATGATAGGATGGTTACAAATTAATATCATATAATTTTGAATGAAATGTTTGAAATCAAATTTTAGGGTATTTAATAAAACGATGTTCAATGCAATGTTTTGATCATTTACGGTTGGTAAAATAGGGTTTGTCAAATGTTTAACAATTGTTTTCGATAGATGCTGCAAACCGGCACGATTGTCACTTGACAAAGCACCTTGTCTTTTTTTTTTTTCTTGTTCAGTATATATTTCTACTTGATTTATCAATGCGCTACATTTGCATTTATTTTTCCTTTTTAAGTGCGTCCAAGTGTGAATATTCGTTTTCGCTGTGAGAAAGTCTTCGGTGCATTCTGTGCACAGCCACATTAGGAATTCAACCATTGAAAATTACGGTATGTGGTAGAAATTGCGTAAATTGATACTGTAAAGCCACACGTCAATTTTGAAGAGGCAAAAGCACATATCGAAGCTGCGTACTAAACACACTGAAGCTTATCTCTTTAAATTATCATTTGTCACATCTTTGTTGATTAAGGTTGGGACAGTGAAATCCCAATAAGAATAAAGTTTGTAGATAATCATTTGTCATTACCAACTCGACATACTCAATTATTCCAGTTACGAATTTGGTTAACAACTTCATCTGCTTTTGTTATTTTATAATTTATAGTCTTCCTTTTTTATTTCCTAAGAAGAATCGCACCATTGTTAACAAAATTTATATGTCTATATATAATTTTTTTTTTTTTTTCCATTTCACAAGATAATGGTTTAACATTATGTGTTATAAAAGCGTGCAAGTAAATTCTTTTTGTTGCCCCTCAAAAAAAAAAAAAAAAAATTCTTTTTGGTGGGGACAAGATAATGATTGTCTTCTTTTTTCTAAACCATTATAATTTTGAGAGTTGAAAAATTGAACTTCATTCAAATTCACAAATACATTAATACTAATGTGAGAAACTTATAACATCACTAGAAAATTATTGTTGAAAGGCACAGTGATTCATAAAGAGTAACGCAGAAGCACAAATAGAATGGCACTACCAGATAAATTCATGTGTTCTCATAATTTATTTATTTTTTCTTCAAGTAGGAGACAACCATACTTATTGAGAGAATTAGGTATAGAGGTGACGTATCTAAATTGGGACTAAATGGAAGCACCATGATGAATTATTACGTCCTTTATATAATATTTTTAACTGGTAATGCATCGCTTTAATTTATTCATTTAAGTGATCGGATAAAATGTGGATGTTCACTTTAACTAATATGTATTATTTTTATGGTGGAATGATTCAAATCTAGAATATTATTAACCTGAATGAATATATTCAATTCTCAAACCAACTTTTAGTATATTGTCCTTTTCTATAATAAAACATAAATATTAGTCAAGTTTCGGATGTAAAAAACAGTGTAAATATACATTAAAATGTTTTCACATAAAAGTATTAATAAGATATTTTACGCAAAACAAAACATGAAGAATAGTTACATACATTATAAAAAATATATTTTATTAATTTTAACCAAACACGATATAATATATAAAACATACCAAAGAGAGAGGACTTTTTCCAACTATCAAAACCAATTTATTATTAGCCAACACATTTGATGCGTTTACTTGTATATAATCAAAATGATATAAAATCGAATTGGTTTGGAATTGAATTGATATATCAGAATCTGAATAAATTGTTCACATCATTTACAAGAATTGTAATTAGAATCAATAATGTTCATTTTGAGATGTTTATTTTAACTTAAAATGCGAATGAATTGTTTACAAGTTATTAAAATAGCTTTGATTAAAAATATATATTTCTTTAACATTTTATAAAGAAATTTATGTTTATGTTTTTGTTATCAAGAAATATGTATTTTTATTTAATAGTACTATGCTTATTAAGCTATTTTTTAACATATTGATATTGTTGTATCATATCATAAATTATTTAACATATTGATATACTCAAATAGATTTTATTTCTAGAAATTGAATAACATAAAAAAAAAAATTATTTATTATTAAAATAGATTTGTCAAAAGCAACTTTTTTTTTCAATTTTATTTTTTTTAATAAAAGCAAAAACAACTTTTTAAATTATAAAGGTTAATAAAATTAGGAATCCCAAGTGTAATACCCTCTCCCGAAGATATTACTATTCATAAGTACGGAATAAAGAAATGTACTAAAACACCCCTTTGGAGAAATAATAAAAAGGATTTTAAGTGTTTAGTAGTGAAAAATTTAAGATTTGTGGAATTTTAGAAAATTTGAAAATAAGTGTAAATTATTAAAGTTAAGGGACATAAAAGAAAAATATTAAATATTTTTTAGAGAATTCTCTAGAATGTGACGATTTTATAACTGTCAGGAAATTTAAGGGTTAGAGACAAGTTTGACCCACACCTATAAGTAGGCGTGAGTGGTGAGTTGGTGAAATGGGAGGAAAGGCAGATTGAAGAGAGAGAGAAAGAGAAAGAAAAGGAAGAGAGAGAGAGAGAGCTGAGAGTAACAGTTAGCATAGGTGAGCTGAGAGTAGAAGCTCGAGTGAGTGGAGCCGAAGAGCTCGCGTGAGTGAGCTGAGAGTAAGAGCTCGCGTGAGTAGAGCATAGGTGAATGGAGTTGAGGAGCTCGCATGGGTGAGCTGAGAGTAGGAGCTCGCGTGAGTGGAGCTGAGGAGCTCACGTGGGTGAACTGAATGGAGAAGCTCGTTTGAGTTGAGCTGTGGAGGAGCTTGCTGGAGTTGGAGCTGGAGCTGGAGTTGGTGCTGGATGTGAGTTGGAGCTAGAGTTGGAGCTAAAGCTGGATGTGAGCTGGAGCTAGAGTTTGCATGAGTCGCTTGAGCTAAAAAGGGTGGAACAGCAAGTTAGAGGAGGGGGTCGTTGAGAGTAGAAATAAAGTAGTTGGATAGCAAACAGTGAGTGTAAAAATATTTTTAATACTTTTAATTTATTTAATAAATTTTTTATTTTTATTTATTTAAATTATTATTCTTTTAAGCTCGTAAATAATTCATGTTTTAGCACACAAGATTTATTTAGATATGGTATGCATTATATATTATTTATTTATTTTTATAGCCTGATAAAGAAAAATTTTGATTTGTAAGAAAAAGAAAAAGGGGTTTTCAAACCTAGTAGATGGCTCGAGTATTTATAGCATGACTTATAGCTTTAGACTCGGGCGATATACTCCACGATGTATGGCATGATATTGGGAGGGTTAGTTCAGCTAATATCAGGGGAATTGAGTCTGTCGAGTCTGTTGACCTCTATACTCGTGGAGTATTTCTCGATGCATGTGAGCGATGATAGTTCCGCCACGCATGTACTAGACGTCTTAGTAGCATTTGTAACGATGTGCGACACTAGTCTTTGCGTCACGTAACCTTACCTCACACTGAACGAAGCTGGTCTGACCGCCTTTGACCACCTTTGTGGTTTTAGCTTTCTTGGGTGGCCATTAGAGCTTTTAGCAATAACTAACATATCATTTTAAAATCGACTTTAGAAAGAAAACATTTTTAGAAAGATTTAAACATTTTAAATAAGATTTTGAATTTATAGAGATTTTATAAAATCTTAAAGTTTTAGAAATAAGAATGATTTTTTTCTTTTAGAAATAAAAATGGTTTTAACCAAAGAAAAATCAAAATATTTTTGGGAGGAAATTCTTATAAATGTATTCGCACTCACTGAGCTTTATACTTTATTATGTTTTTATTTCAAAAACCTCTTAAGGTGTATGTGCTGGTGAACCAGGTACCAGAGAGCCATAAGCAGACTAGGTGAGTCTCAACCGAAGACGTTGTGCAGCCTCTATTTGTGTTCAGAGTTATGAATAAACTTTGCAACACTTTATTAATTGCATACATGTTTTAGATAATTACATTTTTTATGATAATATTTTAAATTATAAGTTTATCCACTATATAGTTGTAATAAAACTTTAATATGAATGAATGTTTATATGTTTAGAGTTGGGGAGAGAGTTATGAATTCGTTCCACGATATCCTTTTGGATCTTATTAGTTAGGCTTCAGAAGGGTTTCGTGGGGTGTCCAACAGGATCGCTGGATTCATTAGTAAGGGTTTGGGTTGGGTCTTGTCACCAAGTTAGATGGAGAAAATGACAATCTCATTCCACAACCCAAACTTTGTGTAAGATCCATAATTCTATTCCTATTACGAATTAATTTAGATAAAGTAAATACTAACAATCATTCTCATTTTTCATCCTCATTTCCTAATCTCTCAAATAAACACACCAAATAATTCAAATCATCATAAACATAGAAATATTTTATCATTGTCTATTGAGTCTAAAGAGTTTATTTTTATTCTTTACGAAAAGATCAAGTCTTAAGAGTTGAGAAGACGTTGAAGTGATAAGTTTTATTCAATGCTTTGTACCCCTTAATCTCGAATTAATAAAATTCTTGAGTTCTTATGCATGCTTGTCTCTCAAATCTCTAATTATAACACTTTAATTAGAAAGAGTTAAGATAGCAATCTCTTTTATACATACACCAACTTATTCAATATAAAAATTTAGACTTATACCACTTTCGTCTCTCCTTTAAGTATCAGGGTTCAAATCGCATTCCCACTTCTATGTGTGTCAATTTGAGGCAATTTCTCCTTGTTCTAGGCCACATTCTAGAGATTTCACTAGGAGTCCTAGTTGTATTACCTATACTTGTAAATTGCACTAGTTAAAAAAAAATAAATAAATCACACTTATATTCTCGTAGGATCTTGATTTATCATATGTGATAGACAATTAATAAATTAGGATCCAACATAAAATAATTGTGTGGGCAACTTTTATATATAAATTGCATGTTTTGAAAAATGCAAACCATGTCTTCTAACAAAATATTTACAGTAATAATCATTAAGTACTTGTTTAGAAAATTTCAACAAGTATATTTCAATATTATAAGTATGATAAGCTTAAATTCTAACACCATAAATCCCAAGTCTCTTCTACAAATTCAATATCTCACTTCGAAGTCTAATATTGTAAATCCCAAACTAAATATATAAAGTATATAAAATCTCAATCCAAATACATAAAATAAAACACAAATTATTCAACGTTTTCCCACAATTAGATAATCATTCATAATTTCATAAGAATTTATATAACTTGTAGGGATTAGCTACCTTACTTAACCATTAATCTCACCCATCAATTGAAGCTTTTGGATTGACTTCAATAATCACTGTCTTACTTCAAAAGTTTTGCCCTAAAAGTGAACTTAATTGCTTATGTATCTGTCACAAACATTAGTAAAATTAATGAGCAAAGCAAAATTTTCTAACCCAAACAACAAGTTTGACCAAAAAAAAAAAAGGGTAGTTATGTATCCATGATCAAACAATTAATTGCACGTGGAGTATGGGACCCTTCTCTGCGGGGCAAAGCGCTACCTACCGGCCTCGATCGGCACCCATTCACTAGGTATTGTCTCCAGGCCCCTGGGGTTTTGCTTCGTCTCCCACACCACTCGAACCCACAACTCTGAGCCCCCTAAAGTTAAATGGATTCTTAGAGTAAAGTGTGTACCAGTTGAGCTAGAAATAATAATATATTCTAATTAATAGATAAGGTTAGTGGTTTGATAAGATAACCAAACTCTAACTTGTAATATACTATAACCATTTTTCACAATTAGATGAATCACACGTACATATGCATACATACATACATATATACATATATATATATATATATATAAAAATATATGTATTGCGGTTTTTAAGGATTCAGGTGTGGGCGCAAAAATTGCATCCATGTCCGCAGCAGGGTGGAAAATTCATGTCCATCCCCTCCATGATTAGTCAAATTTATATTCTATGAGTTTGTATGTTCGTGGATGAAATGACCATTCCTGTTGGCAATTACTAAAAGCTAGTTTGCATATTAGAGTAACGTGCATGTAGGGTATACAAGCTTCTAGCTTCTTACAGTTCATTTTCAAGCAAATTCCGGTATGACAATTAAGGAGGATATTTCTCTCACTGGTTGCAAAATACAAAAGGACATATTCTAGCTTCTTACACTTCATTAAGCAAATTCCGGTGTGACAATTAAGTAGATACTTCTCATTGGTTGCGAAATACAACAGGACAAATTGACACTTAAGTATGACCAAACTTTTCAGGCTTTTAATACTTGTTAAATGGACCAAGGTTTAAAATTAATTGAAATAAGTTGTGAAGTTGTTGCCCTTCACATTCTATGTGGGCATCACTTTAGTGATGTTTAATAATATTTTACTTAAAATTCATATACAAATAACATTGCAAATGAATTGTGAGTAATATATCATTTATTTTATAATCTCATGATTTTCGTGGTGTTGGTATCTACATTGAAATAAAATCCTATAATAAACGAAAAGAACGTTGCGGAAGCATAGCAAGATTCAAAAATTTGTAGTTAATATGATTTCAGAACAATAATAAACATAAAATATATATTTAATATTCTTTTTCAGGGTATCATTCTAGTACATGATTGTTATATCGATCAACATATCATATCATTATTGGAATGCCACATGTTTTTGAAAAAAAAAAAAAAATGGGCAAAGTATATTACTCTTAATAAAGAGTTCACTTGTGAAAAGATAGTGATGAGTTTAGCTCAGGTATGCTGAGGTGATATTTTTACTCAATACAAAATAAGAAGATTTAAAAATCAACAAAATTTTGTACTTGCCTACTTGGTGAGGAGTTATTCGAACTCAAGACCTCTATTTGACGAAGTAGCTAGTATGATAATCTTTAGACTGCATCCTTACCCACGATAATGGTGATCGAATATTCAAATTTGTTAAATGTACCCACCTAAAACCATGTGATCACCAAATTCTTTCCAATTGATGAATATTCACTACCCCATTTATTGTTATCCTGGAAAAGATACCAAGAATTGGTAAAGGTCATTGGGACTTTCGGGTTGTTTAAGGATGGAGAAGTGCCCCTTCTTGTCGCTGTCAGTGTTGCTAACAGGTAAGTAGTGTCAATTCTCCGTCTCCATCCTCTCGAGATGTTATTTATATCCCCTGTCAACTTAAAATTTTGAATATTATAATTAAATTATTTTTTTTAAAATTTTTGAATATGATAATGACTTATACTATATTAAAGTTTGGAGATCCTGGGTTCAAATCCTTGCTCCTCCCTTTATCTCAAATTTTTGTTATGTATATTATAATGATAGAGGATGTTTAACATGTGTTTAATATATATCATCTACTTACGTTACGTGTAAAAAGATGTATTACATTTAAATTTTAAATACAATAGTTAAATCTTTTCCTATTAATTTAAATTTTTCGATCTGATGGTAACTAACAGTTCGGATGTGCTTTCAAAAATGATTTTTCATTTTTAAAAATAAAGATTAGATTTGTATGTGTTAGGTGGCTTGTTGTAAAAACATATTTTTTAAAAATTATATTTAAAAGGTAAAAAAAAAAATTATGTATTTTATCATTTTCAAAATATATTTTGAAAATAGATTATTACTTTTTCACTATTTTACTCATTTTAAAAAGTAATATAATCACATTTAAATTATTTTCTGTTTTTAAATATAGTTTTTAACAAAACCTACTAAATACATTATATTTTTAAAATATCATTTTTAAAATATGTATTTCATTTTCTAAAAATAAAAAAAAAAATAAAAAATACCATTTTAAATATGGAGCCAAACGCGCCCTCAATGGTTAGGCACCCTGGGTCGGGTTAGGTGAAGAAAGAAAATCATCCAACTTAATAAGTTTGGTCCCTTTTAAGCAACAAATTGGCGACACTCCTTTATTTCATAAAAGAAAAATCGGCGATATTCCTGCACCGGAAGAATTTCAACGGGTACTTCTCTTTCATAAGGGGATTAATGACAATCAAGTATGACCAAATTGTGCAAGCTCTAAAGACGGTGGAATAAATGGTGATTTTGATACCCTTCATAATTTATAAGCACTCCATTTTTCTTTTTCTTTTTCTTTTTAAATCAATGTTTAAGATTACAATTCGTATCCCAATTTTTTTTAATGAAAAATACAAAAAATACCAATACAATAATGTTAAAATTTGTTTTTAGTCATATTTTTAAAAATATTTTTTTCAATCCGTCAAATAAATTAATTGTACCATATACTTATTTTACTCAAATTATTTCTATCTACTTTATTCACCTCCTTCATTGCTTATGATATGAGATCTTTGATTTCATTGGTTGATTGTTTGAGTTTTGTTGGGATTTTCTAAGGTTTTTTTTTTGTTTTTTTTAAAAAAATTTTTCAATTTTTTTGTATTTGGGATGTTGAGTTTTAATATTTAAGGTTAGATTTGGTTGGTTTTAACTTGAAAATGGAGATTTCCAGTGAGATGTAGCAATAAATATGACGATTGGATTTTACTTGACTTTGATGGGTCACCAAACTCGGTATCGAGTTTAAATTTCATATTTTTTAAATTTTAAACTTAAGGGTAGTTTGGTAAATTGGAGTATAGAATGAAAATAATTTGTTTGAGGAGTTAAAAATAAATTTTTACAAAAAGTGGGTGAAAATGACTTTTTACTTCTGTTGTTGGATAAAAGTGAATTTGACCCTTTTACCATTTGGTTAATTGATATATATTAGTAATGACCTATTTCACTTGATACAAACTATGTTATAAAAAAGTTATGATATGAGTTGAGATGTGAGTAGAAATGCTTGTTTTATTAAACACTAATAAGGTCCTATTAATGAATGTAAATGTCAAGTGCAACATGGGGAATTTTTTTTTTTGGTTGTAAGCTAATATTAAACAGATTACACATGTGCTGAGACATATCAAAAATTAATCACTATTTATCGGTCTATATTTTTATTCTCATAATGAAAGATAATTATTTCTACAATCAACTATAAACTCTTATAATGAGAGATAACTAATCATATATAATAAGAAAAAAAAAACTAATTATATAAGTTTATAAAATGCACACATATATTGATACTTAAATTCTCACCATTAAAGTAGATGAAAATGTAAATAACCACGTGAACTAAAAGGATATTGGTTGAATTTTGCGCTGTGCGAAAACCTCATTTGAGGATGGAATAAGATGTGACAATGTGATTACTGAGTACAGCCCATTGAATTCCTTGACACCCCTGTTCCTTACTACCTATGTTCATTTTAACCGGAGAATGAGAACTGTCTGCATTGGATGGTCGTAATGAATTATTATCTTGCTTGGTTTACTATTAGATTATATCACATTAAATATGATTAGTTACAGTAGGATTAAAAAGTTTTTAAGTAAAATAAAATACTTTTCAATAATTTCTAAATAAAATAAAAATAATTTAAATAATATATTGATAAAATATAAAGAATTTAAATTAAATATAAAATCCATATTAATAATTATAATATTTCAAAATACTTTAACGTTTATAAAAAATAATTGAGTTTTATTAGTTAATAGCTAATAAAAAATGGTTATATATACAACCACTTTCTCACCTTTCCCTCTATCGGTTTCAAGTCTCGGCGTGTAAATTTAATAATATATATGAAAGTTTTTCTGGAATATTGTGAGAGTAGATTTATTTGGTAGTGATATTTCATCCTGCTATTCCTCTACCACAACATTCTTCTCTTTCGAAAAATATACATCTGATGCTCGCTGTCAAAGTGTGAAGTATTCAAACCTGCAGTTTTCACTTCACTAACTGATCACCCTGCATTTAAACCAAAAGACCAAGCATTGTTGAATGATAAATGGACTAAAGCTACGGAAGCTGATTATAAAGTTCCAATGTTTTGTTCAGTGTCTGTCCATTTATCGCTTCATTAAGCTATTTTGTGGTGCGCTAACCTTCTTTTTTGTGTAGGGAGTTGATACATTGATGTTTTAGTGTACGTAGGTTATATATTGGTTACAAGAAATTCAAGCAGATTGCAGAGGTTTCCAGTAACTTAAATGGTCCATTTGTACTTAAAACACTTGCAGAGGTTGCCAGTAATATTGGTTCCATATTTTTGCAATCAATTTGCACTTGTCTTGGTCTAAATATACTGCTGATTTGCTTCATTAGGCAAATATCTCCTGTGCAACGCCTTGTCCTACTGAACTTACCCATGATGGTGAGCATGATACGTGCCTCTCTCTGATCCATGATTCCATCACTGTATCGAAGAACAAATTGGCGTCATTTTATGCTGCAGTATCCGACCTTAACTGGAGGAGCTAGAGCAGACTTGGAGTTAATTTAACTGTTAACGGTTTATATTAATTTCTGTTCCTCTACCAGGTAAAAGCACTGGTTGACTGGCAAAAGAGTATTCCGCTACATCAACTGCTGACATTGAGCATGTCGGTCTATCATTTACACAACCTGTGTTCATTTATATATACGCAAATAAATCATGATGATTCGACATGCTTGTTTGTTTATTTTTTTTATGATAGAAACCAATTCACGATTCGAACAAACAGGTATAGGCGTGTTCGAACCAACGGTATTTTATGAAGTGATCGGTATTATGACGGGATCTAGAAATCAGCCTCATGACTTGACTTGGAGGAGCCAACCCATATATAGTAAAAAGGCTGCCTACAAAGAATGAAGGAAAATTACCCACAATAATATGTAACTTTTGGCAGTAGAGCCCTTAACTTTAAAAAGTATCTATCCACCTGACCACAGCTCAAACTAGTTTGTATTGTTACACAAGCCAAAAACGTGTCAAACAAATTAGACAAATTAGAAAGTGGAAACCAGCATTTCCTCCAGCTGCATTTTCATCATCTGCTTTCTACACAATTCATGATATTTTCAACAACAATAAACATTCAAAACCAAGCTTATCTCTAAACAACACAACCTTAATACAAAACAACCAGAGTCAGTGCGACAAAACACAACAGAGTAACACTGGACACAATAGCATACCAATAACCAAAACCTACGTTAGATCCTAAACAACCATATTAAGAAAAAGAAAAGTCAATAACAGAAAAAATAACAAACAATATAAAGCAGGAATTAGCTAGTATAATCGTCCATTTGCTTTGAGAACAAAAGCACTTAAAACAATATAGACAATTAACACATTATCTCATGTCAAGTTCCAAAATTTCTTAGTAAAACAAATCGAAAAAAAAAAAAAGAGGAAACAAAACGCTGTCGTTTTGGATTCAACGGTAACTCTTCTGGAATCTAGCTCTGGCACCGCGACCACCAAACTTCTTGGGCTCGCAGCGCCTGGGATCAGCGACGAGCAAGGTCCTGTCGTACCTGACGAGTATGTCTTTGATCTCCTTCTTCGACTGCTCGTCCACGTACTTCTGGAAGAACGCCACCAGAGCCTTCGCGATGCTCTGTCTGATCGCGTAGATCTGCGACGTGTGTCCTCCGCCCTTCACGCGGATCCGCATGTCCACGCCCGCGAACCGGTGCCGGCCTAGCAGGAGGATCGGCTCGTAGGCCTTGAACCGGAGGATCTCCGGCTCGATGAGCTCGATGGGGCAGCCGTTGATCTTGATCAGGCCGCGGCCCTTCTTGCAGTGGGTGACGGCCACGGCCGTCTTCTTCCGTCCGAAGCATTGGACTGACTCGACTGTGCCTCCTGCTGACGCTGCTGCTACGGCTGCCATTTTTAGGGAAAGGCAGGAGACACAGAAACCCTAGACGACAACACGAACAAGCACACTTGCAGATTACGCGTGTTTATATCTAGACGGAGTAGGGTTTTGTTGTATTCTCGAACATGCCCCTTGGGCATCAGAAAATTACGTACAAACCACGTATTTTTATCAAGATTTTTTTTTTAGCTAATTATATCTATTAGGTTCACTTTAATGAATATTACGGTGTGACCTTAATCACAAGCTCTTATTTAAGGAAAATATTATCTTTATCACCTTGAAGAGTTTATCCGTAATTTGGTCACACGAGAGGAGGGCCCTAACGAAAATTGTCAACATTATTACGGACGATACTCTAATCTGTGCACTTCACATAAGGTGCAGGTATGCTATGCCACTAAGGCACAACAACTTGAAGTAACAAGGTTTTAAATATCGATGTTGTTATGGGTGTTTTTCGAACTCCTCAAATGGGCTGGTAGAAGCCCATAAAGATAGTGGCCCAAGCCACCAAGACCAAGTGTGAAGCCCGGCATATCAGCTCGCAAGCTTGGTCTAAAGGCTAACGAGGTCGAGCTCATCAGAAGAATAGCGAAATCAAGGTCGCGGATCTGCCATCGTGGCCGTAACGACGTTGAGATCGCTGAGCCGTTGCAAAGTCAAGATCGCCTATGTCAATGTTCCAGTCCGTTTTCACCTTAGTTCGCCCAGTGTCAGTTCAGAACAGTAAGATAGCGTACCTTACACGATAAGCAAGGTTACTTCACCTAATGACAGCGTAATTCCGGGAAATCTCACCAAAACAGCATGGATTAGCATTCGGCCCACGTGTTGCCAGAGTTGACCTGGCGAAAGTCAGAAGCATTAAATGCATTACAGCAGCATTAATTACAATAGATTTAGACCTTTTTGTCTGATTGTTCTCTTTGTAGCCCCCTCTCCTCTATAAATAGAGGGGAGCATTTATTGTAAAGAAGATAGTGAAACACTTTGAGAGAAATCCATCACCAGAAATAACAAAAAACAGTGGACGTAGACAGCTTCTAAGGGTCGAACCACTTTAAAAATTGTATTGTTGTTACTTGTTCTTCCTTCTTCTCTTCTCTTTTGCCATTATCTGGTCTCTTTGTTACAGGTCTTCTTAGCATTGCGGCATTGGGCTCAAGAATCTGGTTGACTGGTTTCCCACGTCAACAGATGTAATACTTTATATTATCCCAATAGTATTTAAATTTTCGATGAACGATTATAGATATAAGAGAATATCCAATATCTTTTGGTATATCCATACGTATCCTGATATTCCTGATATTTCTAAAATGAAAAATTCAAACTGATTATTTTAACCAATAATTTTTATCTTATTAAAATTTTTGGATAGTATTACATTACTATAATATAATAAGGTTAAAAATATCATTTTAAGTTTAAAAAGTAATTTTGTAATTATAGAAAAATTAAGGTACTTATGGCCGTTACGAATAACAATAGATAGAATTGAGACTAGATCAACCCGCTTCAAACCCTAAACCTATTTTGAGCATGGTGCCTTATACCCTACCATGACCGTATGGGTTTTCAATTTGTTGTCACATACTCAATTTGTTTTGATTTGAATTATTGTTATTATTTTTTAGTGGTAGGAAATAGGAGATTAAATTCATAAAAAACTACCTACACATTGTATTTTAAGACGAGTCCTTGATTTATTAAGATCAAAGAAAATATTTAACTATTCCTACTAAGAGGTAGCGTGCATTAAAAAATATATTTTAATGTACACTTGTTGTACATATTTTAGCGATCTAAAAGAATGGGTCATTAAGACCCAAAGCCTTAACCCAAAGGGATAAAAGTCTAGTAGGCCCAATAAACTGAAGAACGACCTGACTAGTTCTTAACTCTCTAAAGCGAGCTTCCACATCTCCTTAATTTCAGCTCGCGTACGTAAAGCTAGAGAAGAAATCAGCTCGCTGGGCCAAATCGTCTAATATTACATCTCTCAGGTTGTTAGGCACCCTCGCCACCCCCATAATGTCCAAGAGCGAGACACAACCCTTGACGTGGTGTACACGCTAGAAAGACCATGTCAAAGTAGTTAACAATCTGACTTAAGGAAGATCTCACTTAACTCGCATGGGCTGAGCGTTTAAATCATATTTTAACAGGATTGACTTGACAAATATCAATCTTGAAAATGTAATTTATCATAATTCTATTTTGTCTTATTATATATTACTGTAGCACCTCACATTCTCTATAAATAGTGGAGAAAATTCATTGTAAATCAGGAGAGAATACACTTTTATTTAGAGTGTCTTCATTGTGCAGAAATAGTGAGAGAAAAACAGTGGATGTAGACATTCTTTAAACCGAATCACTTAAAAATTCCTGTGTTCTCTGTTCTTCCTTTACCATTTTCCTTTGCTTTATTTCGCTTCCTGTACTGTCTTGGTTACATTTGTAGCATTGAGCTTGTGGACCTGAGTTGACCAGTATTTGAACGTCGACAACACTTAAATGTAAATTTATGCTTCATTCATGTAAAAATAAATTTAAATTTAAATATATACTTAAAGTTTAAAATCTATTTGAATTTACACATAAATGATAATTCATTTAAACATCATCAAAAACTAATAAATTTTAAATTAAAAAATGAGGTTTAAACACTAAAATAACTTAAGGAATATAAAATTCATTAAGTATAATACAACAATTCCAACTAGTAGAACAAAAATTTAAAATTTCATTCAAGTATCTCAATTATCAACAATAATAGTTTGTTTCAAACACAAATTAATAAGAATAACAGTAAATAAATAAAATTGTAATGCACAACACATAAAAATACACTATATTATTATTATTTAAAAAACAATATTAATGCATAATAAAAATAAAAAATTAATAAAGCTGGCAACTAGATTGTGGTTTATCAAAAATTTTTTACTTAAAAAACTTGACCGGACTATAAACTGGGTAAAACTTTTGTAACCCAAATCCAATGCAAAGCAGGTAACTAGATCGTGGCCAAACATGACAACGTTGAAGGAGAGGTGGTTCTTAAGAATATTTTTGCTATAAGATAATAAATTAATTAAATAACAAAATATGAAATATAGTTTCATAAAGCTTTAATCGACCACAGCATGGTACTTTCCTGGGAAAAAATCTTATCTGATCAACAAATTTCATATACATATTTGAATCTTGAACATCGTAATATAATTCAAATGATACAGTATGTTAGAACCCACTCAAAAGAATCGGAACCCAGTCAAACAAAGCAGAAATATTTTTCTTAGCCATTTGTCCAGAAAGTTAAAGAACTTCAACAATGTATCCAGCTCTCACAAGTCCATGAAGTAAAAACATTTATTCGAACAGTCCATGGAGCTGTCCATGAAGTAATAAAATTTTTACATTCATTCAAACATGTCTTCTATTTCTACTGTATAGACATTTTTCACGATATTTAGAATGTTTAAGATGACAAGTTTCAAGTTCAAAGGTGTTTTAAGTTTTTTAATTTTACTTGAAAATTGCTCGCGTCCTAAGAGAAGAAATATTAACTGGAGTTGATATTGGTTTAAAAAATATCAAAATAGATAAATGATTAACAAATAGCAAATTTGAAAAGAAAATTTGATCATTAATTTGTTGGCTTTCCATGGCTGGGTTTGTTTGTTTGTTTTAGATTTCAGGAGGGTCAAAACTAATAAAATGGGTTAAAAGAGTAAAACGATTGGCTGAATATGATTTGTATATTTAATATTACTTTTTCTGTTTTAGGATTGGAATTGATTTGGGAGATTATTGAAATTAATCGGAATAAAAACATTAATGGTGCAATTCAAGATGCTACTCCCATATGGGAGAGATCTGTCCACATGAAGATGGAGAGTAGTCCATACATAAAATGAAGGAAAGTTATTATTTTTTGGATCTCTTAGGTATAGAACCATGCCAAAAGTTTTGGCATTAGACAGCTGATGTATAAACCAAAAACACCAACCGTCATTTACTATTTAATATTAGTTTGAGTATTTTAGGTGGTGCAGAGAGTAAATTATCAAGTTTTAAAATTTAAAATGGATGTGTGGACTATGGAGTAAATAGGTATGGGAAGTACTTTTTTGAATACTAGTAGAGCCACCCCTTATTTCTTTCAACTCCAGACATATCATTTTCCTTCGAAACTAAAATAAATATTAATTTTCGGCTAAAGACTAGTTTCCAACTTTTCGAGTCATTTCTAGTCAAATCCTTCCTTTTTTTTTTTTTTTTTTTTTTTTTTTTTACATTTTACAATTGTTTTGTTTTAAAACTAGTTATTGCGAATCCGTTTGAAAGAAACAACCCAATTATAGGTTGATTTAGTAAGCTCGTTTGAGGTGTTTAAAATGTCGAAAGATTTAAAAAGAAAAAGGTTGTAAGACATTTTTATCTCCGTGGATAAAGTACGGGATAAAAAACAAAATCACTTATTGTTAGCATTGTTTAGAGTGGTTATAATTTTTAGGTTATTATTATTATTATCATTATTATTTTGTTATTATAATGTATTCGAAAATTTGGGAAAGAAAAAGTCCGAACTCATAACCTCTAAAATCTTTTGAAGGAGAAGATGATTCGAATTATAATTTTTGAAATGTATGTGTTGCGTGAGAGATCATCAATAGCTAGGTTAATTTCAACCTTGTGACCTTAATTTCTTTGTTAGTGTTACGGTTTGACAAAGGACCCACTTAACGCCGCAACAAAATCCCAGGAAGCAAGTAGATTACTTGCTGTATTTGCCTACTCCGTTTGTGATGGAGAAAATTTGGATAAGCACTTTTAGTCAAAGACGATACGTGGGTTTCTTGTCACGAGTTACATTTCATGTGTACAACGATGTTTAGGATACGTGACCTAACGTAATAACAAGTTCAAAAACTTTTGGCTTCTTCTTTAATCACATAGAAAATCATTGATCCCTAACAAGAGAAAAGTATCTCACCCTAATTGTGATTACAATTAATAAACATTATTGGAAGAAATAATTAGATTGAAAATGATACCAAAAAAATCATATATTTATGTATTTTCTTTTGAGAGAGAAAATTCATTTATTTTTTTAAAATTTTATTTTAGATAGTTCATGCGGTAGGGATGATTCAAATATGAAACATTATTAAATTAAATATATATATATATTTTATTATGAATCCACAATAGTTGACAATAGAACAAAATCATTTATTCATTCAGCAAAAGATCACTTGATATTTATTTATGATACCCGTAGTTGAGTTTCCAATCCTTCTCTCAAATTTAATTTTAAGAAGATAGAAATCTACATGTATATGAAAATATACCTGCCTCCGTGGTAAGTTTGCATCCAAAAGACATTAGGTTTTAGATTCAAACCTCAAACTATTATCTATCCTAACAGGTAAAAACACCAAAATTCTACAAGAACAAATGAACAAATGATTGGGTTGAGGTCCTAAGAAAAACTTGTTTTAGCCTTTTTTTTGTATTGTTTGGAGTTAGAAGTTGAACAAAAATTTTGTCAAGCAAATTGTTATTTCAATTATATAAGTTAAAAAAAAAAATGCTCAACAAAATCTAACAAAAGACAATATGAAAAGTATATATCCTAATTACTTAGCAGATGAGATGACCTTCCCAGACTCATATCTTGAGTTCGAGAAGATCCTGTGATATACTGAAAATTTATATACGATTCTAAATTTTCTGATAGAAATCATTTAAAAATTTAACAATACATAAGGTGGTTTAATAAAAATTTAGGTCATATAACTACTATTTAACCAATAATTCTACACTATAATAAACAAAATAACACTTTTAATTATTTAACAAATAATTCATTTTCACTAATCCATAAATAACAAAATTAAAAAATATAGATAACTATAAACAATTAATTTAATGTAAATAAAAATAATCCACTCACTAATTTGGTATCAGACTCTATTTGGAATCACTAGCATCCAAATTATCATTGATTTCTTTTCTATCTAAAAATAACACAAAAATATATTTAAAATTTATAAGTCTTTGTTAAAAAAGTTATCACATTTCTTTCACATTGACTCACTCTCATTTGTTCATTATTGATTTATTTGTTTATTTTCTCTCAATCAGCCACATATTTTCAAATTTAAAATTTATTATTATTATCTTTTATTGTCATGGACACAATTCACTATATTTATCACTTATAAAGTTATATTTTTGTACCCCACATTTTACTATGACATTTTTCATTTCACTCAACTTTCTTGATTTCTTTTAAAAACTAAAAGGATATTTATTCATAAGCTTATTTATTTCTAAAACTTGAATTAGATCAAATTAATAATAATAAATTATATTTTAATTAATATATCGGGTCTATAAGGATTCGGTCCTTATAATCGAAGTGAAATATGTTGATATATTAATTTTTTTAAGAATGATACAAACAGGCCAGGAAACAACCAAAACTTATTGAAAACAATCAAAATTTCTTAAAATCAATTACTACTTATCTTTAAAAAAAAAAAAAAAAAAAAAAACCTTCAGGAGCAACTAAAATATTTTAGTCTCAAAGAAAGAGATATCAGTACGATCCACCGTAGTTTGAGGGTCAACGGCTCATTCATGGTGCAAGTTGGAGTCATTCTCATACCCCATCACATCTTAGGTGGCATGGCTAAAATATATATATATATATCAATCTTTATCATGCATACTTGGACTAAGCTTGTTGACTATAAACAGCGGAAGCCGTCGTCAGTATGAGTACCATTTGCAGATCTCATGTGAATTGTGCAGCCACTAGCTCACTTTAATCTCCAAAAATTGTCTTCTTCAACTTGATTGCAATTTCATATGTCGTTCATCATGTTATGATGTGTTAATCTCTGTGAATAAAGATTGAATTTCTTGCACAAATTTTAATCGTGAGAAACATATATTACTTTTTACACACAAATAATTAATTCTATCCATGTGAAGACCGACCTCTAAAAAAGCTTTATTAAATAGTAATTGATATGCAGCAAATTAGTTGTTATTAGGTATTGGTCCACCATGAGCTCGGGCAATCTAATAAATACCGACTTCATATAACAGAAATTTGGTGGTGAAAAAATGAACACAACCATGAACCATCACATCGCATGACATGAATCTAGTGGTGGAAACACACTCTTAATTTAAAATCATGTGCATCGTTCAAATTTTGCTTTCTTGTATTAATTCTCAACCACCTCTACTCTATTATCATTTTTTATTTGGGGAAATCCTGGAAATTAATTTAATCGGAACTATCCCAAATTCGGTACCGACATAAATACAAACACTAATAGCACATACAAATTTGGGAACCAGCAAATAAGCCACATACAACCAAATTAATCCTCAAAGATGAGGAAGCAAGGGTTGCCATGCGTTCCCAAACAGGGACAGGGAAAAGGTTTGTCATTACTGTATTCAGCCCATCCGCATGAAAACTAGAACACACAACATAAAACACAGAACACTGATACAAAAGAAAATCAGCAACCGTACAAGGAAAGTTTACACAGCCAGTCACCTTGCACCAAAGACAACAAAATCAGCAGATCTACAACATAGAACTGTCACAGAATAGGATTGGATATAGCCACCAAAAACCATCATTGACTAACACTTTTTTCTCCGCCATACACAAAGAAACATCCACGATCCTTCGAAACCTTTGGTCATCAAGGAGACCTGATTTTCTCCCAAAACATAAGTTAACAGTCTCCGCTCCTGCAAAACAAACAGCTTTTAAAGATTGGATTCAGATTAAATCTGGGTCCAACCCTTAAAAATCCAACAAATAGGAGGAAGAAGAGGAGGCGAAAGCCGGCCAAGGCTATAATTCGTACATCGATTTGGTTTTTAAGGGAAAGATCCAGGAAAAACCTCTACTATTTTTTGTTTTTAATTTTAGGTCTCAAACTCGCAACTCACAAATAGACGAGACCGACCCCATCAACACACCTCTCTCTCTCTGAACGATGGTGTCCATCAACGGTGACGAGCCACTGACACCGGCGGGCAGGTTGTTTCTCCGGCCAGAAATGGACACCATAATCCACTGCGTCATCGGCCTTCAACACCCGCTTGACGTAGAGCAAGTCAAGTCCATAGTCAAAACCTCCTTCCTGGTTCAACACCCTCGCTTTACTAGTCTCCTTGTGAGAGACCAACGCGGGATGGAGCGTTGGAGAAAAACACAGATCGACATCGACCGCCACGTCATCCACGTTGACCACCCTCTAACAACCGCCGTCGAAGACGATGATTCGAGGGACGTGAACGACTACGTGGCTGACCTATCAGTGACTACTCCGCTGAGTATCGACAAGCCTCTATGGGAGGTGCATGTGTTGACGGCTCGCAAGTGTGTGGTTCTCAGACTCCACCACGCTTTGGGAGATGGGATTTCGTTGATGTCCATGTTCCTGACAAGCTGCCGGAAGGCGGCGGACCCGGAGGCGCTGCCGAGTATGGGTGTGGGCGGTGAGAGGAAGAGGAGCGTGGGGAGGAATTGGAGGGAAATATTGATGGGGTTGGTGAAGATGCTTGTGTTCAGTTTGGTGTTTGTTGTGGAGTTTATACTGAGGTTGTGGATTTGTGACCGGAAGACAGAGATTAGCGGCGGCGCTGAGGTGGAGCTCTGGCCCAGGAAACTGTCAACTGCCAGGTTCTGGTTACAGGACCTGAAAGCGGTGAAAAGGGCAGTTCCAGGTGCGGTAAGTACGAAAACGTACATAGTATAAAAGTCCGTACAATATTTTGGATTTAACTACTTCATCATCCGTTAGAATAATTAGATAGACTTGGATAGCTATCTTATAATTGATCAAACGGTTCCATTGAGAGTTAAATTTGATGGTTGAGTAAGGTAATTAATTCTAATAGTTTTTTATACGGTATAAAGTATACCAACTTACATATTTTAATTTTAAATTTTATTTATTTATTTATTTATTTTAAATTCAATCTCGTTATAGAAAAGTGAGTGGAATTAAAGTAGATTATAACCTTTTATTTTAAGGAAAGATTAGAGTTCTTGGATCCTATGAAAATAAGTAAATGAATATTAAAATTATTTTTTTAAGTTAATATAATTTAATATTATTTTCAAACTAATAATAACAACTCCATATTAGATTAGTCGAGTTTTAGGTCCAATCAATCTGTAATGATGTAAAATTTGTTCCGGACATCAGTATGCATTGTTGAAAATCTGACTAATATTTGGGTTTGAGACAGAAATTTCGATATTGATAACAATAATTCACATTTGATTTCTACAATACATTTGTATAGGTTCCATCTCTCATTAGGATATTAATTTATTATAATAATTCTCACATTCACATTGGTCCCATCACTCATTAGAATATAAATTAAAAATTATATATATATATATATTTTTCTTGGCTAGAATATCTCAAATATAACTATGTATGTTTGAAAATGGCTTCCTAACATTAGAGAATAGTATCCTAAACATAACTAATTTGGAACTCGGATCTTTAAAGATTGATGACCTAATTTATCATTTTTGTGTGATGATATTTGTTAGATAAAATTCAAAATAAATAATAAAATTATAAAATGAGATTAATCAATAAGTGGACAAGTAGAGAGGGTGGTGTGGTAAAATAACAAACGACCTAACTTTCTAGCTGTTGGATTAGATATGGGATAGGACTTTCGCACCGACGCTATTTTGTAGAGTCAATCAAGTTGCGATGATTTAGAAAAAGTCATGTAAAAGTATAATTAAAGTTAGTGTTCTTTTTTCTTATTTTTTCCCTTTTTTGTTTTTGGGTCGGTAATACTAATTCCTATAAATGGTAGGCACACTAGGCTTAGGTGTTGGGACTCGAAAGGTTGGTGTGAGGGAATGTTTTATCGCAAGTCCCACTTGGAGGGGTTCGAGACTCCGAGGGGATCTTAGGTTTGTAGCCAAGTACAATTCTTCTGGTTAATAGGCTGTTGTGTTTACTTCACAATGTTTAGTTGCTTGAATCAAACATTTCCATGTAGCACTAGAAAACTACACTTGATGCAATGCTAATACTCATTTTATGTAACAATGCAGACCATTAATGATGTTCTATTTGGGTTGGTATCATCCGGATTATCAAGATACTTGGATCACCGAACACCAAAAGGTAAAATTTATTTGTAACTGTTTAGCTCTAAAACTACATTTGAATCAAACAACATTGATTCTGATCAGCCATTTTTCATTATCAGCTCTTCCAAATGGACTTCGACTAACAGGTCTGGCCATGGTTAACTTAAGAGAGCAGCCAGGATTGCAGGTTCACATTTCTCTACCATAATTATGCTTTCTGTTCTTTTTTATGAGGAACTATCAAAATATAGATTTGTTGCGTTAAATGGCAATGCCTGTTCCGTGTCAGGATTTCAACGATCTCATGAAAAGCAATTCAGGATCGCCGTGGGGAAACAAATTTGGCATGCTTTTGCTTCCTGTTTATTATCACAAAACCGGTGGCAATCCCCTGGATTATTTGAAGAGAGCCAAGGCAATGATTGATACAAAGAAACAGAGTTTGGAGGGCCATTTTTCATACAAAATTGGAAATTTTGCCATGTCCTGGTTTGGTTCCAAGGTGATAATAAAACCATCAGATCCTTAAGAAACTTAGGTTTTTTTTTTTCATGTTCTTGGCGGATGAATTATAATTTCTTATTTCTGAATTGTAGGTTGCTTGGCTGCTTAATTACAGGATAATGTGTAATACAAGCTTCACAATATCAAATGTTATTGGTCCTCAGGAGGAGATCACCATTGCAGGCGTTCCAATTACTTACCTAAGAGCAAATACAAGTAGCCTGCCCCATGTAAAGCTTCTTAACTTTACTTTTACTGTTTTTCTTTCTCTTTATCATTTTCGTCATTATTATTGTCACACAACCCATGATTAGATAACATAGGCTAAACACAGGTAAATTCATTGATGTTGGAGTAAACATACTTTTGTTGGATAAGCCTAACAACTTAAACTTATAAGATACAAGGATTAAAGAGTCTAGTTGACATAGTGGTAATCAGAGTATGTATATCAATTGATGTAAACATCCGAGCTTGCATGCAACGGGGATGGGGCCCTTATCAAATAATTTAAGCTTTTAGAGATCTAATAGGAATTGATCATTAAAATCTCTTTTACGTAAAAAATTTTTTGGAGATCCAATCTAAGATTTTTCTATTCTTGTAAGGAATGTTTCTGAAAAGTTGCAAGAACAGATTTACATGTATTTAAAGAGCTTTTAGCCAGGGTATGGGCATAGCTTAGTTGCTGGGCTGAGGTCGACTATAGCCCAGTCCATCCATTTTTACCTAGTCTTTAGTCGAGCATAGTCCAGCCCAATTTAGTGAATTCAAACAGAAATAAAAACCAATTCCTATGATCTTATAGACTTGTATATATATATATATATATATATATTGTATCCCACATTCCCACTACGCACTAATGATGGGACATCTCGACTTAGACATATATAAACGATATCTATTTATATGTATATAGTTGGCAGTCAAATTAGATTGAAGCTAATTTCGTGTTGATATGTCGGAGGAGTGTAAGCCTCTAATCATACATACTAAAGCATAATTTAGAAATGCTTGATGAGAGATTTTGATTTCATACCTTGAATTGAAGTTTGCGAAAGCCTTTAACCCTAATATTGTTCCATTTGATAGAAGAGGAATGATCAACAGAAACTATTTCTTTTGTTTACAACGTAAAAATCTTTGTTTTGATATTTATATTTAATGATTTATCATTCTGTTTTAATCATGATTATTTTTTTTGGAGAGTAAGAATTAAGAAGTCATTCTTATTTTCTGTTAAAACTAAGAAGTCATTCTTGTTTTCTCTAAAGAAAAAAACCATTAAGGTTATATATGCATATTACCTTTTAATTGGAGTGGTTGAACATTTCTCTTAATCCTAAAAGATTAATAGTTTAAATTTCATCATTATCTTAAAACCATAAAACATAAAGATATAAGTAGTTTTTTCTAAATTTAATCCTATTTACCGTAATTTAAATTACAAACCGGTGATTACTTAATCAATCATCACTATGTAATTGTTCAAGCATATAGTATGCAGAAGAAAAACTACTTTACCCATATGGTTAAATTAGTTGAATGGGTGACCCATTTGGATATTTGCGGTCCATATCCGATTTAACCTATACATGGATGTCCAAAGCCAAGTTGTCCCATATACAAGACGAGCCCAAAAAAACGTAACATGGAAAAATGTGTATAATTAATTTCATGCTTATTTTATCAACAGATTTTTCTGTGAAAAGTGATTCTTCTCCGATTTATTTTAATCACTTTAACAAACCATCCCATTAATATCTTTCGTTAGTCACACGACTTTAAAAGTATTAAATTGCATCTACGTGTAAGCATGTTACCTTTTTTTTTTTTTTTTTTAAATCTATTATGCTTTTAATTATGTTACTAGACGATTTTATATCTACAATAGAGATTCGTTCAAATCATACTTCGTGTATTTATCAATATGTATATAGAGTTTTTACCCTATATTATGAGAATAATGGTTATATATATTGTTTAATCATACACTTGACAAATTCATAATCATAGGTGTCAAATTATTACCTTGTAAAAAATAAATGATTAGACTGTATCGTAAATTTTAGTAATTCTAGAAAAACCTGCCACAAATTTTGAGACCATCTATATTTATCTGTAGTTAGTAGCTTATACTACTCGGAAGATGAGAGAAATATGCTTGTATGATGTATGTATGTGCGTCGGTTGAAAATGCAGGCATTGACAATGCACACAGTGAGCTATGCAGGAAGAGCAGACATGCAAATCCTGGTAGCCAAGGACATCATCCCTGACCCTGAGTTTCTTGCTAAGTGCTTTGAAGATGCCTTGCTTGAAATGAAGGAGGCAGCTGCTGCTCTCCCCACCAAAGTATAGTTTGTATGATAACATTCAATGTCATTGATGATGTGTTCGTATGCAAAATAAATAGACAAAGAAAGTTGATTTAAATCACAGAAGGTTATTATCTATTCAAATAATTTTTTTATTTGAATAGATTCCGACAAATAGGATATAAAAGTGTGAATAAAAATAAAAAAAATGATATAAATTAAATATTAATAAAGATAAGAACAGAAAATTAAAATTAATAAAATGCTAAATCTGCACTTTGTTTTTGTTACTAATATATTTAGGATTATATGTCACAAATTGAAAGGAATTTTGTAAAAAAATATAAATAAAAAATTGGAAATTTTTAAAAAGAGGGGCACTTTTCCCCTCTAGTATGCTCTAGGTCTGTCAGTGTGCTAATGTTATAGATTAGTGTTACATATTCAATTTGTGTCTCTAACTTTGATTCCAACTCATAATGTATCAACGATAAGTTACTCATTAATGATTATTATTCCATTTTAAAATGTATTCATTCATCGACTAATATATCATAAATTACGATCAAATTGGAATGAAATAATTGATATATCTAACATTATTGAATGTTATGTTATTATGGGCCATATAAAATTAGATTGTCATTACAAATAAACTATTTTAAAATCTCCTTTTAAAATTTAATGTTTTAGATTACACATATTTTCTATGTTACAGAATTTAATACCAAAAACGGGGCGGAACACCCGATTCTTTACCTCAATTCTCACTCTTAAGTTTTTCAGTGCTAATCTCTAGAACTGTTAAGAGATTAATCACATCTTAGAAACTCATCACAGCACCATCAGTCATGACTTTTACTGTCCTAATCACTCTTATCAAAACGGGACTTACTGGTCAAGTTGGGCTCTTTCCATTTCCAAAGATAACTGATAAAAAGAGAATTCATTGGATTAATACTAAACTACTAGGGAGTAAGAATAGAGACAAAGAACCAAGCGATTTCTTTCCTTATCTCAGTATTTTAAGATATATCACCATTATCACTAAGGTGTGTTTAGACAGGGATAAAGATTTTAGCTAGAAAACATGATTTTATTTAAGTACTAGAGTTTTACAAATTCTGATCCTCTGTCCTAACAAGGAGAAGACTTAGCTCATTTATACAGAAAAGGCTGGAAGTGTGACAAACAACCTTGTATCACTGCTTACAGCACACACTAATAATACGTATGAAAAGTCAAACATCATTATTACAGACATGATAATGGATTGACACACCTTTAAATTATTATAAACACAGTTTTGACTTTTTGGATAAGAGTAAATCTGTCAATAATTTCTGACGGGGTCGTCTAACTCATCATCTAAAATGTAACCCATATTTTGATGCTCAAGACAATGATAACTGGGTTTACATGTAACATAAAAGTCTGGAATATAGGTTGGAGTATTATCATCAGATAAGGACATTGCAACAAATTGATTAATATCATTTTATTTGCTAGTGTTGGGACCTTCATTATTGAACTTTTGTCTTTTCTTTCTGTCTTCATCATATCTTCTTTTTGCTTCTTGAATATCTTCTGATTGGCAAATGTCTAGTTGAGAGTCTGGATAGTACCATTCTGAAAATTCTTGGGTTGAAAATTGGGACACCAAAGAGTCAACATACTGATCACGGGCTTGGAAAAGTTCTTGAAGATAAGATGGAATAAAATAATCCCAAGGAGCATCATTAGATAAGGTTGGCCAAATTTCATTTGGAATGATTTGATTTTTTTTAAAAATGTTTCTTTTGGATAGGTCTTATCTTTGCAGCATAATTGAGTTGGTTATTGAAAACTGAGATGAGATTTTGCTAAATTATTTCAAACTATTGTTTTGAAAAACACAAACCATCAGGTTGACTAGAAAAAGGACAGTGAAACATTAGGATTGACCAATGCTTAGGGAGAAGGTATTTTTTTTTTCAAGTTTTTCATTCATGAAGGGATTTGAATTTTAAAAGAAAATCAATAAAATAATTATCTGAGGTCTTATGAGCTGAGGATAAAGTTTGTTAGAGAAAGTCATTAGGAATTTCAATAGCAAAGTAATGAAGATGACTGAGACACTATAGAAACCATGAAATTCTAAAGAGAAAATAAAATAAGGAAACTGAGATTAAGTGGGTAGAAAAAGAACCTGAGAAAACGAATATGTGGGATGAATATTAAGGGTTTTGAGAAAAAGCTGACCATGAGTTTGAATATATTTATACTGATAAGAAAACATTAATTCCTTAATTCTTTTTTCTAAAAATTGAGTTTTAAGGAGTTTTGAGAATTCCAAAATTTCTAAACATGAGTATGAAGATGAAGATAATTGAAACATAAAAACAGGAGATAAAACATGATTGTTTTGGATTGGTTAGGAAAGAAAGTCTGCTAAAAAATTATTTTTACCTTTAATATGCTTGACAATGGATAAGTATCTGCTGAACCATTTTGTCTATCGAAGAAGAAGTTGATGGGACAATTTTTTCTTATGAAATTGGAGCATTTGAGAAAATAATTTCATATCAGTCTCCACAATAAAATATTGATCAATTAGATGAAATTCAAATTTTTCAATTATATTTTTGACTACCAGAATCTCTTTAAATGTTGAATGGTAGTGCAACTGACTTGGTGTGAAACTACCACTTTGGTAAGCTCAAAGATGACGGATACCTTGACCTGTTTATTTAAATAATACATCACCCCAAAAATTTTCACTTACATCTATTTGTAGAATGCACATTCGTATAGAAGGGATGTGTAGAGGAGAAAGTGTCTGATAAACTTGCTTGATCTGTTGAACTATTTGAGTTTGTTGACGACTCTAAGGAGGAGGGTATTTTTGCAGTAAGTTAGATCAAAACTTGGTAAAAACTGCAACATTATGAATGAATACTTTGACATAGTTGATTAGACCAAGGAATTATTGGATTTTATGTTTAGTCTGCAACTGGTTTGAAAATTTGATCAATTCTTAACCAATGTGAGATTGAGGATGATATTTTCCTTAAGAGATTTCCATACCAAGGAAAGTAATTTTCTTCTGGGTAATCTCTATTTTTCTAGCTGAAAACATAATATCATGATCTCTTATAATCTGGGCAAACTGTTGGAGGAGCTGAAGATGATCTTGTTCATTTTTGGAGAACAACAGAATGTCATCAATATAAATAAAAACACTGTGAAGTATGAGAGTATAAATCTTGGTTATGGCATTTTGAAATAAAGAATGAGCTATTTTAAGGCCAAAAGATGAAACTTTTCATTGGAAATGATGATATGGTATGCAGAATACAGTTTTATATCTATCTTCTAGATGAATTCCTAATTGCCAAAATCCAACTTTCAGATCAAATTTGAAAAAAAAATATGATCATTTGAGAGATAAGCGAACAAGGTTTGTTTCATGGGTAAAAGAAACTTATCATATTGGAGAAACTGATTGAGAGATTTATAATTAATGACAAATCTCAGTTTTCTGCGAGGTTATTCAGATATTTTGTTCACATAAAATGATTCACATGCCAATTGTGAAATTATTGGCTCAATAAGATCTTGTTGTTGTAACTAGAAATATTCTGTTCTTGCAAGTATGAAATGTTTTGGATTTATGCCTGAATGACTTGCTTCGATTGGATTTATGTCTTCATTTAAATGAAAAGGAAGTCTGATAAAAAAATTAAGGTTTTGCCAAAGAGGATGATGATATTTTTGAAGGAACTCAAGGCGAGGTTTTGAATAGGAGTCTTAGATTAATTAATGGTGGATCTGGGTAAAATCTACAGGTGATTAGAGGAAAAACAGACTGAGTAAAGTAGTCCATGGTTTGAAATAACTTTTGAATCGAATATCATCAGGAAGAATTCTAAGATTAAAAAGTTCTGAATATAAATCAAAATCAAAAACTAGATCTCTCATTGGTAGATGAGAACCTAGGACTCGTTGAGTGGTCATACATCCGAGAAAAATTTAAAAAATGAGTGGTTTACTAACAAGGGTGACTGTGAAGCTTTCATTATCAGCAGCTTGAAATGTTGTTTTATAAGGTTGCCAATATGAGGATGGTAAAATGTCTGGATTGAGAATGAATTTTACAGCACCTATATAAAAGAAGGCAATAATAGGGATTGGTTTGATATATTTGATAGGAAAGATTTTTATTATTATCAAAGAGATTTTTGGTTTGTCTGGTTGAATAGAGTATTGGATCCGATAGCTAGAAGAGCTGTCAGAATCAGAAGAGGTTTTTGAGAATTAGTCAAACTGGAGAATATCCTAAGGAGCAGGATCATCATGAACTAAAAATAGATCTTCAATTTCATTATCAATAAGAGAAATATTTGTTTGTGCGAGGTACTGGACCATCTGTTGAGACAGGTTTTAGCAAAATTACCATTTTTATGATAAAGATAACATCTATTAGTAAATTTTTGTTTGAAAGGTTTTCTTTTGAGAAATCTTTTGAGTTTTGGCCTGCGATGATGTGATGAAAATGCTCGTTTTCTATGTGTCTTAGTTTTGAAGAAATGATTTTTTCTTTTTGTAGAACAACTACATTGATTCCGATTCTTGCATTTGATTTGCAAATCTGGTGTTTGACAAACTTTTGTCAACTGTTTTGATTTTTGTAGATAATCTTCAAAGAATTTCTTTTGAGCACAAAGTTTATCCAGTGCATTAAGAACAAACTAGTAACTCTCACTAAAGGCATATTGCTGAAGAGATATGTCTTGTGTCTGTATAATTTTGTTGCTTCTTGGGACAGAAAATCTGAAATGGAGGATAAAAATATTTGCCTCATATTTGGATCATCTATTCCATGAAAAACATGAAATCATTTTAGCATTTGTTGATAATGCCGATCAAGATTCTTTTTTTGAAAGAATAGCACTTCGTTTGGAAGTATTCTTCTCTCATCTTGGCTTTATGAGCTTGGGGTCTGTTATAGAATTTATTATAAAGGATAAAAAGAGCTTGATTAAGATCAGAGAGTTGACAAAATTGAATTTGTCTATACTCTCTTAATTCTTGCCACCACTCTCTCAATGTGTCAATGAATCTGGTGGTGAATTGAGTAAAGATTTGCTAGAGCTGAGCATGTGGTTCGAGTATTTCTGTTTATAACCACGTCTTAAACTTAAAAATTCCGTCTCTCAAGCATACTGGTAAGAAGTATATCAAATATTAAGTAAAGTCATTTTACAGGAAACACGAAGACCTTTTCTACCATGATAAGTGACTGCTAATCTAATGACACCAAAATGGAGAGTATGATATAATCATGTTAGGATAACACAAACTTACTATAAAGTTAAGAAACTCATATCCCATGCTCCTTTCTAATATTTAAAAGCAAGCAGTCTCACTCCCTAATTTGAAAAAATGTGTGTGTCCTTTGACGATTATGTAATTGCCGTATCACTCTCTTGATAGCAAGAAAATAAATGTTGTATTGATATCGATATAAGACTTTTGAATCTGCAAACATATCAGGGATAATATCAATAAGATGTTTGATAAAAAATTTAACAAAAAATGGATATTTGTATTTAAAGTTAAAAATATTATTGAAACTCTAAATTAAGCTAAAACATTTTTTTTTTCAATGGAAAAGAGATAATTAAATTCATAAAAAATTACTCATATCTTCAACCAAAATGAGATTTAAACTCTTGACTCTTAAGGTCAGGGAAAGTGCTCAAATATTCCTACCAAGAGGTAATGTGCAAGCTAAATCAATTAATAACAAATCATATAAATAACTTTTGACAACATAGTAATAAATGTTTAAAAATTATAATATAAATAGAGTATATATACAGCACAACAATGATAAATATAAATATATATTTTCTTAATTAAAGGAATGACCCCTTTGATAAAGGAAATATAAGTTCTTAGCCTCCCATAATAGATTTTAAGTTTTTACCCATAAATTAAATTGTGATGACCAAAACACCATTATATTATTTTTAATATTTTATCAAGTTAAAAATAAATAAATGACTCCATTGCTGGTAGTGGATTAGCAGTAGTGGAGTTTGCTAATGGAGATAGCTCGATCTCCACCATAAATGAATGTTGATGGGGATCACTCAACCTCCATCAATGGAGGTCGAGTGACATCCATAAATGGACGTTGTGACCCCCATCAAATCTGATTCATGTCTGTCGGCTTCAATCTCCAAGCATCATCTCTGATCCTCGAGTGTCTTCTTTGATGCTTAGAGATGATTTTCAGATGATTGGATTTGTTTGGTTAATTTGAAAAAAATATTAATTGCATTCTCAACACTATAAATGACTTTTAAAAAGTTGTTTAACAGTTTGGGGATAAATTTTACGTCTCTTTATAGTCGATATGAATACTTTTATAATATTAATTTGGAATAATCAAAGAAATAAAGAAAATGCAATATTAATATTTTCTTAATTGTCGTAATTTAATGAAATAAATTCTTAATAAAAATCTATATTATATAAATATTAAATAGACAATAAGCACAAATAAGCAAAATCAGATGCACCACTAGATATTATAATATGCTATTACATTGCTAATGCTACCGGTGCATTATTAATTAATTCTACGAACATCTTGAAAATTATACAAACATGAAGTAGTAAGTACTGCATTCTTATACGAAAACAAGTGAACTGCATTATTATAGTGCTATTGGTGCATATATATTGATTTCTTCAACTTATACCGGTACTTCAAATTCTCGCTAACAACTGCCCATTGTTTATTTATGCCCTCTTACGATACCAAATAACTTGACCGGTTGAGAGACTCTGATTCTAATAATCTCCTCATTAGCTTCACCATTCTTCTTATAAAAGGTGATCATATCACCTTTTCGAAGCTGGTTCTCTTTGACATAACTTTTTCAATCTGTAGAACTAATAACTGGTTTAGGGTAATGGCCATCTCTCCTGGTTGAAAGACGAAAATTACATGCACGTTCAGCTTCATCCATGACTGGATCAAGTACGTGATTTTGTCCTTCGGGATTGTTGGAAAGTCATCCAAGGTCTCGGGTGGGATGCCCAGTCTATTTCCCACGTCTGTATTGGACAATTGTTTTGAGAAAATAGTATTTGGGATTGACATTATTCTCACAAGTTTCTTCTTTTTTTTTTTTCTCTGTCTCTTTTCTTGCTTATGGAACTAAGTGTTGGAGATACAAGAGCAACTAACTAGCTACAGACAGTATTTATAACCAATCAAAATGAACTAAGTGTTGGTAAATACATATTGATTTTTTAACTTAGGAAGATATCCAAAATGTATATGTAGTATCTAATTAATCGAAATGTTTTCAAATTTGTTATAAGAATGGAATAGTTTTCTTTAAAAGAAAAATTAAAAAAAGAAAAATCAGGATTTTGCTCAAACATGCACTTCAAGAATAATCAGCATCCAAAAGTGGCCTTAATTTTCATAAACATCTTGTTAGCCGTTGCAAATCTATCATAATCCTTCATTAACTCAAAAGGAATTGTGTCGTCAAGATCAGCTTAGTAGTGAATTCGTAAACTCATAAGTCCAACGTTTTGTATATTTATACTAACATAGTCATTAGAATATATTTTTTAAATCTTTATTGATTTGGTGCATATCACTTCTTATTAGGAGCGATTGAATATTTTTTTTTTTATTCTTATAGGTTAAAGGTTCAAGTCTTATTTTGGTTATAAAACATAACGTGTAAATAGTTTTATCTAAATTCAATCTCCCCTCCCCACCATAATAATAATAATAATAAATATATATTAAGCAATAATACCATACCAAAATGTTAGACTTATGAGTTTACTAATTTACTTTTAAGCTGATCTTAATTATCAACACAACCTTTTGAGTTTACGAAGAATTACGATAGATTTGCAAAGGCTACCAAGTTGTTTATGGAAATTAAGGCCACCTTCGGATACTGATTTTTCTTAAAGTGCATGTTTGAGCAAAATCCTGATTTTTCTTTTTTTATTTTCCTTTTAAAAAAAATTATTTCATTCTAATAACAAATTTGAAAACATTCAGATTAAATACTACGTATACATTTTGGATATCTTTCTAAGTTGAAGAATCAATTAATAGATATGCACCAATAGCAATATAATAATGTAGTTCATTTGTTTGCGTATAAGAATGCAGTACTTACTACTTCATGCTTGTATAATTTCTAAGATGTTCATAGAATTAATTAATAATGCACCGGTAGCATTAGCAATGTAATGATATTATAATTTTGAAGGTAATTATTAGTTGTTCTACCCTTCTAATTGACCCATAAATTGGGTAATTTATATTTACCCAACTTAGTGAATATTATTTTTCAGTATGCACTGAAATTATTGAAATTTGTACAAATTATAATGCAAGCAGATTTTGACCAACTTAACAAATTCTTTAAAATCACACACAAATCCGGCTCATGGAAAACTAGTCAAGAAGAAAACCATAATTTTTCTATATTATACTAAAAAAAAAAAATCATTATCAACCACCAATTGATACAGGTTTTTGAAATATAAAAAGCACCAACGGAAAAAAATAGAAGTATTTTAGTAGATTTTGACCAACTTAAAAAAGTTCACTAAAATTCACAAAAAGAACCCAATTAATATAAAGCTAGTCAAATCCGATTATGTTGATATTGTAATATGAAATAACATTTATATAGTATCAACCATCAGTTGTTACAATATTTGAAATCCATATTTCTTTGTCAAAAAAAGTAGTTACAATATTTACAATACATAGATAAAGGGGAGAATTACTCATAACTTCCCTGTAAATTTGATATTGACAGGCGGATATAACCTTTTGAATTTTTTGCAATGTCCTCCCCTGACTAACAAATGGGCTGGTTTGACCATCACCTGGTCACTTTGACCGTTTAAAAAATATGGAAAGACGAAAATGCCCCCAGTCATCTTCTTCCTCCTTCTTCTCCCTCTCTCCTCCTTCTTCTCTGCATCTGGGTTTCCGATCGGAAACCCAGAAGTCGTCTGGGTTTTCGATCGGAAACCCATGGAAACCCAGACGACTTCTGGGTTTCCGATCTGGAAACCCAGAAGTCGTCTGGGTTTCCGATCTGGAAACCCAGAAGTCGTCTGGGTTTCCAGATCGGAAACCCAGACGACGGTCTGGGTTTCCAGATCTGGAAACCCAGACCGTCGTCTGGGTTTCCGATCTGGAAACCCAGACGACTTCTGGGTTTCCGATCTCGGAAACCCAGACGACTTCTGGGTTTCTGGAAACCCAGACCACTTCTGGGTTTCCAGATCTGGAAACCCAGATCGTCGTCTGGGTTTCCGATCTGGAAACCCAGACGACTTCTGGGTTTCCAGATCGGAAACCCAGACGACTTCTGGGTTTCCAGATCGGAAACCCAGACGACTTCTGGGTTTCTGGAAACCCAGACCACTTCTGGGTTTCCAGATCTGGAAACCCAGATCGTCGTCTGGGTTTCCGATCGGAAACCCAGATGCAGAGAAGAAGGAGGAGAGAGGGAGAAGAAGGAGGAAGAAGATGACTGGGGGCATTTTCGTCTTTCCATATTTTTTAAACGGTCAAAGTGACCAGGTGATGGTCAAACCAGCCCATCTGTTAGTGACCAGGTGATGGTCAAACCAGCCCATCTGTTAGTCAGGGGAGGACATTGCAAAAAATTCAAAAGGTTATATCCGCCTGTCAATATCAAATGTACAGGGAAGTTGTGAGTAATTCTCCCTAGATAAAGCTATTGTAAAAAACACTGGAATTCAGATCATGTTGATTAATTTCAAAAATTCATTAAAAATCACACACAAATCCAATTAATATAAAATCAGTCAAGAATGAAAACTTCATGTGTCTGCATTATCATACCCAAAAAAATAAAAAAATGAGAAGGAAAATAACCTGAATATCTAAATAATGTACAATCAAGAATGCAACAAGAAGACAACATAGAAGAAACTCTGACATATGAGAGTTATAATGAAGCACTTACAAATCACTGAGTTACTATGTTAGATTTGGAGAAGTTTTAGACAAATACTTACAAACAAACATAAGTGAGAAACAAAAAAGGCAAAAAGAATAAGAGAAATATGAAACTCCATGTATTTGAGTATTTTTACTTATGAAAGCAAAGACGTAATCACAAAACAAAAATAATTGGATAAAAAATTTTCTTGTAGCCCCTATTTCTAACTTTTGAAAACCCTCATTAATTTCTGCCCTTTATTGGTCAACATAAAATCAACTAAACGATTCTTAAAAAAAAAAAAAATAAAATAAAATAAACTAAGTAATTTTCAAGGTATTTTAACTGAGGTCAATCTCTGTTTTGGATCTTGTCCAAGAGGACATTGATCGCCCCTGCAGAAGATCCATTCTCCATAGGCGGTTGAGATCCCTTTCTAATTTTTTTTTTTTTCCCCATTTAAACTAATGGACACTTTAGTCTTTTCATGGTCAACCATTAATCTAATGGTTGACCATTAAATGGAAGAGAAGATGTTATTATTATGGACAAAACTTAAACATTTTCCCTTATCCACTAAATATGGAGAAAAATTGTAGTGTTGTCTTATTTAGATTGTTTTATTTATTTCTTTTTAAAATATATTTTAATTACAATTTGAGTGTAATAATAATATGCAAAGAAATATCCGATGACTGATGCGAATCCTTTATTCTTGACTTCCATCTCTACATCTGTGTCTTCATCCTCCTCTTCCCAGTAAGCTTCAACTATCAAAAGCCTTGAACAATTAAGAACAGGACAATACTTGTCATTACTGTGAAAACATAAGCCCTTCTTTTATTCTTTCTAGCATTTGAACGCTTGCATAGAAGCTTGGTTACGAGCTTCAAATAATTTTGCCAACTCAATCGCCATCGTTATCTATTATAGCTTGCACACAATTTAAATTCCGTCTTTAAATCCAGCTAAAAAACAACTGACCTTTTTGTATTGAGGAAGAGACTTTATCACTTCAGTTAATCTCTCGAACTTACCTTAAAATTCTATACTACTGAACTCTCTGCCTCAACTTGATTAACTTACTGACATGACCCTTGAATTGATTAGGACCAAACTTGAAAGTTTGACCTTCTTTAAAATCTTCTCATGTTACATAAAAGGAGTTTTTGTCCCAACATTTGAAACCTAATTAAAGTTGAGCTTCTTTCTCGAGATATAATGAAGCAAGTGTTACCTTATAAGACTCTGCAATTCCGTGAAGCTTAAAATATTTTTCTGCCTTGCATAACCACGTAAAAGGGTCATTTGTTCAATTCCTTTACACCTAGGGAAATCCAATTTGACAGTTCAATATATAAAATTGCTCAAGGAAGTGGTAGCCTTAAAAGAAAGATTGACCTGCCTTTGATCCTTACTAGGGGTGGGTTTGAATATAATGATCGTTCTTTATGCATCCAACATTTTTTCAAAGATGAGGCCATGTTATTACATTTTACCAGGGGCAGAAACCCATCAAGGCCAGCAGGGCCATTGCCCTATTGTGGTCATTGTTTTGAAAGATTTAGTTTCTTTAAGTATGATATAATTCAAATAATAGAAGAAGTACAATATTGGATATACTCGAAGCATTAATCTTTCATTTTCCGAAAATTTTATTAACAAAGTTTTAACTACAACCACAAATGACTTGAGTATACAAGGAACTAAATTTTTATGTTTTTTCAATTATATTGATTTTAACCTGTTTTTCTTAATACCCATATTTCTTCCTCTTAAATTCTAAATATATTGATTAAACGAATGACACCAACACTCACAATAGTCTTTTAGATAAATTTTTGTTCTTAATGTATATCAATAGACCGTAGATCAAAATTAAGGTTGTAAGGTTTAAAATATTTCCTGTAGGGATCATGCGAAGGAATGAAATAAGACGATTGGTGGATCATGCTTGGGCTGGCCCAACTAGTGTGGTCGATCAGTAGATTGCACTTGAGTTGACACAAATAGAGTTAGTTAATCAGTACATCGCATTTGAGCTGACACAAATAGAGTGAATCAATCAGTAGCTCAATGTTAAGCTAACATAAATAAAGTTGGTTAGTAGACTACACTTGAGTTGACACAAATAGAGTGAGTAGGTTGGTGAATCGCACTTGAGTTGTCATAAATAGAGTAGGTCGATCAGTATATCGCTGTTAAGGTATTATTTCATCAAACCTTGATAAACTTGACCAAAAAGTGGTGCTGCAACTATCAGGAGTGAAGTTGTGTAGGTATGAGAATAAGAGAGATTATGCTTCAAATGCCAGAAGTCCCACCTCCCTTGGCTCCTCTTGAGCATTTATAATCAAACAGGTAGCCGTTGGTGGTAGGATCTCGCTTCTCGGGGATCCTCCTGCATTTGACTCCAGTTGAGTTAGGTGGTTGGACTTGGTCAACTGGACTAAGTCAGGTATTGACTGCTAACTAGGCGATGGGCTTCTTGGTTTTGGGTTATAAACAGAGACCCACAGATTTGATGTGAGCTTGCCTTCATAACAGTAGGCCCTTCTCTTAATAATGGGCCCAAAATTTGACCACTACAAATATCAGAAGTAAAATGGACATTTTCTATTTTGTCTTGTTAAGTATGACCATATTAGTCAAAGGGCTGTACTAATGTATTTAAGAAACTTTAAGGAAACTGGATCGTTTTCCAGTTAATAGTTAAAAAATATACAATTTCTGATAATATTAGAACTAAAATAAAATTTTTCCTAAAAAAGGGGGAAAATCAGAAGTCAGAACTTTATGTTCATCAGATCTCAATTGCATTATTTCAATACATATATAATCAATTGCAAAAACGAAAGAGCACAAATCGATTCAAACTTAATCTACTTCTAAACCCAAACGTGCTCCATTAATGGAGCGATATGCTCCATCTGATGGTGCGTATTCGCTGCAACAGATCACTCCATCTCTTATTAAGCGACTGCACCATCCGATCTCCTCCAAATTGGATGAGATCAATCCTTTCTTTTTTAATTTTTTATTTGAACATAATAGTTAAAGTTTAAATTATTTTGAACTGTTGATCTCAGACCATTCATCTGAAATTTTCTCTCTTCTTAGCTTTACCATCAAGGCCACTTTTTATTTTCCACCTAAATTAGTTGGTCAACCAACAAAGATGTTTATGTAATAGAGCAAAATACACCAAGCCCCCCTCAGGTAAGACATAAATACAGTTATAATTAAAGATTGAGTTTAATAACACAATAACCCCAGTTTAGCGGTCAAAATGTGTTAAAGTTAACGGTCAACTTTAATTTAAAGTGTAAAGACATAAATGCCCTCCATTTTTAAAATTAATTTTTTTTTCTTTTAAAATTTAAAACACTCAATCTCAACTTTCATCTTCATCAGGAGATCATGAAGGTTTCTACTCATCTAGAAACCTTCATCTCCCAAATATCAATCTGCATCCAGACATAAATGACCACTCCCTGCAAAAACTCACATCAATATGTAAAAACCCAAACATATCATTAATCATCTGCAAAAATCCAAACACATCCAGATATCATCTTCAAACACATCCAGACATCATCTTCAAACAAATCTGGGTTCGAACTCAGACGAACCCAGATCTGGGTTCGTCCAACCACGTCTGGGTTCGTCCAACCATGACAAACCCAGATCTGGGTTCGACGAACCACGCCGAACCCAGGTCTGACGAACCAGACGTCTGGGTTCGTCGTCGCGAACCCAGATCAGATCTGGGTTCGTGACGACGCGAACCCAGATCATCTGGGTTCGCGACGACGACGAACCCAGATCTGATCTGGGTTCCACGAACCCAGATCAGGAGAAAAGAAGAAAAAGAGGAGAAGAAGAAGAAGAAGAAGAAGGTAGTCCGATCAGGTAGAGGCAGAAAAGAAAAAGAGGAGGAGAAGAAGAAGAAGAATAATAAGAAGTGGTGGGAGATCAGGTTTTGGAAAAATGGTTTTAATAATTTTTGTTATCAGTAAATGACGAAATTACCCTTGATCAACCGAGAGTTGGTTAACAGATACTGTTGATTCGGGGGTATTGTGTTATTAAACCAAATCTTTATTTATAACTGATTTAGGTTTTACTTGAGAGGGGTTTTGTGTATTTTGCTCTATGTAATAAATATAGACAGTTTATACATATATACATATACATATACATATCTATATATATATGTAATACTTTTAATCTGATTTTAAAAAGTACGGATAAATCAATCAAATTCATCTATTATATTTAAATTAAATAGAAAAAGAAATGTAATGGATGAATTTAATTGGTTGATTGTTACTTTAATTAGGTATATCTAATTATAAAAACGCTCTATATATAAATACATATAAATAAACTTTTGGTATTTATATAATGCAATTTGTCCGTATCTTGTTTGGTGCAAGTGCAGTGAAAAAACTTGTTTTTGATTGGTCAGAGACGTTGATTTGAGGACGGCAACATTCAGAATATTTGATTGACCAAAACTTTGATCAGTAGCTGCAGTACTCTGTGCGTGTACCACCGTAAAAACCAACAAAAAAAAAAAAATTAAAAAAAAAAACACTTGTTCTGGGAAACATATACAAATCTCCAAAATCCGTCTTCTACTCTTACACACAGTAGATTTAATATACACAACAAATATATATATATATTTTAGTTTTTGAGAGAATATTGAGACACCAAATTCGTCGTCATTATTAGAGATTGGTGCATCCGGCCCATATTTAGACCAGCAAATTTACGTACACAGGTTTCCTGATAGTCCTTTTTTTTGAATAAAGGTTTCCTGATAGTTATGTAAATAAGAAAGTAGTAATCTTGCGGCCCTCCTTTAATTTTCAACTTTATACGACAACACGATAAGTAGACAAGACCGAGAACACACAAGTAGACAAGAACAGTTGTCTTCTTGTACGAACACGATGGCGTCGGATGGCGACGAGCCACTGACACCTGCCGGCAGGCTGTTTCTGCGGCCGGAAATGGACACGATAATCCACTGTCTGATGGGTTTCGAACACGTGATCGACATAGAAGAAATCAAGTCTGTTGTCGAGAAGTCTCTAATGCTTCAACACCCTCGGTTTTGTAGCCTCATGGTGAGGGACCATCACGGGAGGGAGCACTGGAGGAGAACCCAGATCGACATCCACCGCCACGTCATCCTCGTCGACCACCATCTCGTCGCCGGAGATGGTGACGACGAAACGGAGGACGTGGATACGAGGGCGGTCAATGACTACTTGGCTGAGTTGTCAGTGAGTTCTCCGCTGACCACTGACAAGCCGCTCTGGGAGCTGCACGTTTTGATGGCCCACAAGTGCGCGGTCTTCAGGATCCACCATGCTCTCGGAGATGGGATTTCGTTGATGTCCATGTTGCTGGCCAACTGCCGGAGGGTGGCGGACGGGGAAGCGCTGCCGAGTTTGGGTGTTGGCGGTGACCAGAGTAGGAGTAGTTGTAAGTTAAGATGGAGCTGGAGGGAGATTTTGTTGGGATTGGTGAAGAAGCTGTTGTTTGGTTTGACTTTTGTTGTGGAGTTCGTGTTGAAGCTGTGGGTTTGTGACCAAAAAACGGCGATCAGCGGCGCCGCTGGGGTGGAGCTCTGGCCCAGGAAGTTGGCAACCGCCAGTTTCTTGTTAGAGAACATGAAAGCGGTCAAAAAGGCCGTTGCAGGTGCGGTAAGTATGAAATAACTGCACTAATAAGGATAGTAAATTCATGTTTTAATTTTGTGGGTTTTTTTTTTTAATGAAATAGGATTCTAATTTTATGTCTTTACGTATAAAATTATCTATAAATAATGACAAACAATCTATTTTTTAACTTGAATAAAGGATTTTAACTTAAAACTTGGGGATCTCACCTCTAATAGATTATTAATTTTGTGTAAGTTTAGATGGATTAAGATTTTTCAACGAACTGTTTAAGGCTTATAATTGGTTGTTGAAAGAGAAAATAACATTTGGGAGCTCATATTGCAAAAAACACCTTTAAAAAATTTATTAATTCTTACTAATCAGGATACTAATGACGAAGACGTTGTGCCTAATCTCCCTTTAGGAAGGATCGGTACAAAAAGTAATTTATTATTTATTTTTAGTTATTTTATTTTTCTTTTACAAAAAAGTTATAAAAAATTTTCATCTTCTAATTTGTTCAGATAATTTTAGATATAAATTATATCCCTTTTAAAATCGATTTATAATTACTAATTAATTACTGAAGGCTGGTCATGTAGTTAAATAAATAAAAAAATTAAATGATTCGGATGGTTTAAAAATATAAAGATCAGTGATATAATATATATATTTACAGTGGCATTTTTGGTGACCAGACCTTTAATTTTCACCTTTTCAGATTGGAGCAGACATTGAAGCTTAGAATCCACGCTATTTTCAGTCCACTAGTGCTACTTTAGGAAAGGTGGTGCAAAAGTGAGATACAAATAGATTAAAAAGTAGGTGTAATTAATTTAAATTAGAAATTGATGTCTTAATTTTAATAAAAACGAAGCCTTAAATTGTTATTTATTTGATATACTTTTTTTTTAAAAAAAAAATCCTAAAAGAGAAAAACATATTATTAAAAGAATAAAAAAAAGATTAAAAATACAAATGTTATTGATCCATGCAACCTGACCACTAAAATTGTATAAATTGATATGGAAATATCATTTAATTGATTATCAGTATCATATAATATGAAACAGTTAGGCAACAACATGCGTTGCGCCAAATACACTGTTTAATAATTGAAAGATTGACATTTTTTTTTTTTTTTGGTTAATCTATATAATCCTTAAGTACTTCAAAAAATATATATATATATATATATATGCATATATAATCGTTAAGATTTCTATATTTGTATAGAATTCAAATTTCTAAATGAGAGAATATACTGAAATAAATTACTCAAGCTTTTGATAAGGTTTTAGGATTTGTTTCAAATAGTTTCAGACAACCAACTGTTTTAATTTACTTTAACTGATCATGGAAAATTTAGTACTGAATTTGGTAATGAAAATTCGAGAGACATGCTCTACCTTATATTGTTATAGGCAATTACTCATGTTATGTAACAATGCAGACCATTAATGATGTTTTGTTTGGGGTGTTATCATCCGGATTGTCAAGATACTTGGATCACCGATCGCCAAATGGTAAAAATCTAATCGTAATTTTTGAGCTGTATATTTACATTTGAATCAAGCATCATTGGCCTTGATCTGGTATAACAAATTTGTTTTTTAATTTTTGTTATCAGTTCTGCCAAATGGACTTCAAATAACTGGTCTAGCCATGGTAAACTTAAGGGAACAACCAGGACTGCAGGTACATTATATTTTTTTCTCTACCACTATGGTTTATGGTTTCTGTTGATTTCTGGAAAAATATCAATTTCTTTGGCTGAATAACGATGGCTGCTTTTGATTAGGATTTGTCTAATCTGATGAAAAACAATTCAAAATTGCGGTGGGGGAACAAATTTGGTATGCTTTTGCTTCCTATTTATTATCAAAAAACTGGTGGCAATCCGCTGGATTATGTGAAGAGAGCTAAGGCAATGATTGATAGAAAGAAACAGACTTTGGAGGCTCATTTTTCTTACAAAATTGGGAATTTTTTAATGTCCTGGTTTGGTCCCAAGGTAAGAGAAAATAAAACAAACAATCCTGAACAATTATCTTGGAAGTTTATGTTGTTTCATTTTCTTGGTGAGTGATTTTCTTTTTCTTGTTTCTGTACTGTAGGCCGCTTGCATGCTTAATTACAGGATTATTTGTAATACAAGCTTCACAATCTCAAATGTGGTTGGTCCTGAGGAAGAGATTACCCTTGCAGGCATACCAGTTACTTTCATCAGAGTAAATTCATCAAGCCTGCCCCACGTACAACCCCTAACTTCACTAATTTTTTTTTAATTTGTTGGTAGCGCTCTTTTTTAATAAACAACTTCGTAAGAATAGGTCTCTTTCACGAGAGAAAATCTTTGACAAACAGGTATATTAGCATTCTCTATTTGTAACGTGTCAGGATGTTTAAATAATCAATTCATATCACATGATGTGCTATAATAAGGAAGAACAATACGTCAGTTCTAAATGAGTTCGTTGAGGTTATGCTTACATGATATGTTTTATATTGACTGGAAATGCAGGCATTGACGATGCACATGGTGAGCTATGCAGGAAGAGTAGACATGCAAATCCTGGTAGCTAAGGACATCATCCCTGATCCTGAGTTTCTTGCCAAGTGCTTTGAAGATGCCTTGCTTGATATGAAGGAGGCAGCTGCTACACTTTCAACCAAATTGTAGAAGGAAATTGCTTTTCAAATTCTAAGAGCATATCCAATACCCTCATGGATTGTGCTTTGGAAAAAATTAACATGTCATCAATATCACATGATTTACTTCCTACATGACATAGATATCATTTGATAGACATTCAAATTGAAAAATTGTTCTTCAACGCTTTAATATATTTTTATTTAATGTCTCGATGTATTTTCATTTAATATTTTTATTTTTTTATTTAATGCTTCTATTTTATTCTTTAACTTTTAATTAGATTTGAAAATTAGAATTAATTAATTATTAATGTGCTTACATGACTGTCTAATACACCATTTACAAATGAGCAAAATACACCAAGCCCCCCTCAGGTAAGACATAAATACAGTTATAATCAAAGATTGAGTTTAATAACACAATAACCCCAGTTTAACGGTCAAAATGTGTTAAAATTGACGGTCAACTTTAATTTAAAGTGTAAAGACGTAAATACCCTCCATTTTTAAAATTATTTTTTTTTCTTTTAAAATTTAAAACTCTCTGCAACAACCATCTTCATCTTCATCTTCATCCAGTTCATCTTCATCCAGAAGGTTATGAAGGTTTCTACTCATCCAGAAACCTTCATCTCCCAAACATCAATCTGCATCCAGACATAAATGGCCACTACATACAAAAACCCACATCAATATGTAAAAACCCAAACATATTATTAATCATCTGCAAAAATCCAAACACATTATCAATCATCTTCTTCAAACCCAGATAAACCCATCCAGATATCATCTTCAAACACATCCAGACATCATCTTCAAACAGATCTGGGTTGTCTGGGTTCGAACCCAGACGAACCCAGATCTGGGTTCGGGGAACCACGAACCCAGATCTGGGTTCGACAAACCACGCCGAACCCAGGTCTGGGTTCGTCGAACCACGACGGGTTCGACGAACCCAGATCTGGGTTCGACGAACCACGCCGAACCCAAGTCTGGGTTCGTCGAACAATGACGGGTTCGACGAACCCAGATCGATCTAGGTTCGTCATTAGGAACCCAGACGTCTGGGTTCGTCGTCGCGAACCCAGATCTGATCTGGGTTCGCGACGACGAACCCAGATCAGATCTGGGTTCGCGACGACGAACCCAGATCAGATCTGGGTTCGCGTCGTCGTGAACCCAGATCTGATCTGGGTTCGCGACGATGCGAACCCAGATCTGATCTGGGTTCGCGACGATGCGAACCCAGATCTGATCTGGGTTCGCGACGATGCGAACCCAGATCTGATCTGGGTTCGCGACGACGAACCCAGATCAGATCTGGGTTCGCGTCGCGCAAACCCAGATCTGATCTGGGTTCCACGAACCCAAATCAGGAAGAAGAAGAAAAAGAAGAAGAAGAAGAAGAAGAAGAAGGCGGTGGAGATCAGGTAGAGGCAGAGAAGAAAAAGAGGAGAAGAAGAAGAAGAAGAAGAAGAAGAAGAAGAAGAAGAAGAAGGTGGTGGAGATCAGTGGAGAGAGGCGAGCATGTGGGAGTGAGAGAGATACTGTTAACAGATACTATAGCTGTTATTAGTAAATGATTTTAATAATTTTTATTATTAGTAAATGACGAAATTACCCTTGATCAATCCAGAGTTGCCTAACAGATACTGTTAACTCGGGGGTATTGTGTCATTAAACCTAATCTTTAACTATAGTTGATTTAGGTCTTACCTGAGAGGGGTTTTGTGTATTTTGCTCTTTACAAATAGATGGTCATTTTGACAATGTTTATTTATTTATTTTTTTGTATCATCTCAGCTTGATATTTATGAGTGATAATTGCATTGAAGTGGATTATTTTAACTCAATGTTTATTCATTTTATGTGGTATGTAATTTTTTTATAATCCATAAGAACATTGAAAATACTGTAATGTCATTTGTATAATAACATTCATGTTGTATTCTATACATAATAGATATTAGGGGTGAGCAACACCATGTTTACATGGTAAATTTATGGATCATTATTTTTAGATTCGAACATGATCCATCAAGGGGAAGGAACCAATCCAATCCGAACACCGAGTGTGCAGATCGAATCGGATCGATTTCCATGTTTGAACAATTGCTTTTAATTTCAACATGCTTTCATTTTTCAATAAAGGAAAATATATATATATATATCAACACAGCTTGAAAGTCCACATCTATGAAATAAACAAGCCAACAATCCACATGAATCTCAAGTTAACAGTCCACATCCAAAAAAAGTTAAAAATAAACAAAATAAACAAGCTGAGAGGTAAAACTTAAGAGATGAGAGTAGATTGTTAGGCTGTTGAGATAAGAGGTAAGAGTTGAGAGCTGACGGTGATGAAGAAAAAAATGGGGTTATTGGGCTGTTGAAATGAAAGGTAAAAGCTAAGTGAGAGCTATTGGCGATGAAGAAGAAATGGTCGGGTTGTTGAGATGAGAGACAAGAGCTAAGAGCTGATGGCAATGAAGAAAAAATGGGGTTGTCGAGCTATTGAGATAAGAGGTAAGAGTTAAGTGAGAGTTGTCGGTGATGAAGAACTAAAGAAGAAATGGGGATTGAGCTGAGACATGGATGTTACGGTTAAGCCTTAAGTGGACTTTATATAGGGGCATCCGAATTTATGCATCTATCTCCATTCACAGATCAGATTGGTTTTGGATACCCCGATCCGATCCGACCTATCAAACAGGGTGTTTTCATAAGCGAGTATTCGAACACCTTACCATTGAACATGTGATCCTATCCGAACATTAACGAATCAGATCGGATTAGGTCATTCAGACTAAATCAATGTTTTTATGCCCACCCTTGATAGATATATAACGTAAGTTCATTTTTGGAAAATGTTAATTTCCTTGCACACTTCAGATGTTTTTGATTATTTTTTTTTTCAATTGTTTTTATTACTTATAAAGAATATATAATTTGATAATAGAGAGTGTTCATTTAAGTTTGAGTTGCTACACAATATGTGCAATTTAAAAGAGAGTGATAATCCGAACTTACGACCTCATCACGTCGATACGATGAATAATTATTAGACTAACCTAAAAGTCATATCTCTTTTTTTTTTTAATCATTTATCTTTTAATCTATTGTGGTTGTAGCAATATATATATATGTTTTTGATTATTTAAAGTGTATAGTAGCAGAAAGAAAAATGAAAAAATATCCTTACAAATTTAGCTTGATCTACTCCCATGTTGTCAATATCCACTCTTATACGATATTTTTGATAGTTTCTAAGGTTTAATTATTATTATTATTGTTTTTCATTTAAAGTTAATACCAAATGGATAAAAGATCTATCAAAATTTGACGAAATCAATTATCAACAATGTGACTTATGGTACCAGAAAAAATAAGGCATTTTTAAAATAATCAAAATCATATGTTGTTGGGTTATTGTGTTATTAGATTAAGTCCACCCAATATAACTCAAACTCATAACTTGATCCAAATAAAATATAGTTGGATAGGAACAAGTAACCGCTGGCGGTGACTGACGGTTATCAAAAAATAATTATCACCCCTATGAATACATAATGTATTTCATTTTGTAAAGGATGATAAGAAATTGTTTTTACAATGTACATGCAAATACAAAGAAAAGAGCAAAAACAGAGAGAATATATGACAAAGTTCTTACACCGTGATTTGAGAGTTTGGTCTTATATTGATGGCCGAACTCCGACTAGCTGAACAATCCAAAGGATCGAGAAGAATTTTCGTTACGCATGAATGAGTACACTTTTGGTTCTGTTTTACTGTTTTATATCGAATCTATATATTACTATGATTTCTATCATATATCATACAATATCAAATTATACATCTTGATAAATTTCTTATCTATTTGGTATCAATTAAAAAAAAAAAAAAAACATAGAAGAAAGTATAACAACAAATATCATATGTGCCATTATTATTCTAAAAAAATATTAGAAAGAAAAAAGGGAAGTGCCATAAACCATCACTGAAATAAAGAGGCAACATCATTGTTTCTTCTATTCCCTAATTCATAAAAATGATAAGATAACTAATTTATCAAACTCTAGTCCAAATATATAGAAGATATTAATAATTTGTCTAGCTTTTGTTGTTGTTGTTGTTGTTGTTTTTTCCTATAGGTTTATTTTTGATTGATTATGAGAAAACAACCCCACTCACTTATGAGACAAATCATTTGAGGATGTTACAATACTCAATCATCTTTCCCTTAATGAGAATTTAGATAGGAATTTACCGTTAGAGATTAATCTAATTAGACAACCAACTGTGATGAGAAACTCTTAGAATAAAAGAACTTATAATGAGAAAATAATTAATTTAATTTGTAGGATTTTGGAGATAATTGGATGCTTGTAGTATTGAATTTACTTACTAATTTAATTTATTTTTATTTTTTAATGAATTAAATTTATTTATTTATTAATTGATTAGAGAAGATGTGGTAGGGGTAATTTGGGATTTTATATGCTCCAAGTGTGTGATGCACCAGCATCAATCCATTTGTTTAACTTTCTAACAAAGTAAGGGTAAGGTTCGAGCACCAACTTATAAAAATTTAAATAATTTTTTCACTTGATATAAGTAGATCTCTCCCGTCTCTAGAAATAGTATTTTGGATCATATAATGGAGTCTTATGTCAATTAAATATCGATAGTTATATAACCTAATATTAGGAGGTGAAAAAAAAAAAAATTGGGATTCTACGTGTCAAAGCGGGCCACTACTCACTAGCCAGTTTAAATGGATTGACAGTGACAAGAGGTTTTTGTATTTAACTATTTATTAGGGTATGTGTTTGAATTTTCACTTAAACCAATAATTCAGATGTTTGTGTATTTAACCCTTAAGAAAAATTGTAATATTTAATAGTAAACAAAAAGTCACTTATTTTACAACAAAAGCTTTAACAGGAAAAATAAAAAATAAAATAAAATCTGAAAATTGCCGGTTAAAAAATAAAAATCACGTGTGGTTGTGGTAATGCAAAACATGGTTGGTTCTTATCCAGTCAGTTTGTAAGCTTTGAGAAGTTGTAAGACTCTCTACTTCAAGGCAGACAAAGAGAGACAAACAACATGAAGATGGGTTTGATGGGAGCAATGCACAGACCCCCTTGTGCTACTTCTCTCCCTCTTCGCCACCTCAGACCTAGTCTCATCAGATGCTCTTCCTCTTCTGGTAACGTATTCTATGTTTGTATTTTTGTGGAAAATGTTGGAACTAATCTTGCAAATTACTTGTATTTGTTTTCAAGTTTTCACCTTTGGACCAAAAAATGGTGATGGGATTTGTTTGTTTTGCTTCAAATGTCAAGTAGTTGAATTGGCAGATAAAATATGATCTATTAGTGTCACTGGAATGTAATCAGTTAGTAATATTGTTATTTTTAAAATGGGAAATTTAGTTTTGCATTTATGAGAAAAGTTTTGTGGGTTCAATGCAGGCCATGTGTCTTTCATAAAAGATGTAGCAGCAACTGATCCTCCTGCACATCTTGATCACTTGCTAAAAGTGCTTCACACTAGAGGTGGGGCAGCGTTCAATTTCAGTAATTTATTGTCTATGAGTTTCTGTTTATGTGATTCTGATGATATGGCAATGATTTTTTATGTTGGTTGGATGGTACTTGATTATGTGGGAATCTTTGAGCTACTTTTTGCATTTCCACTTTTGATTTGTAATGCTGTTCATGGTTGTTAAGCCTTCTTTTACAAAAAGTTGGAGTATGTTCGCTTCATAATCACGCCTAATTATTCAAGTTCAATATGATTGTTTATGTTAATAAGTGTTTCATTACTGTCAACGAGAATGGCAGTGTGACATTTTGAAATTCTCGAATAAGTACATATATGCATGCTTCTATCATACATTCATGTGCAAGTCTTTTCCTTGATCATAGTCCTGCCATTTGCAATTCTTAGCATTCAATGAATGCTCCATAGGCTCTTACATCTCTTGAGTTTCTATTTTCTTTTTCCTTCCCATCACGGAATTTATTTATTTTAATTATTATTGTTATAGTGGTTACCATCCTAGTGAAAGAGTTATATTGCCTGGCACTAAGTGACATTTGTTGAATGTTATTATATACTGTCAATAAGACATTGTAGAACATCAGCAGTGCTTCAAACTGTTTTACAATTCCTTAAATTTTCTAAGTGTCTTTATGAAGGTAGACTTGGCTCACTTCCTACAATTTCAAACAGACATTGTATATGGCACAGTGGCCTAAATCTGATTTCCTGTTTTGCAGTTTAAGAATTTTGATAAGCATTGTAGGGCCCATCTTAGTATAGTTGATAAGTAATATCAAGTACCATGAATACAGTGTTTAAAATTTTATCATTTCATTAACTTTTATGATGACATCTACATTTCAATTTAATATCAATAATCTAACCTTATAGTGCAGCTAGTGAATTTTTTTATTTCTAATTTTCTATACAACCTGTTTTTGATATGAAAAATGTAAAGCCTGTTCTTTTTTCTGTCATGTATATTACTGAATGTAACAATTACCCTTTCTCATCCGTTGTTGTAGGTGAAACTATCATTTCTCCTGGATCTAGGCAAGGATTAATTCCCCTTGCTATTCCTCTTTCAGAAAATCTCTCAGGTAGATTCATATTTGTATATAGTAGGAGTTATGAACAATTTACTATCACAATTATATCACAATGGTGTTTAAAATGAAGCTGTTGGTTTGTTATTTCTTGGCAATAGGAGCTGTAACTGCATTGCTGCGGTGGCCAACAGCTCCACCTGGGTAAGCGATTTGAATTGTTGACATTGCATGCTGTATGATTTCTATTGTACTGGACATGTATGTATTAGCAAATCCTTGATCACTTTATTTATTTCATACAACTATTGCTATTCACACAGAATGGAGATGCCAGTTGTGGAAGTTCGCAAGCATGGGGTGTGGCTTTTAGCCAAGAATGTAATGCATTAAACTGAAACCATGGCATTAATGAGTATAATAGTTGAGTACAGTTGACATTGGATAATCTGGCATCTCAGAACTTCCACTTCTGTTCTTTTTCTTTTTTTCTGTATTTGTAAATAGAGTAAAAAGGAATCCGATATGTCACAATTATCTTGTTTTAACAACTTACAGTTTCTTGCTTTTGCAATCCAGGTAGATCAGTATATTCATCGAATCCTGGTTGAAGAAGATGCCCACTTGGAAGTATGTAACAGTGAACTATTCCATGTATCTTCTGAAGCTGGTAAGAAACTTTATAGAAGAGGTGATTTTGCTGAATCTCAGATTACCAACCTTGATAGTTATCTCTTGAAAAAGGTACCTTTACAGTTGTGTGAGTTGAGATTTAATAGTGAATCTATTTAACAAAAGGTGACCATTCATTGTTTGTTGGTCAGGTTGGGCTATTTCCTGATGTCCTTGAGCGGAAAGTGATGCGGCATTTTGAGGAAGGAGATCATGTAAGATTTTCTAAGTTTGGATCATTATTTGAGGTGTCTTTTATTCCGAGGCTGGTATAAAATTTTCCCCCTTTGTTGAACTGGTGATTGGAAGGTTTCAGCTATGGTGACTGGGGAATTCTATACAAAAAAGGATCTCTTTCCAGGATTTGGACGGCCTTTTGTTTTTAGTGCAGAGATTTTGCTGAAGTTAGTATAAATATAAAGCACCTTATCTGATATTCTGAGCCCCATTGTCACTTGCTGCATCTCAAGAAAACTTTTCAAATCTATTTGTAGAGTAGGGCGCACTTCAGAAGCTAAAGACGCTGCAAGAGTGGCTCTGAAATCACCATGGTGGACTTTAGGCTGTTTATATCAGGCAAGTGTCTTATCTTTATTTTTCTTCAGTTTTCTTTCAAATTCTATCCTTTATCTTCCTCAGCTCTCAGTTGGCGACTTTTGGTTATGCCATTAGGATGTTGCTAGCATTGCACAATGGGAGGATGAGCAAATTGAATTCATCAAGGAAAAGGTGACAGAAGAGGGTAGACTAGAAGATTTGAAGAAGGGGAAGGCACCTGCCCAGGTATATTATTGTGGCAGAGTTCTCTTATTGAAATATGGTGGACTTAATTGAAGGTACAATTTTGTGTGAAATAAGAGTCTTGCATGAGGTATAATGAAATGCTTATGTCAATTTTGCCTTAAAGATTGCCCTGGATGAGGCTGCTTTTTTGCTGGACTTGGCTTCTATTGAAGGAACCTGGACTGATTCTCTAGAGCGCATTGCGGAATGTTATAAGGAGGCTGGACTCCACGAAATCGCAAAATTTATTCTGTACAGAGATTAAAACTGAGAGGAGAAAATTGTATTTCTTTTTTCAGGACTTAAATATCTTTCAACCGGCTTTCGGGAAAAAACAAGTAAAAGAGTTATAGCGAAACAATTCTTTTCTTTCTCCTTTTGTTATGTAATTGTTTTGACAGTTTTGACATTCTTGTTAACTGTACTGTTCCATGAAATGTAAAATCTGATAGGATAATCTCCAGATTACAACCAAGGCAAGTGCATTTTCCAGAATAAGAATTATCTCAAATGGAGATTATTATCTATTTATACAGGAGGAGGATCCTAACTCCTTTTGCTTAGTAGGTATTGTACTAGCAATGAGATTATGAAACAGAATCTAAAGCTTCAACTTGGGGCTCAAGCTCCAGATTTGAAACTCAAAACTCTCTGAGCCAAATTTCAATTCTTGGAAAGCTTTACTGGGGTCACATTAATTGACAGGCCAGAATTCCAATCAAATGCCAATATAGAAAGCTTTATGGCCAAACCTCACAATGATAAACTTCTAACGCCATCTTTCTTTATGGAAGTTAGGCTCTCAAATGCCTTTAAAACACAAATATATTTACATCAGAGCTTTTGAAAAATATGATACAACACTCTCCCTCGTTCTCTCTCATAACAAAATAAGTAAAGAAGCCAACCTTCAGTGTCTTCAATAATCAAGATGGAAAATCTGAACATGAAATTATCAACAACCAAAGCATGGAAATTAACTAGATTTTTGCTTCATCGAGCATGTGTTTTTGCTCAGCAGGAGTTTTTTATTTAGATTTCTTTATCATTTCTTATTCAAACATGGGCTAAAGATCGTGAATTTTTGCTTCTACCTTTCTTCCTTCTTAGAAATAGTTTCATTAGTAAACCAATTCCACGTTTTTTACTTGGCACGATAGCTAGCGACCCCACTGCTGTATTACTGGCTTTATTTGAACCAGGATGTGCCTCCGCAGTATGGACCTGAACCTTAGGAGAAACCAAAGCATTACAATCACTAGGGTCAGGAAGTGATGGTTTTGGAGCATCTTCAATGCATAATGTTCCTTTATCATCCAGAGACTTAACAACCTTCGCTTTAGCACCATCTTCTGCCAGCATTTGATCACGTAATGAGAAGCGTTTGTTCAACTTCTTGTTATTGGTCGTAGTGGCTGCAGGATTGGTCGTAGAGAAAACCTTGTCAAAAAGTGCTGCATCCCGCGGTGAAGCCAATGCCTTTAACTGTGTACTAAGGTTTAGAATGGTTTCTTGGCACTCCGCTAATTTAACAGAAGCTGCTGTGATCTCCCAACCCTGCATATTTAAGCGGCACATTCATTTCTAACATTCAGACTATCAAATGTTCATGCAGTTTTCTACACACACACACACACATATATTGTTTATGATAATCTTGCTATGTATGAGTAATCACAAATCATGACAGTTCAATTCATCATAAAATGCAGCATGATTAGAGCAGCTATTCTCAATGTTTGACATTGCAGATATGTAAGCCTGTTTCTAAGAACAAGATAAGACGATCATAAGACATAATAAGTCAGTAACTTACATTTTGACAAATCTTTCCATCCTGATCAATGGAATGCTTCGGAGTTTCCCTCTTTGCAACACTGCAAGTTAAATGTTATGAAAATTAAAACTCTTTTGACAATCTAGATAATCCATTTTTGATAAGTAACAAAAGAAGGAAAACAAGAATTCAGTTTTACCTCTCTAACTGGAGTTGAAGCTCAAGACATGTTGCTTCTAATTCCTCACAGCAATTATTTTTGTACTCCAGTTCAACTTCCAAAGATGAGAACTTCTGGAAGACCTCACTCAGTTTAGCTTTGGCAACTGTAAGCTGGGTATCAAGATCTTCGTTGAGTGATTTTTGATTTTCAATCTGATCCTTGATCACTTCCTTCGATTCTTTCGAAGTCTTCACTTCTGATTCTAACTTTCCAATGTTCTCTTGTGATTCATGAAGTTGTGCCATCAGGTCCTTGCTCTTATTAGTTGCGGACTCCAGCCTGGCTTCCATATTCTTTAACTCATCTTTCAATCTCCTGTTTTCTTCTTGAAGATTACCCTGAACACATTCTGTTTGAAATAAAACATCTTGGTGATGCAAAGGAGCTGATGAGCTCAAACATGAGGATTGGTCTTCAGATGTATGAGCCATATTCGATTCCACACATAAACCATCTGTTCCAACTCCAACTTCATTTTCACTCAATGATTGATTCCAACCAAAATGCTTCTTTATATTATTCCTTGCACTTGAAGCATCCTTTGGTGCAACGCAGTTGTTCACAATCCAGTTTAGAGCAAATGAAAGTTCACTGACAAACTTTTGAAGATCAGCTTTTCCATTCAACAGATCATTGCAAGATTGAATGAACTTTTGCAAAACGGCACTTAATTCAGAACTTTTCCATCGGAAAACATGGACAAAGTAGTCTACGGGTGCCGGTGACATTAAGGAAACATTATCCTTCTCTGATAAATTATCTGACTTATTATAACTGGCTGAAGATCTTACCTTGATTCCTTCAATCAATTCAATGATTTTATGGATTGACATACTCAGATTAGATTCAAGATGTTGAATTCTTGCTCTGATTGGTGTGTCAACTCCACAAGTTCCATTGTTTGAAGAGTTTGAAGTTATATAACCACCAAAATGAAGAGGGGGGTCTGATTCTCCAGGATTCCTCGAAATTGCAACTGAATCAGCTGCAGAGACAGTTGGATGATTTATATAACCCAAAGCGATTCTAATATCTTCCAGAAGTTCATCAAGACTTTGTTTTGAAATACACTTTTGTTTCAAAATTGCATTCAAAACAACCTGAAGCCAATCAAAAGATTTTTCAGTTGCCATATCTTGTGAGTGGATCTCTTGTTTCACAACAGTAGAATTGAAATCACTTTTCATTACTGGAACTAATTCCTTGCAAGTAATATCATGATTATAGTGTCCACCACATGGTGTTTCCATAGACACTACAGCTAGTTTCTCCATTTCGACAAAATCATCCATCAAGCTCATGTCTGAAACTTTGCGTTCCAGTTGATACTTGATTTTTGCATCCTTGAAATGTTCCAGTTCTGAGATTAAAGCAGTAGCCCATGATCCAGGAGAGCTAATGCTATCATCACTTCTATTGTCAAACGATGTCATAGAAAGCTCACTGGTTACAGGGCCACACCTTGCCAGCCCCAGAGGTTTTGGTCCTTTACCCAGCTCTTTAAGCTGAGCCTCAACAGAAGCTAAATGGGAAGCTGTTCTTGAATACATCATCCTTGAAGCCTGGAGCTCAGTGCTCTTACTGGTCACAATTTCTTTGAGAGTTCTGTTTTCTTCTTCCATATCACGTAATTGCTCAATCATACTGATCTTACTGGAAATTTCAGGAGAGCTCTCTCTGGTTGTTTCTCTGACAATCAAATCTCTCGAAGAATTCAGCTTTCTTCTTCTCATCTCTCTCTGATCCCTGCCCATCATTTCAACTTCACCTTTCATCTTTGCCAAAGCAGCAGGACCAGGTGGCTTTTTTCGCACCAAAAGACGTAGTCTCTGACATTCAGCTTCTAACTTCGCGATTTGCTTCACGCTCTCTAACTGTTGCATATGTGCTGCATCAACAGATCGACGGGTATATTCCATTTCCTCATTTCGAATCTCAAGCTCTTTCTCAAGAATGCGATGCTCATATTTCAAAAAAGCATTTTCTTTTTCTATGGTATCTAATCGAGCCATTAGTGTATTAAATTCAGCTTCTGCCACAGACTTATGTTTATTCAGATCTTCAATCAGTTTCTCTTTGACTATGAGGGCTTTATTCAGATGGCTGTTTTCAGCAGCCAACTTAGCAAGGCTTTTATTTGCCTCAGCTAAGTTCTTTTCTAAATCCTTCTGCGCCTTTTCAAATTCACTTGTTGTCTTCCTGACAGCGTCACGTATCTTCTTCTCTTCTTCTTCTTGATCAAAATTCAAGTGCTGCATATTTTTTGTCAATGCAGCATCTGATTCAGTTGGTTTTTCATTTACTATTCCACAACCAGAAGTATCATCGACTTCTTTCTCCACAGATGTTGCTTCCGCTGCAGGCTTGTCCTGGCCTATAAAACAGTTATATTTATCTATTGAATCAGCGAACAAGAAAAACTGAACATTTCAAAGACGAACAATCATCAGATGTGATTGGAAGATCCTAGACCTTTTGAAGGAAAAATCACTAAATAGATTAAAGACTGGATAGGAAAGCATAACAGTGAATCACCTGATATGGCTTCTTGTGCCAGTTTTGCATGATTTGTCACAAGGCTGTCTTTAGGATGACAGTCAAGCAGGACAGAGGCTAACTTTTCATTAAGATTTTTCATAGAATTATCTGGTCCGGTTCCTTCATCTGCTGGAAGTCTTTGTACCTAATGTTGTGAAATAACATAAATACATCAGCATTGTGTCCATCATTTAAAAGGTTCAGACGTGCATGTGTTTGCTAGAAGATGCTAATTTCTTTTGCACACACTCAGAAAATGAAAAAGGAAAAACAAAGATAAAGGTTTATGAAATTAATATGGAGCCTGAAGACATTTTGTAAATGATGGTGTGTATTCTAGTTCAGAATTGCAAAATGGGGACAGCGGAAAGCTAAGTGAAAGTTTAATGTACGAAATGAGTTGAATGGACTAGACAAGATTCCATTACCTCTTCATCAATCCGTTTCAAAGTAAGGTCTACTTTATTAGCTGCAAGAATTGTCTTTTCTGAAGATCTTTTCCTCCAACGCCATGATCTATTGTCCATGATTCGAGTTGCTGCAAATATTGAGCAAAAAGTAGAGTTAGAAGCTTTAGTTCACCAACTTGAGGCACATTATTGTAAAACTACTATCAACGGGAGTCGTTCACATAAGGTATGAAGATTTTACATCAGAAACTAAAACAAATTCAGTTTTTAAGTGCAAAGATTATATGTCAGAAATTGCAGGACACTATCGCATTTAATGCATTGGCCTTCACAACACCTGCCTATTGAAGAACAACAGACCATGTATGTGCAGACTGATCAAAAACAACAAGTCCACCATTCAAGAATTGTTTTTTAAACAGAAAATGATGACACATAAATCTGGAAGGTAATCAGGTTCAATTTCCTCAAGCACATACAACACAAAACAGGAAAGCAAATCATGTTGGGTTCTGATTTTGATAATAATCAAATAAAGCTAACTATAGAACAACTAAAAGCAAATCATAACATGCAGATAACACAGTCTACCATAACAGATACTCACTTTGATGGCTTTAATCTCTTAAAGAGGTCATTATATGAATCAAGAAGCTGCTTATTAGACTATTTTGGCACAAAATATGCTGAATTGTAGTTTCAAAAGCAAAAACAGCAACTCCAAGTGATCCAACAATCAGGACCTCTGCACTTCTCACTAACTAACAAGATCACCCTGAGCCACACCAATGGACTTTCAGTTGCAAAAATTAACTTGATTGAGCACCACAAACTTATCAATTACAGTGAAAGCACAATTAAAGACTTAGACTGGTCTAACAACTATCAATCAAGAAAAAGAAAAACAGGAGCATGCTGGATTGTTATAGATAAATGAGAATTAAAAACAATTCTGCTCCTTATTACAACAAAAAAACAAAAAATATACATGTTGGTCTGATAGTTGCAGGTGCAACCCACCTAATAAATTTACTTCATCATAACTAAGAAGTAATATTTACAACAACATTTTCTTGTCCAGTATATGAAACATAAATGCAAAAGCTACCATTCCCACCAGAAGAAATTTAAGTGGGTTCACATTTCTCACCTGCACCGAGGTAGCTAGCTAGCTAGCATGCAAGTAAGTATTTTTACAGTTGAGTGATGAACATAAAATCAATCGGTCCCCTGTTGTGTCAGAGAGCACACACAGAGACTTGAGAGTATGGAGACGTTGAAAAAGCAGCAGGAGAATTTATTGAAAGGCGTAAAAAGAGAAGCTCACAAACAAAAATGAAGATCATAAATTCATGCAAGGACCGGTTTACATTGGATGCTACTATTCCACCGACACCTATACTCAAGTATTACCCAACACTAATAATTTTTCGAGAGATGGACCAACAATTGACTCTCTACATGTAAAGCAAAATTAAAAGCAGGAAAAAAAAATGAAAGATAGAAAAGATAAGGATACCATGGAAAGAAGTGAAATACTTTTGTAAGTTTGTATTTGTGTTAAACGGCATTTACAATTTGCTCTAATTAAATTACTGAACCCGTGTTCTGGCAGTTTTGTTTTATTTTATTTTTTTCTTTTAAATCACTGATATTAAATTATATTATAATTAATTCAAAATAAAAAAATTACCCTATCGATAACATATTCACAACTTAAATGCATATATATATATATAAAAGCTGGAGATGAGTGATTTAAAGTCAAAGCCTTCACTGTCTGTAACTAATTCATATGTTTATATTTTAGTTTAAATTTTTATACATTCTTTTTTTTAAATTTTTTTTATAGAGTTTACATTATGTTATACAATATAATACAACGTTGATATTGATGTGATGGTAGTTAAATTTGACTATTTCTTTAGTTTTCGTCCTAAATGTTTTTGTCATTTAGAAAAAAATTGAAATTACAATTTTTATGGATAAGAAACTTTTCTGTTCATCTAAATTTTATTTAAAAACAGAAAATACGTGTTTTTTTTTAAAAAAAAAAAAAACAGAAAATCTTGTTAGAACATGGAATTGAACAGTTAGCAATTAGAATAATTTCTAACTTCTATAGATACAAAAGAACTCGCATTTGTTATTTACACAAAATAAATATCAATATTGTTCATACATATTTTCAATATTTTGCAAATTTTGAGATATTGATATAAAGCCTATCCCCGTATTTAGACATATTAACGATATTTTTAATATTTTGATTAATCTTTTTGTTAATTTAAACTTTTAATACATTTGTAACAAGATAATGTTCATTTAGTATTATGCTCACATTAATACTTTTAAAATTGTAAATTTGCCACTCTAAACTGTCAATTAATTATAATTGTTAAAAAATATATATTGAGAAGAATCCTTAATCTACTGAAATTTATGAAAAATCCTTTTTTATTTTTATTTTTTTTACTAGTTGACATCATTTTTAAATCAAAAGATTACTAAAATTAGTTTATACGAGACTTTAGTAGTACAGTTTGGATAATTTTTTTAGATATAGAAATAAATTTATCTATATCTTTATGTATATTAACATAAAAGTTGAAACTAAAAAGACCTTAACCGTGGTTAAATTACTGTACCAATCTCGTTTGTCTTGTTAAAAAATATTTTCTCTTGGTTTTGTCCTGTAGAAAATTTTGAGGTGGGATTAGCCAGGGAGCTTTTGGAGCAGGAAAGATCTTCGTGGGTGTAGTTTAACGTCAAGGGCGGTGAGAAAGTAGGGAACGAGAAAGTGAGAGTGGGCTTGAGCCTTTGATCATCAAATCGATCATGAACAATGATCATATAACGTAGACAATGAATGCTGGTCGCTTTCCAGCCGTCTTTTTCAAATTTTCCACAACGTAAGCTCGTGCCAGTACCACTCGGGTCGTGACCAAATAAAGTTAATTGCTTGCTTAATGACATTTAATGTTTACGTTACATAAGGTGGTACCCACACGCGTGAAAAGGATGTCAGCAGAAACGATAAACTATAATCTCACTTTCATGATTTATGTCTTTAGATATTTTTTTTTTAATTAAAGAAATTAAAATGCTTTTTCTTTTTATATTCATTTCTAACGAAAGTGAAAGTGAGATTTTGTCCTACTTTTGATGTCAATGTTTCCATTCTTTTTATGTTCTAATTAGCAGCTGCCGGCATTCAATTATGGAAGATATCTTGGCACTTTGTTTTATTTTAGTAATCAAAAGCTTTAATTATAATCTAATCCAATCCTTTTACCTTAATGAGCTTTAGGTTGTTCTAATAGAATTATGCTTATCGGGCATAGTTTTGCAATACACATACATGAAGCTATTACAAAAGCTAATGACTTTTTTAGTGGGTTTGGCTATTATTGGGATCTCATCAATCTGACAGAGAAAGCTCACACAACCATTGCCATGAATGTTTTGATGCTTCTTTTTATTTTTTAAAACCATTCTTTCAATTTGTGCAACAACTTTTAATAGTAGTGCAAGACTGTAAGAAGTGTTATGATTCATCATGTTTACTAATGAATAAATTTTGACTTTTAATTCTTTGGAAGGACTTCGATAAATTTATAGATTGACAATAATTTCAAATAACATGTGTATCATATTTGATTTTCATATGATATAATGTGTTGATTAGGAGGTTAAAATGGGTATCATTAGTACAAAAAGGATTAATAAGCCACTAATAGTAAAAGATAGAGATGATAGTTCCTGAGGTTAAACCCACAAAGTACTAGTAGAATAATTAGATCCGTGATTTACTTTCACAAGGACTAAAAATTAAATCTTCAAACTCCTTGGTGGTAAGCCATAGTTTTGAAAAACGTAGGCATCGTTTCACAAATTTTCCTTCCAGGGGCGTTGCCCTTGAGACCTTTGTAAACTCTACGGAGAGCTTGCCTTTAATGCTTCTGCATAGCACTACAAATACTAATTCAAGCTTCATACTTCAACACAACATGAGGCACATATGTCTACTTGATAAAATGCAATCATGGACGTTGAAGATTTCATCGGCAGCTGCTTGGGTTGATCCTACTACGACAATTTCTATTCCAATCATAAATGAGAAGATTGACCCTAGTTGAGTTAGACTGATATGACACTGATCTCCAATTTGCAAAATGTTGCCTTGGCCATGGATATGGTTCTATCGTCCTGTGGAAGTGGTGGATATCTAGACTGTGACATGGTTTTAAAATACTTGGAAATAACGAGTTGTTTGATTAACTTTAAGAACATTTTGATCTATCCTTAAATGTCTTTGACAACACTTTAATCTATTCGGACATTTTAATTTCTCTTTTGTTAATGGTGAGAGTAGTTTGTCTTCAATTTTTGAGGAGTAGCTATGATATCAGCGGTTACGACAGTTTTTTAGAAGTTAAAAAAAAAAAAATTGTAGACAAATGTATATATATATTTTTAATAAGGTTTTGCAGGGCTATATAATCAATTTGGTGGCTAATATTCTAATAAAGTGAGATAATGTGCCTAATATGGTGGAGTGGTTGATTTGGTGGTGTGATAGTTTTAATATTAAAGGGCAAATTGTACACTTCTAATGTTTGGTAAAATTGCATAAAAATAATGATATTTGGGTAATTCATACTTTTATTACCTGAGGTTTTAAATATTGAACACAAACTTTCCTTGTTATTAGTCAATTATTAGTAAATCTCTCTTAAATCAAAAGTATTAAAGGTAAAATGGTCAATATACAATTTATAAATATTTTAATTAAAGAAAATAAAAAAGCAGGTCTCTAGTGATAAAGACTCGTGGTCTCCAGCTGGAGATGAACCGATGATCGAAGCCCATTAGTTTCCATCACCGATGCAATTTTTTTAAAATTTTTTAATTAAATTAAAAAATATATTATATTAAATTTAAATGTTTTAAAAAAATAATAAAATGTTGAGTTTAAATTTGATTTGAAGGATATTTTAATCTTTTATATCTTTGACCGTTAATCGTGAGAATTTAACCGTAATTAACTAACAATAAGGGAGATTTATGCTAAGTTTATGGAACCTTAAGGGAGGTTATGGGGATTACCTAAATAATATAATTTTTACGAAATTTTGTTAAACTTTAAGGGAGGTTTGAGCAATTTGCTCAATATTAAAATTGGTATTGTATCCTCTCCCCACTTCCCCCCCCCCCCAAAATGTAAAATCAACTCATACAAATTGAAGTAGTGATTGTTACCGAATTGGTTATTTTCACTTTGTTTTTAATCAAGTTATTCTCAATATTGCCTGTACTAGTTAACGTTCATTGTCATAATACTACCCAATCAATTTATTCATCACCTCATTTTATTATGAAACTTGTTTCATTGTTATTTTCACAAGTATAATCCGGTGGTAACCACATTTCTCCGTAAAAGGGAGTTTAAAAACACTCGCTTAATTGTTTTTTAATTAGTTAGGTAGTCATCACTTCAAAACCATTAATTAATTCCCTCAAAACTAAATTAATATTTCTAAAATTTATAATCTAATCAGATCCTATATCATGAACTGGTTGTGCAAATTGAAAGCAAAAGATATATTTGCTGTTAAATGGGTTATGTTTACAAATCAATGTCATTAAGAAGACAATGCAATTGGGTTCAATATCATTGCTCTAGAAACTTCCTTCACAGGCCCAAGTCCCAACAATCCATCTTTCAGTGTTGGGCCAGGAGCCCAAAACTTATACGCCGAGATATTGGATTCTCACTCCACTGTCCTGTCAAGTAAAGCTACGACAAGCTTCAATATTTGTGCTTACGATGAAACGTGAATTGGTTTGTCGTCTATGTAATTCTTTGCTATTATCTATAGGAGGCTTTGAGGGTCCAATATATTCCAATCAAAGAACTTGAAGCTATACGGCAAGAATTAAAAGAAAAAAAATGACAACCAACCTAGTGTAACACTCCCAGATGCCAAATATGAATAGCAGAACTTGAGGTTTCAGAATATAATTCAGCCGTGTCTCGAATTACTACGAGGTTGAAAATAGTGAAAATCTCCACATATCTAACTCTTCTGTATGTGTCATTCAATTTTGCTTTCATATTAACAATTGTCCTTTTGGAGTACCACATGTCTATCCAAACGTTATGCTTCATACAAGTGGCTTCTCTTTTTTTGAACTCTCTCACCCTCCCCAATGTCACTCTTTGTAGTTGTTTTGCTTTCATTTCTTCTTCTATTCGGATTCTCTTTGTCTTACTGTTTTCTACCTCTTAATCTGAATTAGAAATTTATTTAGATTAATTATAAACGTTTTTCAAGTTCAAGTAGAACGTTTTTTTGCGTGTATGTGACTCAAATTTTATGACACCATCTTACCATAAACTAAACTAAAAAGCAATAAAAACCAATAACCAATGAATGACCTCCACGTCACGTCCACCGAAGCCGCGTTCATCGTAACCGACAAAACTGTAATAAAATAACAAAGCAGGGGCAGTTTGAGCACCCAATTGATCCAACCAACTTCGAGCCCCCGTTCTTGATCTTGACGCTCCATCCCCATTCGAACCAATTAAAACTCTCTTTTCTTCTTTCACGATAAACCACCAAGCAACTCGGTCCCTCGAAACTCAACTGAGTCAAAAAGGCCAACTCCGCATGGACGCCTCCACTTCGTCACCGGGCGCCGCCGCCTGGTCGCCGTCCGCACACTCCCCCGGGGCCTCCTCCTCCTCGAGGACGACGCCGTCCTCATCGTACTCCTCGGCGTCGATCGGCGGAGCCATCAAGAGAGACAACCCGGAGAAGAGGAGCGCATCGAGGTACGAGGTGGCGGAAGAGGAGGAGGAGGAGGAGGAGGACGTCTGCCGGATCTGCCGGAACCCAGGCGATGCCGACAATCCGCTCCGGTACCCCTGCGCATGTAGCGGAAGCATCAAGTTCGTCCACCAGGACTGCCTCCTCCAGTGGCTCGATCACAGCAACGCTCGCCAATGCGAGGTTTTCCATCTCTCTATCCCTATTTCACCATCAAACTATCAAGATTGATTCAAATTACGTTTTTTAGGGTATTTTGATAAAGCTATTTGATTAGCTTCAAGATTCAAATTAGGAGCTTTTAGTCGATTAACCGATACATGAATTGTATTCGTCATTTTAATAGGTTTTCGACTGATAGATTTGTTTTATATGATCTAGTTGTGTATGATTTTCTAGTGTAGTTGATTTAAAAGTTGCTGCTTTTGTTGGTTTTTCTTTATAATAAGTTTGTTTTTGTTCTTTATAGGTTTGTAAACATGCGTTTTCGTTCTCGCCAGTTTATGCTGAGAATGCGCCAGCAAGGCTTCCTTTTAAGGAGTTTGTAGTTGGGATGGCGGTGAAAGCGTGCCATGTCCTCCAGTTCTTTCTGCGGCTTAGTTTTGTACTTTCGGTTTGGCTCCTCATCATACCCTTTATCACGTTTTGGATATGGCGGTTGGCTTTTGTGAGGAGTTTTGGAGAAGCGCAAAAATTGTTTTTAAGTCATATATCCACTACAGTTATTCTGACTGATTGTTTGCATGGGTTCCTGCTTTCTGCTAGCATTGTGTTTATTTTTCTTGGGGCCACTTCTTTGAGGGATTACTTCAGGCATTTAAGAGAGCTTGGAGGACAAGAAGCGGAGAGAGATGATGAAGGGGATAGAAATGGTGCCCGTGTTGCCAGACGACCTCCTGGACAAGCTAACGGGAATTTTGCTGGTGAAGGAAATGGAGAAGATGCCGGTGGAGGGGCTCAAGGTATTGCTGGTGGTGCAGGTCAAATAATCAGAAGGAATGCAGAAAATGTTGCTGCAAGGTGGGAAATGCAGGCAGCGCGTCTTGAGGCTCATGTTGAACAGATGTTTGATGGTTTGGATGATGCTGATGGTGCAGAGGATGTGCCTTTTGATGAGCTCGTTGGCATGCAGGGTCCTGTTTTTCATTTGGTTGAAAATGCTTTTACTGTAAGTTCTTGATTCTATTATCTTTCTTTGTTACTTTTTTGGAAGATTTGCAAAAACCCTACTAAGGTTTGATTATTTTTTGAAAAAGTTTTTTAATTTTGAGTTTAGATTAAAAGCCTCTTATTGTATACCAATACACCCTGTAGTTTAAAAATTTAGTTGAAACCCCTATTTCTGTTTCTGTATCGAAAACCCCCCTATGTTTTTCATTTAAATTCATAACTCGAGGGTTCTTGTTTTTTCCTCCTATGCTTTTTTCAACCTGTTATTACAAGTCAGACTTTTGACAGTAAGCTTTTCAGTTGGTCATGTCTTGATGGTTGTACTGTAGTTGTTATCTCTTGTAATTTATGTTTCTTTTTCTGTTAGAATGAGTTGTCACTATTTGTTTTCAGTATTAGATATGAGCTGCATGATATACTACCTCTTGAGAGTACGTGAAAGTTGGCAATTGTTCTTATAGTTTGGGCTCCATTTGGTAGGCAAAAGTGAGGATAAGGTCATTCATTATTGGTCTAATGGAAGGAAGCTATTTGTAGTTACTGGCCGTTCCGTACTGTAATTGGATTCAAATTCTATCACTGTGTCTTTTAACCGGGATTCAATGCCATTGGATTTTGTTAATTTTATACACTGTCTTAATAAGTATGTATATCTTACTTTTATGTTGTACTTTTCAAATAACATGCTATGAGTTGTTTGTTCATTTAGATCAAGGAGCTGATTTTCTAAATTTAGCCTCATTTATGTGTACCTGCTGCTGAGGAGCGATTTTATTCCCTTTCAGGTTCTGGCAAGCAATATGATATTCCTAGGCGTTGTAATATTTGTGCCCTTTTCTTTAGGTCGGATAATTCTGTATTATGCATCATGGCTTTTTTCGTCTGCTACTGGTCCAGTGTTGTCAACAGTCATGCCACTAACAGAGACAGCCCTCTCCCTAGCAAATCTCACACTGAAAAATGCATTGAGTGCTGTAACAAATCTGACATCTGAAGGCCAAGAAAATGGTCTGCTTGGCCAAGTTGCAGAAGTTATAAAAGCAAATGCAAATGGAACTACTGAAGTGGCAAATAGCACAACTTCATCTCTTTCAGCTGACATTTTGAAAGGGGCAACTATTGGAACATCACGGCTTTCTGATGTTACAACACTGGCCATTGGATATATATTTATATTTTCTTTAGTCTTCTTCTACCTTGGGATTGTTGCTTTCATCCGGTATACCAAGGGTGAGCCTTTGACTATGGGAAGGTTTTATGGTATTGTTTCTATAGCAGAGACGATTCCGTCCCTCTTCAGGCAGTTCCTGGCTGCCATGAGACACTTGATGACTATGATCAAAGTTGCATTCCTTTTGGTCATTGAACTTGGAGTGTTCCCATTGATGTGCGGATGGTGGTTAGATGTCTGCACTATAAGAATGTTTGGAAAGTCGATGTCTCAACGAGTTCAGTTCTTTACTGTTTCTCCTTTGGCAAGCTCATTGGTTCACTGGGTTGTAGGAATCGTATACATGCTGCAGATAAGCATCTTTGTTGGCCTTCTTCGAGGGGTACTGTTCCTTACCAACCTGTTATTACTTGTGGATTTGTTACGGATTTACTTGTTCATTGTATTACTTTGATGGTCCTTTCTTCATTTGCTGCTGTCAGGTTCTGCGTAATGGAGTTCTGTACTTTCTTCGAGATCCTGCTGATCCAAACTACAATCCATTCCGTGATCTAATTGATGATCCTGTGCACAAGCATGCACGCAGAGTTCTGTTGTCCGTCGCAGTTTATGGGAGTTTGATTGTAATGCTGGTATTTTTGCCTGTCAAACTTGCTATGCGGATGGCTCCTTCTGTCTTTCCACTTGACATATCGTAAGATGACTCACTTTCTTTCAGTTGCATCTACTGTTTTTCATTGCAGCTCCTTACCAGATTGTTATATCATATTTGCTTGCTAAAATGCATGATTATTTATTGCAGGGTATCTGATCCATTTACTGAAATTCCTGCTGACATGCTTCTCTTTCAAATCTGCATTCCATTTGCCATTGAGCATTTTAAATTGCGGACATCAATCAAGTCTCTTCTTCGCTATTGGTTCACAGCTGTTGGATGGGCTCTGGGTCTAACAGACTTTTTGCTGCCCAGACCTGACGAGCATTTTGGCCAGGAAAATGGAAATGGTGACCCGGGACGGCAGGATAGACTGCATGTAGTACAGTTAGGAGGACTGGATGGACCTGTTCCTGGGCCAGACGCTGATTTGAATAGAGTTCTTGCATCAAGGACCTCTAATGCTTCAGAGGATTATGATGGTGATGATCAATCTGATTCAGAGTAAGTTGCAGCATGCCTTGCTTTTCTTATCTTATGAGTTAAAAACAAAATTGCTTTTGTGGAGCAGATTCTATTGAATTTCTCCTGGCCTTTAAAGGTTTTGTTCGTTAAATCTTACCGTTGGGTGTAAACTTTCTGTGACGCTGCAAATTCACAGCTAGAGTCAGTATATCTAACTTTTAATTTTGAATCATATCTTGTATGTTTTGACTGGTTCATAAATTAGTATGTGAAGGGGTTATTTAGTTCCTGTTACGTGTTATATTGTCATTATATTGATGTACAAGATAGAAACTATATTGTATGCATCGAAAAGTGTTTGAAGTTGTTTCTATTAATTTTTTCAATATTCCACTCAATTCCTTTCTTCACTTCATTAAGTTATTAGAAATTTTCATCATAGAAGCATCTAGTAACAGTGACTTGGAGTGGACTCGTTTTAGTTCATTATCAATTGAGGAACTTTGATTAATGTTTAAAGCATACCATGATGCCAAGTTCATGGGTTTCAATCTACATCAGAATTTGTGTATGACATAAATGTGGACTAGTTTATGCTACTAGAAGAACCTTTTTTAGGTTATTAATTAGTTCTAGTAATTGTAATGTGATTTACTTTAGTTTGTCTAGGTTGTCGCATCACAGCCTTGTCTTCATTTCATGGTGCTTGAATTGTTATCCTTCCTTAGACTTCTATTTTGTTCTTTGCATTTTTCAATTTCCTTGTTATAATTATATATTTATTGGTTCTTGACACCTGTGCTTACCATCTAATTTTTATCTATGATACTGTATTTTAGCAGGTACGGCTTTGTTCTTCGCATTGTTCTCTTGCTGGTGATTGCCTGGATGACTCTTCTTGTCATTAACTCTGCCTTGATAGTTGTGCCAATCTCATTTGGACGTGCGCTTTTCAATTCTGTTCCTCTTCTTCCAATTACTCATGGCATTAAGTGCAATGGTAAAGTTGTTAGTTGGATTGGTTTTTCGGTTTGATGCTTTATAATTTATGCATTAAAATACTGATTATTTTTCTTATTCTTCATAGATCTGTATGCTTTCATTATTGGAAGCTATTGCATTTGGACTGCTGTAGCTGGAGCCAGATATTCGATTGAACACATTAGAACCAAGAGGGCAGCAGTTTTATTGAGTCAAATTTGGAAATGGTGTGGCATTGTTATTAAGAGCTCTGCTTTATTGTCGATATGGGTAAGGCAGACTGGACATTGTTTCTCTTACTAGTGAGAGTACCTATTTACATAACCTGGTTATAGTTTCTCTTGTGTACCTGCTGTTCTAACCCTCCACTGGTTTTGGTACTGTTATGTCCAGATATTTGTCATTCCAGTGTTGATTGGGTTGCTCTTTGAGCTCTTGGTTATTGTGCCAATGCGGGTGCCTGTGGACGAAAGCCCAGTTTTTCTCTTATATCAGGATTGGGCCTTGGGCTTTATCTTTCTGAAGATCTGGACTAGATTGGTGAGTCTTTAAATTCATTTTCTCGGGGTATGACCCTTTGTGGCGTATGAAACTTCCTAGCTTCCAATAATTGAGGCATAAACTTCAAGATTTTGGTCCTCAGTTGTGTATATTGCAAAGAAAAGAGGATTTTTTATATCAAGAAATTAACTTTTTCCCTTCTTGAACAGGTTATGTTGGATCACATGATGCCACTGGTAGATGAAAGCTGGCGTATAAAATTCGAAAGGGTGAGAGAAGATGGTTTTTCAAGGTTGCAAGGTCTTTGGGTGCTGCGGGAGATTGTTTTCCCAATCATAATGAAGTTACTGACAGCTCTCTGCGTACCTTATGTATTAGCTAGAGGGGTGTTTCCTGTTCTTGGTTACCCATTAGTAGTAAACTCAGCAGTCTATCGATTTGCATGGCTCGGTTGCCTATCCTTCAGCCTGTTGTGCTTCTGTGCAAAGAGGTTCCATGTCTGGTTCACTAACCTTCACAACTCAATTCGTGATGATCGATATCTTATCGGACGCAGACTTCATAACTTCAGAGAAGATGCAGTAGAAAAAAACCAAAACGAACCAGGGCCAACCTCTGAATCGCTGGTTATATTGAACCGGATTCTCGGAGATGTTAACCGAGAAACTGATGTAGGGTTGAGGTTGAGATCTGCCAATAGAAATGATGCTTGATTCACAATGCAGCTGATTGTAGGAGGTTTTGGTCTTAATATCTCATCAGGCTCATATAATTAAGTAATGGATGATGTTGATAGACGTGTACCCTGTTAAGATCTTTTAATATTCCCTCATAATTTTATAGTCATCATTCGATTTGTGCATATATAATACGTGTTACCTTAGAGAATAGAATTGAAAACAATGATGGTGCCAAGAAGTATCCGTATGTCAGCTTATTTTGCTGTATGAATGCTAGGTAAAAGCATATCAAATTGTCGGTTAAACTTCGAAGCTAGGTTTTTTTAATGTATGTGTGGATTCCCTTAATCGTCATGTAAACTTTAAATTGTCTTGTGACATATCAGTGATAAAATGAGAGGTGAGTTTTAATTTGTTCCTATCTATCGATGTGTTAGTGACTAGTCGCAAAAGTTCATTGAAACTCATAAAATTTGAACGAGGATAGGATCGTTTTACACCCAATGGAAATGACCACGGAATAATAATTTGTAGAACTTTTAGTCTTTCCCTACAAACACTTTCGCCTAATTTTTTCTTTGATAGTATACGGAAGTAATGTTAGACGTCTTAATTTTTGTTTATTTTAATTTTCAATCATGTATCGAAATTGATAACATATTGATAATTATTTAATTCGTTTGTTAATTTCATATGTCATGTAGATTAAATTGTCTAGTGATGTGATAAAGATGAATTTGTCATATGACTGGTAAGTTGGATGTGAAATGAAATATCTAGTATTACTTTTAATAACATCATTTTTTAACAGGACGTTAAACTTGCCTCTTCCACCGAATTTAGTGATTTAAATTAATACTTAATCTAAATAGAGATCGCTATTGATACTTAAAATTTTGGTGTTATTCCATTGTATATGATATTTGACTTATAATTAAAACCAATCTGATTATTACTTGTAAACTTCTATCTACAGGATCATGCATTTGAGAAGACATATTAGTTAAGCCGATTGCCCTTGGATCATTAAATTATACTGTCTAGAAAGATTACGCAGTCGTTTGATCAGATTTCATTAATTGGATGCTGCAGTTAAGCTGTGGAGGTATCACCAAATTGAGTTAAATCCTCACCCCTTATCCTCATTTGGAGAGCCTTTCCTTTTTTTTTTTTTTTTTTTTTTTTTTTTTTTTTTTTTTTCCGACTAGACCGTTTGGAGAGCCTTATCAGATGGATTATACAGGGGCAGACTTCTTTTTTTTTTTTTAATTCTTTTAATTCTGGCTAGCTTCAGTTTTAGTTGTAAGCCTCCTTTGTTAGATGGGATTAGATTTAGCTAGATTAATTAAATCATGTGATTAAATTAAATTTTATTGTTTTATGTTTATTATGATAGATATTGAATTGATCAGTGGATAAATGTTAATACAAATTCATATTAATGTGCATTCGATAATATTCTCAAAAAATTTAAACAGAGTTGATTAAATGTAATATGGACTTTCTGATTTTTTAATTTGTCCCTTATCTTTCTCTCTCTCACATTAGAAATAAACATGTTAGATCGTCACTTTAGATAAATCTTAACCAGTTTTAATTTTTCTCCTCATCAAATATAATCAACGTTCAGTTAGATTTAAAGCAACTTTAGCGTTTTAAAAATAGACATTCTTTTTTTTTTTCTTGCTCTCTTTAAGTTGGTGAACAAATGAAAGTTCACCAATAACAAAAGTAAGAATTATAGAGCCCGATTTCATAAATCAACTCTATGTATGTTCTCCTATTTGCAGCGGTGGGAAGTGCAGCCGTGAAATCAAGTGCACGGTGGATATCATGGGGCTGGTCCAAACCAGCGGAAGATCCCTAGACGATGCCAGTCCGGCTTTGAAGACGGAGGAGCACAGCTATTGTGCATGCGTATAGACGTTATTCTAGAGATGCTCCAACCAGCTTGTTCACTTGCCCCGACCGGACCAACTAAAAGGTTGTCTACTGTAGTCTAGCTAGTGATATAGAGTGAACAAAAGCTTCAGGTTGATGAAGGTTGTGTGAGCGCATATAGTATTGTGCACTTGTAGTGTTTTGAATAGATATTTTATTTCCGTTAGTGGAGGGGTGATTCTGCTGGAACTGTTACTGCTTTCTATGTAAGTGAACTGTTATTGTTTCTAATGTTCTATTGAGTTAATTATAAATCAGCACATATATATATATATATTTGAGTTGATTACTACTCAGCATGTGTAGTACACAATGTATTCAATATTTATTCAATACCATTTAGGATCCATTTTCTAGTTTTCCCTTTTTCACTAATAATACATTACGATTTACAGATATTTTGAAACAAGATGGTGATAGGTGATGATGTCATAACTGATGTTTAAGAATGGAGCCATATGCCAAGTTATGGAAGTATCCTCGACTTTTATTTTTTCCCTTTTTACTAATAACACATTATGATTTACACATTTTAAAATAATATCGTGATTGGTGATTGCTGATATTTAATAATGGAGCCATACAGTTAAAAATCCAGTTGAGATTTTGTTTTGTGCTTAATTTTGTTTGGTCCTTGTTTTATCTTCAAAGTTTCTCTTATGGGTCCCTCGCTTTTTTACTAGGGTTTGTCCCATTATCAAGTTTAGAAGATTTACTTGTTATCAATATCACTAAAATTCTTCCTTGATGTTGAATACTTCACACACACACACATATTACGATTATAATAAAATTAAATCACGTTGATCTCTCATTTTTATCAATCACTAAGAGTATAAGTGTCCATTTCAATTATAATAAAATTAAATAAAAATATAGATATTAAATGACATATATACCCCTCATTTGATAAGTTGGACAACTAATATGAGGATAAAAATGTGATTTCATTTTCAAACAAACACTAAAGGGGTCTACAATTCTAGTACTATTCACCATTCTCATCACACTTTTCATGTATAATTAATTGAAAATATTATCAAAGTTAAAAAATTACTTTAACAAGCTTCTCTCTCTCTCTTTTTTTTTTTTTTTTTAAAAAAAAATATTAATTTGAGAGTTACAAAAAGTAGTATGAACAATCTTATTGAAATAAGTGTGAAGGATATTCTTTGGCCCACCTAAATCACCCTTGCTTAATTTATAAAACAATATCGCAAGACATCCTACTATTATATCCCACCTAATATGACAATTAGATTCATATGACTGGTGGCAAGTATTGACACTAAAAACTGGGTAACAATGAATAAATACGTCGACCCTGGTCGACCTGGGGAATGAAGGAAAGAAGAAAGTTCTCTCCAAGTTTTTGAGATGGGTTTGTGTCAGTGCATAGGTGAATCATCACTCTTTGTTGAATAGTATTTTCGACTGTCTTGCAATAAGAGAATATTGGTGAAAAAAGAAAGTTGTCATCTTCAGCCTCGTGATTTCATTTCGACGCTCAAGTCAGTTCATGAGCATTAGAGATGAAGCTAAAAACATAGACCAAGGATGGTGGGAAAAAAATATAGTAAAGAATAGTGAAAATTAGCTAGGGTTGTCATCCCTTTTCCTGTTCACCAAGGTCTCTATTTATATGGGTCTTACTAGGGCTAATTTGTCACAATTTGATCTATACTTTTGGTGGTGACATGGCGATGATGCCAGGCAAGGAGGAATAGCGACAACATGCATGTTGCCCTTAATGAGAGTCTAGCACGCATTATACCAGCCCTAACTGTAGGAGGACATCAGATCGTAATGCCTCCACGACCGGCCTTAGTACACCACATGTCCTCTTTTTTCATTATCTCTGACACGGAAGGTTGTTAGGAAAACCTTAATTTGCTCCTAGAAGGACTTTTTCGGAATCCCTCTTCTTTGACCCACCTTGCCACATTGTCAAGTCCTTAAAAAACTAAAAACAAGAAGTAGAGACGTAAAATATATTCAAAAACCAAAACAAATGAAAGAAATGAGATGACATAGATATTTGAAAAAAAAAAGAATACAATTTTTTTTTTTTTAAAAGAAGAGACTTACTTATGGGACATTTTAAGTTAATATGCTTTTCCTTTCCCTTCCCTTTTTTTTTTTTTTTTTTTTTTTTAAAAAAAAGTTATGTTATAAATATTGATTCAAGACTTTATTTTCATATTTATAATTCACAAATTTTTAAACAATCTTAAAAATTCAAAACACTTTGGATTTTTCTTTCATTAGAAATACCCATGTGCTCCTTGTATGATCATCTATGAATGACACAAACCACTTAGCTCCTGTTATATTATTAATTCTTAATAGCCCCCATGTATCACTATGAATAAAAAAGAAAGGTGTGGAAGTTTTGTGAAATTGTGTTTGGAAAACACTATGAGTATATTTGGACAATCGACACACTTTACACTGAAATTGATTTGTATTTTTATTTATGAATAAATTTGGAAACAGTTTCTTAAGATACAAAAAATTCGAATGACCTAAACGATAGTGCCATAACATTATGCTACTATCTTTATTATGCTTAACATCACTACTGACTTGACCTAACTCTTTTTGCGGGACTTGTTTTCCAGTAAGAGGCTGCTAATTGTCCAATATGTAGAGTCCCCCACACATTTTAGCATTGTCAATCGTCTTCCCCGAGCCTAAGTCCTAAAATTCACACTGAATATGACATGAATTTATTAATACAATTAAGATCTTGAGTATGTTTGCTTATTGATAACAAGTTATAATCCAGTGTAGGCACTAATAAAACTGAATTCAGGATTGATGTAGGTAAAATTCTAACCGAACTAGTACCAGTTACTCTTGATAAGGACCCATCAGCAATTCTTACTAAAAAATTATCTTTGTATGGCTGAAATGAATGAAACAACCTAGCATCACCAGTCATGTAATCGGAAGCACCAGAATCCACTAACCATGACTGATTTTTCTTGTTTCCTACCATCAATGCAATTTGAAAATTACCTTCATGGGTAAATGATCATGTTCCAATGATGGAAGGCTGGGCTGGTTGTGTTGATCGTCTGATAATCTACAATAATTCCTCAATCTACTCTCTACTGAAATTACTTGAGGTTGACCATTTTGACTTTCCTGACTGGCTATCCATTCCAACCTTGTTTCCACTACCTTCTCTTCCATTTGTGAACCCGGTTGGCTTCCAATCGGTTGGTTTTCCATGTATTTTCTAGCAATTATCCTTCACATGTCTTGGCTTTTAAAATGATCACACCACGGCCTGCCTTTTCTAGATTTATTGTCACTATTCTGGTTTTGATTTCCTCTAATAACCAGTGTTGAATTCTCAGTATCTAGAACAAGATTTTCTGGTTTTATAGCTCCTCCAGACATCACTTTTTGTCTGTTTTCTTTTCTTCTGACCTCATAATAGACTTCCCTGAGTTTTGGTAGAGGTTTGGTTTCCAGAATTCTCCCTATAACTGCATCTAGATTCTGATTTAGACCCTGTAAAAACTTGAACACCCTCTTCTTCTCAACTATCTCCTCATATGTCACTGCATCTTCTCTATTTTTCCATGTATATTTTTCGAACAAGTGAAATTGTTACCAATGCTTTATAAGAGTGTTGTAATATTGTGTTACTATCATATCTCCCCTGTAGTAACACAACTATAGTGCTCTCAACATAAATAACTCCACAGTGTTGTCATGGCTTGAATATGTCACCTTTGCAGCCTCCCATATTTGTTCGACTGTCTCATAAAGTAAAAAAAATCTCACTAATATCATTATTCATTGAATTTGTTAGCCATGACATCACCATACTATTGCCGATTTTTCACTTCTTATATGTCAGGTCACTCTCATCAGGTTGCACTGTTTTTCCTGAAAAATAATCATCCTTCCCTTCACCACGCACATACATAATAACGGATTGAGACCGTTGGAGATAATTTTGATCATTAAGTTGATGGCTGGTAATGGGCAGATTTGAAAGTTGAGAACTGTCAGAATTCCCACCTCCATTTCCGCCATGTGGATTTGTAGAACCAGAGGTTAATGAGGTTTTGATGATTGAACCAGGAACAACCATACCATATTTTCTCATGTAAGGGTTTTAGATTTTATAGAGAAGCTCTGATACCATATTGTAAAGCATAAACCTTAGAACTGAAATTTTATTACTCTAAATTCCTCACATTAGACGTGAGAAATGAAAAAACAGTATATAGAGGAGAATACAACTAAAGCCTTAAAATTAGGAACTTAACAAAGTTATCCTAATCAAGGTGACACTTATTACTAAAGATAAGATTAAGTAACATCCTACTTAATCTTTTATTCAAAAACAAAACAGTAAATAGTAAAAGAAAAAATTACAGCTAATTACATCAACTTTCAACACTCCTCTTATCATTTATTCTATGTCTACACTTGCTTCTAGGGTTTCACTCTTTTTCCAATCAACAGGAGGCAAAGAAACCAAGCACTTTACAGCCAGCGCCACAACATTATAGAGAAGCCCAAATTCCTGCATAATAAATCAAACTTCTTGACATGCCTCAACTCATAAATTTAATGCCAAAACATAAGGAATGTATCATATAAGCAAATAAATAGCATAGTTGGAGACACTAAAATAAGGCATCAATGTCATGATCTCAATTTAAACTCCTGAAACTCTAAGAAATGTTAAACAAAACCAAAATAAGTGCCTAACTTATCAAACCAATCATTTAACTGTATCCAAGCCACATCTAAAATGAATTCAAATATAGGTTATCAAATAACAAAACTCGCTGTTTAGGAAACAAGATTGTCATTCAATGACAGTGAGGCAAGTTGATCAGCTGCATTGCCAGCCTGCTGTTGCTGAGCAACATTCCTCAGGACCTCCATTGCCTCAGCCACCTTTGCTTTCAGAGCTTCTGGTGACTCGAGCAAATGCAAAACCTCGGTCTGATCCATCTCCAAAAGCATTCCTGTAACCTTAGCTGCTGCATCTGGCTCCAGCTGTTCCACAAGCGGGTAGAGATTCTCACCCAACATCTACAAATTTGAAACAGCAAACGAAGTTTAGTTATTGAGCTGGTGTATCATGAAATAAATTATTGCCACAACTGATGTATAGAAGATAGGAACATCAAAGTTGACGAAACCATTATTTGCCATCTTAACCCAATACATATCAACATCAATCATCCCGGTAATGTCAACCAGATACGTTTATTAGAAAAGAAAAATTATACTAATATGTTTGCCACCAGAAGTTTCAAAATGAGAGGCTCTCAATTGTCACCAAACAATTGAAATCTTCAAATAGATAGTCACCATAAATGTAGAAATTTCAAACCATCAGCAAACAAATTAGTAAAAAAAATTATAAATGCCTACCGTCCTCTGCTGCTCTGGTGAAGCATTTGCAAGAGCTGATGCCAAAGCCCCAATTGGAATCGGCTGAGAAACTGATGCATCACGCAGTGGCATACCACCCATTTCATATGGTAGCATGCCTCCACCGGGCATAGAAACGTCAGGCAGCCCACGCCCAGGTGGGTAGCGGTAAACACGCCCCCTTGGAACCATCTGTCAACAAAACAAGCCATCAAATATACAGGTACTTATAGGAAACACAAATAAGGGCATGCAGTACATCGAGGAGCAAGCAACAGAATATCACCAACCTGCTGCTGCATCATTGGAACATGCTGCTGAGTTTGCTGAATGGCTCCTCCACGTCTGCCACTAGGACGTTGACCCTGTTGCCCTTGCTGAACCATTGGCACAAAGAAATTTGGCATGGGGGCTCCACCAGGTCTCATACCAGGAACAAGCTGCTGCTGATATCCAAATCCAGGCTGGAAAAATATAAAGCAAAATTAAAAACTGCACCCTCAATTGACAGTAAAATAACATATAAATGTTGATACATCAATTTAGGGTTGACAATTCAGATCATGACATGACAGAGAGTTAGGTTTGGCTACTATGGTCGTGTTGCTAATCATGTCAACCCGTTTAACTCACTTAATAAATAAGTCATGTTTGTATTTAGCTAATCACATTAGTCTCATCTGAGCTGATAAGCCATGGGAGGAGATTGAACTTTGCGGCCTCCACCCCCAGTGTTGTTTTTTATTTTTCATATTTTTTTTTAATAACTGGATTTTAGTATGACTTTCATGGTATTTAATAACAGTTTTAGCAACAGTTGTTACTTAAAACATGTCATTTGAGACAATACAATATGACCCATACAATAAACAGCTTAATCATGTCGTGTTGACTCAAATTAAGTAACCAATCAACCCTGCTAACCCAATATCAATTATCTGGCAATGGAAAGCTATAGGCGTCCTACAAAGAGGACAGCATAACTAAAAGTGTTGATTAAGATCTTCAAAAAATGGAATCACCTGAGGAGGAATCATGGCAGGTGGGGCTTGACCATAGAATATTTGCTGCCCAAGACCTGGACCACCAGGAGGATACATTGGCATGCGAGGGCTGACTGAAGGTGCCATTGCAACTGGCCTCATTTGAGAAAATTGAGCCTGTATAAACAGTGGATACCATAGAAAGAGGCATGTAGTTCAGTATAAAGAAGTGTCAAATGAAGAATGATTGAGAGCTTGTTTTTCCAAGTTATGAGCACTCCTAGGTAAAAACAAATAAAACCAATATGGTCTATGCGGACGGTAAAAAGGAAGCACAAAAAAGCAACATCCTTGTTTGTCGATGAGCTACAACAAACATGATTTTATTTTGGTTTGGTTAACTGAAAGCATAAAGAAATACCAGAGAATGAACATACCTGCAGCCTGGCTCTTCTATCTTCCTTTCTTTGTGCAAGTGCAACATATAACGGTTTGGAGACAACCATTTTGCCATTCATCTCCGCAAGCTGTCAGAGATAACGAAGGACTAATCAGACTATACAGCCTTTACTTTATAAGCACTAATATAAACAACTTACAGCTCTAGACGCCTCCTCAGGAGTTGAGAATGCCACAAACCCTGATCCTCTACTAATTCCACTGGGGTCACACATCACCTGTTCAAATTTAACATGAAGCTTCAGCCATGAAATGGGTAATGTTGATTCAAGATTAAGATGGCTCTTATTCAATCAGGAAAAAAAAAAAAAAAAAAGGCTACACACCTTGCATGATGTAATGGTACCAAAAGGGGAGAACAGTTGCTTAAGTTTATCATCATCAATGCTATCATCTAAATTCTTAATGTACAAGTTTGCACCCTGAAATTTGTCAGCGGCCTCCTTCATATTCTGCTCAAAACGAAGTTTCAGTTCAACTTCCCGTTCAGATTTTTTCTGTGCTTTCCCAACATACCAGTCCTTATCATCAACTTTTTTCCCATTAAGAGCCTCAACAGCTCTAGCAGCATCATCTGCATTATCGAAATTGACAAATCCAAAGCACTTAGATTTGCCACTCTCGTCCCTCATCACTGCAGCACTAGTGATTGGGCCAAATTCACCAAATATTTTCTGCAAATCTTCTTCAGTTGTCGATTCTGAGAGATTCTTTACAAAGACATTGTTGAATTTGCTCTTGCTGATTTCAGTTTCTCTCTCCTGCTTGCGGAGAAAGGGCCCCACATAAACTTGCTTATCATTCAAAAGCATACCATTCAATTTCTCTATAGCTTTTTGGGCAGACTCATCATTGTCAAATTGTACAAAGCCATAGCCTTTTGACTGACCATTGAAGTCTGTAGCTACCTTGCATGATAGAATGTTTCCGAAGACAGAAAATGTATCATGTAAAGCTTTGTGATCAATGGCCTTGTCAAGATTCTGTCAAGTTCACATCACAAGTCAAGTCAGTAAACTAATGCTTTAATTGGTTCTTAGAAAATGTAAGACTACAAAAACAAAAAGAAAGAAAAAGAACTCTTAACAAAAAATATGTTTTTACCTCTTTCAAAAAACAAAAAGAAAGAAATATGACAACACTATGAATTTGTTGGCGTCTTCCTCATTTGAATTAATAATATATATATATATATATATATATATATATATATAACACAACAGACAAACAAACAGGTAGGACACAATCCAACTTAAAGCAATAACTTAAGTCCACCAAAACACAAAGTGAGCTTCAGGTCCAACAGAACACAAATCAGCTTGGGGTCCACCATATAAACAATTAAACCTTCAAAATTCCTTGTAATTTTGAGAGAGACGTTAACACACCCTGTGTCTCTCCTCTATTTTACACTCATATTTCCTATCTTTCACCTTTTTTAACGTTTCACGTTCAAAAAATTTGAAAAAATAATGTTTCTACTACTAGAAAAATTTTCAAATTTTTTTCACTAGTATGTTTCATTATTATTATTATTATTATTATCCATGAAAAAAATATATATATCATCAAAATTCATTGACATGCTTTAAATTTCATTAAAGTCCTCATGTATCTTAATATAAGGGATCACTTACTATTCACTAAAGAAACTCTCTGTTTGTGTGTCTATTATTTATACTTTCTTCTTACCCATAATTTTTCCAATAAGTAAGATATTGCTTAGACATAAGACTAGTGGAAAGCCATCCAGTGAAAACAATAAAGCAAGACATTGCTTAAATAAAAGCCAGTGAAAAGATGAAAATAATTAAGAAATTACTAAGATATAAGACCAGTGGAAAGCCGCCAGTGAAAACAATTAAGAAATTGCCAAGATATAAGGCTAGTGGAAAGCTATCTAGTGAAAACAAAAGAAGAGATGAAAGTTCAGATACACATTTCAAATGGAAGAATAAATAATTACGCACAACAAACCACATTATCATGGGGTAAAAATACCTTAATAAATATATTCCCTTGCCCACTTTTACGCAGACTAGGGTCACGATGAGAGTACATTATCCTAATGGGCTTTCCATTCAGAGGAGTGAAGTTCAGCACATCCAATGCCCTTGCAGCTGTCAAGAGTTTGAATATACAAACAATAAGATTTTGACCCAAATTAGAAGGTGCATGCATAGATATTACTCTCTACTTTTTTCAACAAAGAAAAATAATCAATAAATGAATATGAACAGACCCTGAGTGGATCCAAGGATTTCTACAATGACAAAAGACCTATATGTTGAGGGTAAAGCATCTTAAGGAAGAATAGATTATAGATTTATTTGAAATCTAAGCTGATTATAAGTATGTGCATCTAAGAAAAAAAAATGACTAACGGCAGTGCATGAAATACAAGGGCAAAAGCTTTTGAATTAATTAAATTATTGCATCATCTTTGCATCACAGATATCTATCACCATTATTGACATTCCAATATTCCAAGTCATATCCTAAGCACAGCTACAGACCAAAAACAAAAATTTTTACGCTAAATAGGAAAAAAAAAAAAAAGGTTAATGTTATTTTATAAAGTCAGATCAAGGAAAGAAGCCATCACATACATTACATTAAAGATGAACCCTTCCTCTGGCACAAGGAGAAACAGGGCATTGCAAGTGAAGTGACCCAACCACATCGATTAAATATTGCCTGCTTTAGAGACAACCCTCACAATTTTGTTTTGGACATTTTCACCAAAATGTTCTACAGTGAACACATTTTGGTTAGAGTAGAGTAGTAGACGCATTTGAGTTCCTACATCACTAGAAGAAACATTACTAAACCAAAAATGGGTTGCTAATTGTCCCTAGTGATATAGGGCTTTGCATTGCTCACACTAACCTAATATGGTCCTTCACACTCCCCCCTCCTTCAGACTCAATATCCTAGGGAAGGTTGCAATGCGGGCAAAGTGCTAATCCACACAACATTTCGTGGTTATGATTCGATAACATTTTGAAATGATTTGATCAATCTACATTATATATTGTACAATTTTAAGCAGATAGTCCTCATCATATTATTTTCTAGTTATTTAACCCAAAACATCAACCCCAGAGAGAAGCATAGGTATATTGAATGGTTCAAAAACATTTCGGTTAACAATGAGGAACTTCTGATGGCTGGCACTAAACCAATATGGGTCCTTCTAGGAAGGAGAGGAATTAGGGCAAAGGGCATACTTTGCAGATTATCATCACTCTTTGAAGCAACAGGAAGAGAAAATCGGTTATAGTTTATGAAATTATATAAACAATTGAAACTTGATTTTACAAACTGTTAATCAATCGACTCTGTCAAAAATAGATTATCCACAGCTACAATATGAAGGTAATGTGACTTTTGACAATAATATTACTGATTAAAGACTAGCCACCATTTGGAAGCCTAAAACAGATGCTAGAAGGACCATACCAACAACATCACAGACACAATACTTAGGTCCTTATCATCATCCTAACCAGGTCTCCCTTTCATCACAATTCATTAAGTAAAGGATATTCTAACAATCCAAAAGTTCTTCTACAAAGAATTAAAACTATGGTCTCCTACATTAACAATAAAAGCATTAATGAAATGCTCTTCTTGTATGGTTCATTCATTAACTTTTCAACAAAAGCTTGAACGTATACAGCCGCCTTTCTGTTCCTTACTCCTAGAACATACTTTCACTCAGTGCCATCGCACCATATTTATCACCTTTCCTAACCTAAAACAGCCCTACTTTTCACAATTGCAATACACATACTATTTCAAAACCTCCAATCATTCAAAAACCAATCAAATTAATAAAAAATTGTCTCAAAATGGAGGATAAACGCTCAACCATTCTGGAAAAACATTATTTACCAAATTCGTCAATCCTCTAACAAGGGAAACAACCATTGAACGTGAAAAGAGCTAACAAATCAGCAACGAGTGAAGAGTAATGCTGAACCTAAAGCTTAGCATCTAATTTCACTGCATATCAAGACTAAATACACAATTTTTATCACTTAATGACACTCAACGCCACGTCACCATTAAGAGGTAAACCCTCTTGTATATAAACAGGATAAAATCCAACTATATAATTAACAACCAAACAAGCAAATATCACAATTACTTCAAAATCATATCTAAAAGAACTAACCATCCTGTTGGTTGCTATAGTTAACGTAGCCGTAACCGAGAGATCGGCGGGTCGACAAGTCCCTGCAAACCCGAACCGAGACAACCTGACCCATCTGGTTGAACAGATCATAGAGCTGGGAATCGGTCACACTGGCTTCCAGATCCCCGACGTAAAGCGACGTCGTCACAACTTGATTGGCGCCACCATTCACGCCCTGTCCCTGAACCGGTGGCTGAGTCTGAACCTGAGCCATCTTCTACGAAACGAAAACACAAAACCTTTTTTTAAAATGCTTTTTTTCTTTTTTTTTTTGGGGGGGTGGGGGGTTGGGGTTTTGTTTTCTCTTCCCTCTCCTCTTGTTATTCAACAACAAACCCTAAAAGAAAAACAATAGATAAACAAGAGACGGAACCAAAGAGAGAACGCAACAACCCGAACCGGTTTTGTTTTTGTATTTTTTTTTTTTTGTAATTTTTTAATTTTTTTAATTTTTGGGATAGGTGGAAGAGGAGAGGGAAGTGAGAGAAATGAAAAGGGATTGTTGCCGCCGGTAGAGTGGCGGCGCGTGAAGATAATATAGGGAAACTTAACTGGAGGGTTTGTTTTTTGTTTTTTGGTTTTCTATTTCTTTCTTATTTGAAATATATAAAGAGTAGAAGCAGACCGTGAGAGCGGAAAATTATGGAGGCTTTATGAGCGTTACAGGCTATGGCTGGCGTTTCGAATGTAAACTCTAGGATGACAGAATGAAGAGATCTCTACCGTCGGATTAGATTTGTGGGGCCCAGATTGCCAGTTCGATCCTTGTCTGTGAGGTAAAACTGATTGAAAAGATAAGGTACGTTCGCGGTTCAGTTGGTGCGGTTCCACCTGGTGTGAGAGCGCGTGAGGTGTAAAAAATTCACTTTTACATGGTGGGCCCAGTTAGACTAGACTGGACTTGGATGGTGAAAAAGTGAAAATTACTGTTACTTTACCCGCTAAAAATGGGTTTGAAATCGTGGTTTCAATGACTCTGTAGAAGGCTGTGTATTCGTATGATCAGTGCGTCAAGAACTTGATGTTCTGATCATTGATTCGCATCCCTTCTTGGTTTCTGATGTAATTGTGATACTTAGTTGTAGAAATTTACTTTGTTTGGTGTGTGTGCAGCAAAAAGTGAAGAAATTTTAGCGTGAATTTATAAGGAAGAAGTCAAGGTTGAAAAGTATGGAATATTTGGACACGACTAACTACAACGGATAGATTGTGAATCACCGATTTAGGATTGTGAGTGTTCAATTCTTCTATTTTATATTAATTATGAGTTGATGATATAATAACTATAAATTGAATAATGTTGTGAGTGTCTTTGTTAAAATAACAAGTTATTATTGATGTTCAAATTCATACTGAAAAAATAAAAACAATATTAAAAAATACCACCATTAAATATGATAGTCAATTCAAATGTAAATGTTGACACGTTAATCTAGAGTTAGTAATTAGAATATGATACGGTAATTCGACATGAACATAAAACAGATTACAGTACGTTAGGGTTGAGAATAATAGGGTCTGTGTTTAGCTAATTGTGTTGCAAGTTAAAATAAATAGTAAGGGTACAAATATAATATTAATTCTTGTAAGTAGTTTGGTAAGTTTTACATCTATGATCTATGGTATAAATTGAAAGTTGAAACCTTAAGGGACGTTTTGGAAACAACTTTTTTTTTTCTTTTATTCCAATTGCAAACAAAAAAATAGGTGATGTTTGGATGTATTTATATTGGTTTTTGTTTTAAAAAAGGAAAAACAACTTCAAAGTTGTTCTGTTAGTTGTTTTTAAAAACCAAATAATAATAATAATAATAACAAAGTTATAACTGTAGTGGGTTTAATTTGATAGTTTCTTATTTGGAGACTGGGCTTGAAAAGATCGCAGACAAGTCCAGTACCAATCAGGATGGGTTTGCACTTGGCCCAAAACCTAGTCAAAGGAGGTTGTAGAAAGAGAAAAAAATCAGTTTTATTATTATTTTTTGAAAGCAGTTTTAAAATTTTTATTATGGCTATAAAATGTAAATATGTGTAGCGAGAACTCTCTGTTGTCACCCACATCATAATTGTTTCTACTTTCTAGGTTGGCAAAAATAAATTCGATATACTTTATATTTTTAATAAAATAGGTTAAATAGTTAAAAAACACTCAAACTATATAAAGATCATAGTCATGTAAATCATCTATCAACAGTTTAAATAAACACCTTTTGGACTACATTTGATACTTAATATTAGACTAGTTCAGATATAATTTTATTCTATGTTTAATACACGACGCATCATAATTTGATATAATTAAATTAACTTATGGACTAAATAAATTAAAAGCTATTTTTTTTTGTAAAATGAAATTAAAAAAAAAAAAAGTTATAATTACACATAAAAGATAACAATACTTTTTATTAAAATAAAATTATTAATTTTTTAAAATTAGATTTTACAAATTAGTATATTTTTATATTTTTTAATTCATTATAAATTAAAAAAGTAAAGTTAGACTTTCCAAAAATTTTATCAAAATTCACATTTAAATTATATAAAATATTAATTATGAAGATTTTATATATATCATAAAATGATGTGATAATTAATAAAATTTTAATAATTTATATGTTATGTTATTTAAATAAAATTAATATTATTCAAATTAAAATTATAATAGTGTAATGTAAAAAACCTACAAAGATCTGTCCTTAATTCCGCCGCCATTATAGGTTACAAAGCAGGTGTTTACACCATACAATAACCCTCAAATTTAGTGCTCCATCCAATACATCATTCAATGCGCTGTTCCAGACATGCCCCTATATCGATATTATAGGCGTGTGAAGGTTGGAAGTAAATTAGAAAACGAAGTTCTTTATTTTTTATTTAATTTGGGCATTTTTTGTGGGGGAATTGAAATATGGAGTCGGCACATGGTGTTTAAATATAGAATGTCAATGCTGACTCAAAACTTTGATTAGTCTAACCCATTGTCTATGTTGTCGGCCACCAAAATTCATTGGCAGGCAAATTATGTAAAAAGACAATTTTCTCAAAAGAATATGAAGATTATATTATTCTAATTTTTAAGCATTTGGAAATTGAATTAATTAATGCTAGACTGATTCATCAGCATTTACTATGCTTTTCTCAATTATAGCTAATAATTATAATAATAATAAATTTCTCAAAAAAAGATTTATGATACCAATAATAATAATAAGCTTATTAAATAAATAAATTAATTATAAATTATTTTTTATTTTTATATCATTACAAAATTATAAAAAATTTATTAATATTAATATTTAAAAATGAGTTTGATTATCTTATCCAATCATTAACTTTATCCATCAATTGAAATTTTTATATTAACTTTAAAAGTCACTCTTACGACTAATTCAAAATTTTCAATTGATAGCTAAAATATATTAAAACCTGCCAAGATTTTCACACCCGCCTGAAAATTTATACTTTTAAACATATAATTAGTATAATTACAAATTAATAACGATTAACGGTTGGATTGAAAAAATAGAAGAAAAGTCGAGTCAAACCTTCCAGTAACCATCCACACATCAAGCGCAAAAAGTGTGGGCCCCAATGGCGCCAAGTAGCGCGTGTTGATACTGATAAGCGTAAAACGCTCCTCTCTCCCTTGTTCGCTCTCTCACACGCAACTGTAACACTTCTCTCTTTCTCCGAATCTTCTCTTCTGCACTTATTATTGATCGAATCTCACTTCACTGCCGCCGCTGCCCACCCACTCCCCTTCCTCTTCCTCCGATTCTCCCTCTCTCTGCTGCCTCTGTTGTTTACCTCATAAATAAATAAAACTAACAAATAAACAAACAAAGGCTCTTAGTTTCATTATTTATAATAAAAAACAAAAAAAATCTGAAGTCAAAATGAGTTCCATTTCTCTGCCGAGTTGTTCGACGCTCACGCGACTCTCCGGGGTTGTCAACTCATTTCCTCATCCTCCGTTGCCCTCCACAGTCGGGCTACCTTCTCCTCTCTCTAAACGGCGCCGTTTACGGTTCTCTCACAAGCCACCCGCAGCTCTATTCGGCAACGGTCTCGCCGTCACCAATTCCGTTCCTGTCAGTCTTTTTTAATTTCTTAATCAATCAAATTGTTTAAATGGAAAAGAATATTTTTGTTAGCTTTATACTTGTTGAAGCTTAAATATTTCATTAGATTCGATCTGTTTGACTTTTGATTTATTTATTTCAAGTTTGAATTTTTAATTTAATCTGATTATTGAGCGATTTGTATGGTATGATGGTTTTTTCAGTCAAGGACGTATATGGTTGGTGATTTTATGACAAGGAAGGAGGACTTACACGTCGTGAAAGCTACAACAACGGTGGATGAAGGTGTTTGTTTGTGACACGTGGACTTGGGAGTTTATGTTACTATCTTGTTTGTTATTTCATTTTTTAATTGACCGGATATGGTATTTACAGCATTGGAAGCTCTTGTGGAGAAGAGGATAACTGGGTTTCCGGTGATTGATGATGACTGGAAATTGGTATTGATTTGGATCTGAATGTTTTAAGATGAACTATAGCACTTGCTAATTGTTGGCAAATGAATTTTGATTGTTCTAGTTAGAGGAATTGTTGTTTACTTTAATGTTTATATCTTCGTTGTGTTGTTGAGATTAGAATTCGTTTAGTTTCAAAACATTTGCAGTTTTTGGAGTAGACCGTTTGCTTGGGAATAATAAAGAGTGATATGGTGAAAGTGTACAGAATAAATGCTTGCTATGTGTTCCTATAAAAAAAAAAAATGCTTGCTATGTGGATTATAAATCGTTTTGTTGATGAGGACATGCCTGTTTGCTTGTAAAACAGTGTCCCTTTGGGATTTTTGTTGTCTTTAATGTTTATGAGGTCGTTTGTGTACTATTATTGGTTCTTTCTGATAAATATGATATAATTGGTAATTTATGAGCTTTTATCAGTTGACTCATTCAGATTGATATTCTCTGCAGGTTGGTGTTGTTTCTGACTATGACTTACTAGCTCTTGACAGCATATCAGGTAATATCAGAATTATGAGGGCAGGATTGGGTTTTGCATTTTTTGATAGGGAATACTTCTGTTCCATTGTTGAAAGAAGAAACTATTGGTTTGAAATACTGTACAAGAGAACATTCTTAGTTTGGCCAATTGATTTTGTAGGGACTGATAAAGTTATAGAAAATAGAAGGTACACCAATGGTTTCTAATTTTAAAAATGTTAACATTTTTAGATATTGTTTCAGAATAAGTGATTAGGTCTTGTGGATGCTGAAGTAATTTCATAAAATGCTAAACAAGTCCAGTCACAAATTCATTGATACAACTGCGGATTGATTGCTCTAACAATTTAAGCAATCCAACAATGCAATTGCTTGCAGGCTATTAATAATTACTATATCTGTATGTCTGTTTGTGTGTGTAGAGAGAGTCAGTGCATCACATTACTTGAAAACGTACAAATTTTGTCTTCGTCTATGTGGGTAGTTAGTGCTTCTCTTAACCAGTTTTATGGAGTTTCAGAACATATGAACATCATAGATAGAGGGGCCAAATGATCCAGGATTTGAATAATGGAACAAAATATAATATGGTTATTGAGACAAAGGGAATGCCAGTGGCTTACTTTTCATCAGATATTGCTTTACTTACATGCTGGTTTATTAATGTTATTGCTCTTAATTAATTACTAGCTCTTGATATTACTTGTATTGGTTTTACATTTGTTTCTTCTTGATATTCCTATTACGAAACTGCTACTGATTGTCCTTTTTATGGTGGCCAGGTGGCAGTCAAAATGACACAAACTTGTTCCCTGAAGTCAATAGTTCTTGGAAAGTATGTAAGACTGTCATGTATAATTTTGTGCTTGGTCTTTGATAAAAAACTGTTAATATTGTTAATTCATTGAATGTGTATATTTCATACTTTAGTTATAGTATTTCTCACCCAAGAAACTTTTAATGTTGCTGTTATTTTACAGCTTATAGACCCACTCTAGGCATGTTCACTTACACACAGACTCACTTCTCTTCATCTAGATGGTTAGAAATTGATAGAAGATTTAACTTCTGTAGTGTATCGATGTTGGCTTAAATCAGTGAAATTTAGGCAACCCACTGATATATTGTTAAAGCCAAATTTGTCCATCAGATTTTATCAAAATGTTGCATCAGATAGCATCCACAGGATTTTACCTCATAGGGCGAAAGTTATTAATGATTTGAGTAAAAAAGTCATGCGGCATTACTATTGACATATATGATCAGATTTGATTTTAGGCTAATCAGTGCTTAAAATCAATGCAATCTTTAGTGAATTGTAAAGAATCAACAGCCAATAGCCTGATAATTTGTCTCTAGTTCAATGTATTTAACTTATTTTAAGAGTAGAATTGATAAGGTTAAGTTTAGGAGACATTTCCACTTCATTTAAGGAGTACCGCTTCTCACTACACCTGTTCACTTAAAAAAGTCAGCTATTGTCCAAGCAACAACGTTTTTGCTGAAATTCCTCTTTGATTTTCAGTGTACTCTATAACTGACATGGGAGATTCTAACTCTCTTAACATAAACTACAGAGACCAATACCACATTGCAGCATGGTGCAGAGAGATGTTGATGGTCCCACCATCTCTTTTGCGTATGCAGCACCATGCAAACAATGATAAAGTTCTCTCTTCTTAATAAGAACCTCAGTTGGAAGAATATGGCTAAAAGCAGTAAGGTTGACAAAGCAAGACACCTTGGAATATGCCTGCCATATACTCTTCCAACGAAAGCTACCACTGGAACACAACCACCATCCCCACTGTTCACATGGAAATATGCTCATGTCGTTTTATGCATTCTCTCATCTTTTGATATATTGGAGATGCCATTTTTTTCTTTTTTGAAGTTTCATATTAATACTGTGATACTGAAATTTCTGGGCTAAGAATCACAATTCTATCTTTATGGCCAATAATTAAGATGTATGTTGAAGTTTGTTAGCCTCTCTGGAAACTAAGGAGAATACTTGCCAAATTTTTTATTCTCAAATACAAGCAATTTTTAAGACGAAAATGAATTTTAAAGAGATTTTTTTAGTAGGAAACAAAGTAATTTATTCATTTCATAAATGAAATTTATATACTGTTCACTAACGGAGAAAACTTGAAACCATTAATCCAGTGAGCAGAGTTTGAAGGTATTTATACTGCTAAAACATCTGTACTATATTCCATTAGAATCACAAGAATTTTTATTTTCATCTAAAAAAATTCCTTAGAATGATAAGAAGAAATTGTGATGCTTGTGCTTTCACTCAACCCTGCATCCTTGAGTATAAAAAAATGGATACTTCTTTAAATTATGTAATAACAGGGCCCAGAATAATGTGCAAAAGCAAGCTTCATCCCATGATGAAGTTAGTGTTTCTCTTTCATTGAGTTTTTAGAAGTCTTCTGTTTCTTTCTTCTGAATGGACCAGAGAACTGTCATAATAGAGTTATCCCACAAAATAGAAGCCTTTCCCCTACCCCACATATGCTGAAAAGTTCTCTAATAGATTGGAAAAGAAAATTTGCATTCCTAGCTTGTGAGAAATTGGTTATATGGAATCATGCTGGAAAGCAGATTTGTCACAAACTTGTGTTTGAAGCATGATACTCCATCATTATGCACATTTTTACCATTATGTAGGTGCAGGACTTCATGGCTAGGAATTACTTAGTTTCTCATGCCAAATGTTTTTAATTTTTATGGATTTAATTTGTTGGAATGAGTTGCAAGTTTGTGTTTAAAGCTTTTACCGAAAAATTAATTGCCTTGTATATTCTTCTGATAATAATGCGTGGGTAAATACTCTGTTAAACTGATAGTACCATTTCTAGTTGTTTTTCTTTTTATTCAAAAGGCTTTATACTCTATTCTAGACCTTTTCATAGAGGCGGATGATTTATGATTTATGTTGAGTGAGAGTAAGTGATGTAGCCTAGAGTTATGTGTCATTTGGTAGCAACTTAAATAGAGCTATGCTTTTCTTCTCTCCTTGTCACTGCTTTCATTTACTTGTGTGTTTTTCTTTTTTATGCCCTCAGGCAAAACAAGTTTGTTGTTTTGTAATCTTTCTTGATACTTCTTGCAGACTTTCAATGAGATACAGAGACTGCTTAGTAAGACTAATGGCCAAGTCGTAGGTGATTTGATGACACCTGCTCCACTTGTTGTTCGTGAAACAACCAATTTAGAAGATGCTGCTAGGTATAGCATTCATCTTTGTCTATTTTGTTGTTCAATGAAAAATTTTCCTTTGTTATAAAAATGTTCTAAATCTTATATGGGGACACTGAAACATTTGTTAATTTTCCTGTAAAATATTTGTTTTGAGGTCAAAAGTACTGGTAACTATCATATGGTTCACTTTGCTTCTTTTCTTGAGCTTTGTAGGAAGTGGAACTAAATGTCAAATTACTGACTTTGGTAATGGTCAACTGATATAATTGTTAGACATATTTTACAACTTTTGGCACTGAACGTCTCATCACATCACATCGTGCATTAAAATTAACAGAGATTCAGATTTGCACTCGGATGCATCTTATGTTGTGCAGTCCTTTCTGGCCTGCAAAATGCTGGATCTCTTGAAATGTACTAATAAAATCTATTAATGGCAGATTATTGCTTGAAACAAAATACCGTCGATTGCCAGTAGTAGATGGTGATGGCAAGCTGGTAAGAAATTTTATTTTAATCTTCTTAACTCAAATTTGCATTATTGGGATGGTCATCAGAAGTAGACAGTTTTTAATTGATTCCTGTTTAAATCTTGAAGGTTGGACTCCTTACAAGGGGAAATGTTGTTAGAGCTGCCCTGAAGATAAAACGTGCAGCTGAAAGGTCGGCATAATTGCTAGACCACAAATTCTTGATTTTGGTATGATCTTGACGCTGCCCATTCTTTCTAAAAGCATTGGTTATACAGTCCATTTAGGTCGACTATTGCTCTACATATAAGCACAGTGTCGTTTCCAATGTCCTAAATTTATAACTTTTGCTCAAATTCAACATTTAGAGGCAGACAGTTTATCAATGTATTGCTCTTAGAGCACCTCAATATTGATTCCTCTGTAGCAAGCATAGCCCTGGAACATTCAGTAAAAATGGTATATACATAGGCTTGATAAAAAATTAAGAATCATTGGTTAGATTCAAAGTACTTGACAATGTATTAGGATTTCCTATTGTAATTGTTCTAGATGTATGTATTATTCAGATTCCTTGTTGCATGATATGAAAAAAATATTCCATAATTTGGAATGTAGCAAGCAGCTTATGACTACTTCAGGCAGCTTTCATCTTTCACAGACATCGATGCCTGTTGCACAAAAGTTGGTGTGGACGTTTATGTTCTAAATCTTCCCAGTGATTGACAATAGCAAGTCTTCCTTTTCTGATTTCATTTTGCCTGTAGTTTTCCTTGTGCGTTACTGGGTTCAATTCAATTTTAATTACTATGGTCTTTTTTTTTTAAAAAAAAAAAAAAAAAAAAAGCTATATTACACAAGAATTCTGAATATTTTATCCTAAAATATATTTGTTTTCATTAGTAATTACAGTAAGTCATAATTTTTGCAGACATGAGAAATGTACGCTGATGATAAATTCGTGTTTACAAATTTTTTAAAAGTAAGAGACCCTTAGTTATATCACATGTGCATTTTATATAAAATTGATAAATGTAGAAGTAGGAATGTTAGTGGGTCAAAATAGGTACACTGATTAGCATCTTCATACTTAAATCGATTCTCCATTCATTTATACTCATCTAAATTCTCATTTGGGGGAATGTGAGTAAGGAGACATTTGGGGATGGTTTCCCCCATGCTGGTTACCTAGTTCACCTCAAACTAAAGAATTTTTTAAAAAAAAAATCATAGAATTATATACATATATGTATGTGTGTGTGTATGTGTGTGAATTAAGAATCTAATGATAAATCCAACATGTTCTAGCTATCCTGATGTACGTCACACATTAGGATACATAATGAACCAATCGGCCCACAAAATAGATCAATTGGTTCTCTATAATTACAGCATAGAATGATCAAATTCTAATCAATGATTGATTACGAATGAATCAATCAATCCACAAATTTGGGTAAATTGATTCTCTAAAATCAGTTTGTCAAAAAAATCTACATAAGAATATCCAAAAAAAACCGAAAAAAATCAGAAAATGCTCGTCTTGCAAAGTTGCAAGATTTTATTAATTTTCCAAAAACCAAAAGATTGTAACAACCTAAACTCATCTCCTATTTATAGCTAATTAATTTTAATTTTTCTAGTAAACATGGCTTCCTTAGAAAATAGAAATCTAAAAGAAAGATAAATTTAACTTTCCTAAGAAACAATCATTCTTCTAGGAAATAGAAATCTAGAAGAAAAATAATTCTAATTTCCCTAAAACACAAACATTGCTTAGAAAATAGAAATCTAAAAGGAAAATAATTTTAACTTTCCTAAGAAATAAGCCATCCTTAGGAAATAAAAATCTAAAAGGAGAATAAATCTAATAATTTAAAGAATAAAAACTTAAAAAGAAAAAAAATTCAAAACCTATATTGAGAGTAAATTCAACTAATAAAATAATACTAATACTATTAAAGTCTAAAATAAAGAAATAATATTTTAAATAGGAAGAAATCTAGACAAATTCGAAATTCAATAGAAATATCCTCTAATACTCTCATCAAAATAAAAACATAATTCATTGAATAATCCCGTTAATTCATTAAATTTACAAAAAAAAAAAAATGAAAAAAAATAATCCTATCTTTTGTTATAATCCAATTTTACATGAGTTACAATTCTTAATTAAACATAAAAAATACAGACATATATGAATAATTTAATTATTAATATATATATTTGTATATGAATAATTTAATAATTATTTATATATTAAAAAATAATTTAGAGTAAATGGGTAAATGGGCAAATGGGTATAGGGATACCTTCCCTTGTATCCATACCCATTCGAAAATGGATATGAATTTTACCCCATATCCAAAAACACAAATATATATATATATATATATTCAAAAATGGAAATAGGACAACAAGGACCGATTGAATTGATATGCTGGACGACGTCACTCCATAGGTAAGCTATTTTGTATGATAGTGAACCGACGCGTCAACTGGGATTCTTACCAGGAACTCCAAGCCTGTGTTTCTGGCACATCGGCACATTGGATTTTCACTATATAACTGACTTGGCTTAGCAGTAAAATATAATATCTCTATTCTCTTCCATCCGTTAAAATTCCCTCTTTTTAGGATTCTGATTGGGCCAAACCTTGTATTTTCATTCACTTGTTTACTCTCATTTGCCTGCACTTTTTCCTCTCTGTGTCTGTCAGCCATGGACTCAATATCTTCTGCCGTTGAGATGTTCTTCTTCCCCTTTGTAGGAGGAGGTCACCAAATCCCCATGATAGACATAGCCAGAATCTTTGCTTCTCATGGAGCCAAATCCACTATCATCACTACCCCAAAACACGCCCTTTCCTTCCAAACATCCATCAACCGGGACCAACAATCCGGCCTCCCCATCACCATCAGGACTCTCCACTTACCTGACAACATAGACATATCAAACACAGACATGTCTGCTGGACCATTCACGGACACTTCCATGCTTGAAGCGCCTTTGAAGGCTCTTCTGCTGGAGTACAGACCAGACTGCATAGTCCATGATGTGTTCCATCGCTGGTCTGCTGCTGCAATCAACAGCTTAAATATTCCCAGGATTGTGTTCAACGGGAATGGTTGCTTCTCTCGTTGTGTCCAAGAAAACATGGGCAAGTACAAGCCTCATGAGAAAGTGTCTTCTGATTATGACCCTTTTGTTGTTCCTGGTCTTCCTGATCAAATCCAACTGACCAGATCCCAGCTCCCAAAATTCGCCAGACAAGGCCACCCACCAGGCAAAATGATGAGAAAACCTGAAGACAACAACAGTTTCGGTTCAGTAGTCAACAGTTTCTACGAACTGGAACCAGCTTATGTGGACTATTTCAGGCGAGATTTGGGTAACAAAGCTTGGCTTGTTGGACCAGTTTCTTTATTCAACAGAAATGTTGAAGACAAAGCTGAAAGAGGCCAAAAAACCACCATCAACGAGCAACACATCCTTAGGTTCCTTGACTCCAAAGAACCCAATTCGGTCCTCTACATCAGTTTCGGGAGCTTAGTTCGTTTAGCTCCTGCACAGCTCCTGGAGATCGCTCACGGTCTCGAAGCCTCGAACAAGCCTTTCATCTGGGTGGTCGGCAAAATCTTCCAAAACGAGAATGCAAGTGAAGAAAACTGGTTTCCAAGTGGATTTGAAGACAGAATCAGGGACTCGAAGCAAGGACTGATCATTAGAGGGTGGGCACCGCAGCTGTTGATATTGGAACACGCCGCGGTGGGCGGTTTCATGACGCATTGCGGGTGGAACTCGACGCTGGAAGGGGTGTGCGCCGGCGTGCCGATGATAACGTGGCCGATGACGGCGGAGCAATTCTCGAACGAGAAGCTGGTGACGGACGTGTTGAGACTGGGCGTGAAGGTGGGGAGTGTGGAGTGGATGTCGTCGAGTGATGAGCCTCGGGCGGCTGTGGGGAGGGACAAGGTCGAGGCGGCAGTCAATAGGATGATGGGAGGCGGCGAGGAGGCGGCGGAGATGAGGAGAAGAGCGGTAGAGATGGGAGAGAAGGCGAAGAGAGCGGTTGAAGAAGGTGGGTCGTCGTTTTTGGATGCTCATGCTCTCATTCAGGAGCTGAAGTCTCGCCGCAAAAACTGAGTCTTTTAATATTTAGTGGTTTGGATTGTTTTATAGTTTCTTAGTATGAGATAGATTAATATAATTTGTGGTCCACATTTTGTTGTTTCAAGATCAAGTATGAATATAAGACTCTGATTTTGTGTTGGATTTGAGTTTGTGCTAAGGTTGAGAGAATCTAAATTTGTGAATATGTAACATACAAACTCTTAGTTGGAGAGATTGTTGGTTGTGAATAGCAAGCAAGTTTGAGGAGACTTCCTGTTAGGACTAGGTAGATAGATCTCTGCAGAACTTGAATGGTTTCCAAGAACCAAAAAAAAAATTGGGAAATTCAAGTATGACTATGTGGAATATATTCTTCTCATTTGAAGGGGAAAAGATCTTTAACCAATTTTATTGATGAGAATCCTAAAGGAGATGGCTAACTAAGCTAAAAAAATGTGCAACCTTTTTGTGTTTAGTAACATAGCCACAAGAACGACAACCAACATTTGTGAACAGTAACTGAATATAATTCACAAGAGAACCTCCAACAGCAATTGCAAGTAGTACCCATAACATCAAAAAGACACAACGCAATTTCGAACCAAAACGAAAGCAGCATGCAGTAAGCTTTACAATCTTGAATCACTGCTACAATATCAACTATAAAAGACCCAACCGAGCCAAGAGCCACATCAATGTTTATCTTAAAACGAACTCTTAGTGGATAACACCTAGAAGTAGAACCTGGGATCGTATCACCTGGCGAAGGAAGACTCGAACATTATTTATGAAGTCAAGAAGGAAACTCTTGGCTAACATAAGAATGTTACGTGGGATATCTGAGAGATCCCTTATAAATAAACCAATTACCGCACCAAATTGATCAATGAATAACGTGAAAAAGCTCAAATTATGTCAACACCACCAACCAAACTATATATATATTGACTACACATAAATAAAGCAACGAGGACAAGAAGCAGAGACCGAGACCTTCCTACGACAATGATTATTTGTGGCAGGGATGGGGTCAAAACAAACCCTCCACAAGAAAACTCAGAATTTTGGGAGGCAAACCAAGGTGCAAGTAAGCTTTCCACCACCTAAATGTCCTGTTAAAACTTGATCCCTCAGAAGAAAAAGAATGCCAAGCAAGGTGATACCCGCTCTTAACAGTATGCTCCCCATTTTGATTGAAGCGCCAAAACAAGCTTATCAATGTCACCAAACCTTGAAAGCGGACCGGCCAAGACGTCATCCCAGTCATTAACCCTCAAACAATGCTCCTGAATGACCTGCAAATTCCATCTTCCTCTGTTCGGAACTAAAAAATCTGAACCTAACAAATCATCATTCCTTGAGAAGTGCAATCCTAGCCTAAAGGAGCTCAATTACCATGAAAGACAACCGTTTGGTGCACAAGATTAGATGGCAGGATTGGATAAAATAAAATGTGAAAAGATGGGAGAAGAATGGATGAGAATGACTTTGTATTGGTTAGTGGCTAGTATTTGGTACAATTGGGGTTGATTCGATCTGATTAAATTTATTTAGTATTAAATTAAATTGATTTTTAAATGAATATATTTAATGTAAATAATAAAAAAATTAGAAAAATTAATTAAATATATATATTTTTAAAATTGATATTAAAAGTTTTAACTTTATAATACTATTTAATATTATAATAAATTAATTTATTCTACTTATTAAAAATGAAATATTAAAAAAATAATCTCACATGAGCGGAATTTTTAAAACCACCAGTAACGACGGGTTTCAAGAATCATGTATGAGCAGGATTTCTTGTGGGGCTCTCTTGGGCTTGGGTAGAAAAATTTCTCTTCCATTCTTCTCAGGCCCAAATAATGGAAAAAACTCATCTCGCAAAAGGAGTGGCCATGTTTCCACCCCTTAAAAATTGTGTATACATCCCTATTTGTATTTACACCTCATTAAGATTTTAAAATTTTGATATTCTATAAATACACCATATATATTACTAATCATATTCATTCATTTATTTACTTTTTAAATATTATAGGTAAAAAATTATAAAAATAATTTAATTAAAACATTAAAAAAAATAAAATTTTCTTTGTTAAGCTTGTTTTGATATTACGCTTCATGTTTATAACTTCTTTATCTTATGTTCTCTTTCATTTTTACTCAAAATTATTGTATTATTCATCAAAACTCTATATGTAAAACTACCAAACAAAACTAAAAACCTCTATTTTCACTCAAACTAGGTTTTAATCAATCCAACAAAATTAAAAACAAAATTAAAAAGAAAAACAAAATCCTTTCAAATCTAGACCTCCATTTACACCATTATAAAACCTATAAAAACACAACAAAAAGTTCTCATTTTTCAGTACTATTTATCAAAACAAACTAAGTTTTTTATTAGAATTTGAAGTTGAAGTACTCAAATTTAATTATAATAATAATAATTAAAGTGTTAATAATTTAATTTAACAGTAATATTAAAACATTAAAAATATATAAATTAAGGAATGTACGCACGATTTTAGAGGGGTGGAAAGATCACCTCTCCCCGCAAAAATACTTGTCCAGCAAAGGAGCCCTAACAAAGAAATTGGATGCAATGGGTGGAGGTCGCTTGACCATTGTAGTCCATATATCATTTTATAATATTGTGTTTATTTAGAATTATGATATATTTAATTTTGAAGGGCATAACAGCCTTTTTAATAACACTAATAGCAATGTAAAGGGCATAAATATCTTTTGCATTATCAAACAGAAGTCAAGCTATCGTATTTTTAAAGATAATGATAAATATTTAATACTCTTATTCAATTTTTCTATCAAAGTATATGTGCTCCTTAATATATCAAAAAATTAGAGTTTGAGGTGAAAATGTCTGATTTCTAATTTTTTTGACATATCGCCTGCCACATTTGATTATATTTGAATAAGAATATTATATGTCTACTATTATCTTACTTTTAATAATGCTAAAATTGAGAGATGTTTGTGAACGAAAGCATTTTAATCCACACGAATAAGAACGTTTAGAGGCATTTTTACGTTTGACCCATGTAATTGACTCCTAGTTTTGTAATTTTTTAATTTTGATCCCTCTTAAATTTTCGGTTTTAATGTAACAGTTCCTGCAAACAAAATTTTCTACTTTTGTTTCTGGTATTAATATGTTATGAAAATATTTCCCATTTAAAATTTACAAGATTAAACATGAGGGAGAACAGCCTCTATACTTGTTTAGCCAAGAAAGTTCGGCCAAAAACTATGATTTTTGACACGACAATCAATTCCTTCCTGTGCTGTTAAGTGTCTCACAAGTCACAAGCAGAACCTCACAACCGAATTTGCCTAATTCAATCCCCTCTCACAGACTTTCAAAATCATCTTTAAAAAAATAATTAAAAAAGAAACTAATACATTTATGTTCATTTCATGCAAAAGGAGATTTGCTTTTAGATGGCTATGTATCTTAAATTATTGATTAATTGAAGGAAAAATATATTCCGTTGTCAACGGTCAATTTATTCAAAGTTTCTAATCAATAACCAAAGGAATTAGCACACTATCATCTCTCTATGCACGAAACTTAAATGAAGACAAAACTGTGCCGTGTTGAATGTACATCGAAATTCAAATTTCAATTATTTTTCATCATGTTAAAATATCAATATAGCATTATTTTGAACAAGAGCACTGATATGTGCAAGTATCCTGGAGCCATGCATGGCAGTTGTGTGGGTTGTATTGACCCGTTTAAGTAGTTTGATAGTGAATAGTTACTTGGGTATTTTTTGAGTTTGTGGAAATCATTAGCTGGTAGTTACTTGAGTATGGGTTAGTGGGTAGTTATGAGGTTAATGCTAGTTGTTGGAAGATTCACTACATACATGTGACAGTGAATCCTGCAATGGCAGTATGGGACATGGAAAATTAATTTGCTAAACTCCCCTTATCTTAACTTCTTTCGATCTTTCTGTTTTCTTGAAATCTATTCTAAATTACATATCATTTGGTATCTAAGCATGGCTACTCAAAACCAGTCTAATATGGCAGTGAAGTTAATGAGATTTTGGGGCGACACGAATCTAATGTCAATGACATTTATGCCATAATACAAAAAGTTTTGATAGAATTACAAGCTATCCATGTCTCATAGGTGTTGGAAACAGCAATCAATCAGTATTAAATTATAAATATAATACACGAAAAAAAAATAACAGTATATAAATATAAAAGAGACAGAAATAAATTAATATCAACTGACTTGAACACAAAAATTCGATGATAGAGGCTTGCAGTGAGTATGCAATGTCCTAAGACAGTATTTCTCCCCTTCCGTTTGCTTGAAGGACGAATGGAGACTGCCCCCAGGATTCAACTATCAATTCTTCCGTATTGAAGCAATGCAATCCAGAAGTCAGACAAACTACAGTGAATCGTTAATCAACAAAACTCCAAAAAATCATTAATATTTTTTTTTTCTGAACAACTGAATAAGACTTTTTTATAAACAGAGTTGTGTATGATTACAATCTTTCAGAACGGATGTAATTTTTCCAGAATCAACACAACTTTTGTATTTAATTTAAATTCAAATTCGAAAATAAAAAATTATTAAATAAATTAAAAAGTTTGGCTAACGGGCTAAGACTCAACCTAAAGGGAGCCCGAGCCCAAGAGCTCCAAGGTCCAAGGCCCATCTTTTGATAATTAAATAATTAAATATATATATATATTGTGGAGCTCCAATCAAGGCCCATAAAAGCCTTGTTGACCATTCAACAACTCATCTCAAGTTATCTTTAATATACTTAAAAAATAGAGTATATTTTTCCAATGTGGGATTGTACCTTTTTCATTTCAAACTTAAAAAAACTCAATAATACCCCACATTTGAATTGAAAATTCAAGACCACATTTGTAAAAAAAAAATTAAAACGACTATCTAAGGAATTAGATGTGTCATGTCTCGGGGAAAGTATTTTCTTGACATGAACTTACCCTAGTGAGTCCATATCGGATCTACTTAGTGACGCAGTAAAAATTATTTATTGAATTGTTCACTTTATTTTAGTAAATCAAGACAATAAGTCTCACTTATAACACATTTTTTCCTGTGCACTGTAGTTTATACGTTGTTGTTCATTTTGGTCCTGAACATATCCCAGTATTCATGATAGCTCTAGAGAAAATAGCCTTTTCATTCTCATAAATGCGACCCCACATTTACTATCATATAGGTGACACTATTTTTTTTACATTTCGTGTCATTAAATGCAAAGCATATCCTATACATTATCAATATCCAACACACCTTAATCATAGAAATGGGTTAAATTGTGTGTATCTCTAATTTAAGTTTTACCCAACCAGTTTACCTATTGAACCTAGACCATGGGATCTCCAATCTGCTAGGTTAGGTTTCCGTCCGGTTCAACTTATTGAATTGGCGTTAACCCCATTCCCCTCGATGCCATCTTAACTTGCTCTCTTGGTAGACCTTTTGTCAAAGGATCAGCAATATTTTCTTTTGACTTTACATATTGAATGGAGATTACTCCATTAGAGAGCAACTGCTTGATCGTATTGTGTCTGCGCCTTATATGCCTTGATTTGCCATTATATACACTATTTTTAGCTCTTGCTTGAGCTGCCATACTATCGCAGTGTATACAAATTGCTGTTATAGGTTTAGGCCAAACTGGAATGTCCTCTAAAAAATTCCTCAACCATTCTGCTTCTTCAGCAGCTTTGTCTAGTACTATAAATTCTGATTCCATTGTAGATCGTGCTATACACGTCTGTTTAGAGGACTTCCATGAAATTGCAGCTCCACCTAATGTAAATACATATCCACTAGTTGATTTGGTTTCTGTATTGTCAGAGATCCAATTTGCATCACTGTAACCTTTCAAAACCGGTGGATATGTTGTATACATCAATCCATAATTTAAAGTATATTTTAAATATCTTAATACTCTAATCAATGCTCCCCAATGATCACGTCCAGGATTATGCGTATATCTACTAAGTCTACTTACTGAATAAGCAATATCTGGCCTAGTAGAATTCATCAAATACATTAGGCTGCCTATTACTTGTGAATATTCCAATTGAGAAATTGTCTCTCCTGTATTTTTCTTTAATTTGCAATTTGCATCAAATGGAGTCACAGCAGGTTTACAATCATACTGATTAAACCTCTTTAATATTTTTTCCACATAATGAGACTGAGTAAGAATATATCCAGCATCGTTTCTTTTGATTTGAATTCCTAATATGACATCTGCATTACCTAAGTCCTTCATGTCAAATTTTGAACTCAACATCTTTTTGGTGGAATTTATTACATCCTTACTAGTCCCAATTATGAGCATATCATCCACATACAAGCACACCATCACACAAGAATTTTTCATAATTTTAATGTAGACACATTTGTCACATTCGTTAATTTTAAATCCTTGTGTTAGCATTGTATGATCAAATTTCTCATGTCATTGTTTTGGTGCTTGTTTAAGTCCATATAGTGACTTAACAAGTTTGCAGACTTTGTTCTCTTGACCACAAATCCTTCTGGTTGTTCCATATATATTTCTTCATCAAGTTCTCCATTTAAAAATGCTGTTTTAACATCCATTTGATGTATTTCCATTTTATATAAAGCAGCAATAGCAATTAACATCCTTATAGATGTTATTCTAGATACTGGAGAATATGTATCAAAATAGTCCAACCCTTCTTTTTGCCGATATCCTTTAGCAACCAACCGTGCCTTATATTTATCAATTGATCCATCGGCTTTCAACTTTCTTTTAAAAATCCATTTATAACCTATCGGTTTATTTCCAGGCGGTAAATCAACCAATTCCCAAGTATGATTATGTAAAATGGATTCAATTTCACTATTAATAGCTTCCTTCCATAAAGGAGCTTCTAGTGAAGACATAGCTTCTTTGTATGTTTGTGGTTCTGCTTCAGTTAAGAAACTAACAAAGTCTGGTCCAAAATTCTTTGAAATTTTTATCCTTTTTCCTCTTCTAGGTTCCAAATTCGAATCTTGAGTCCTCGACGTGGATGGTTCATCAAGAATATCATCATATACTCTCTTATTAGATGAACTAGATCGATCCGCTTTGTAGGGAAAAATTCCCTCAAAAAATTCAGCATCAACAGATTCAATAATAGTATTAACATGCATATCCAAAATTTCTGATTTGATAATTAAAAATCTATATGCAGCACTATTTTTTGCAAAACCTAAAAATACACAATCTACTGTTTTAGGTCCAAGTTTAATTCTTTTAGGCAATGGAACCTGAACTTTTGCTAGACAACCCCACACTTTCAAAGTTTTATATGATGGTAACCGTCCTTTCCATAATTCATAAGGAGATTTATTTGTCTTCTTATATGGAATTCTATTTAGAATATGATTTGCAGTAAGTAAAGCTTCTCCCCATAAATTATGTGGAAGATCTGAACTATTTAACATAGAATTAATTATATCTTTCAAGGTTCTATTTTTCCTTTCTGCAACTCCATTTTGTTGTGGAGTATACGGTGCAGTTGTTTGATGTATAATTCCATGTTTTTCACAAAATTCTGCAAAGGCAATGGACTCATACTCGCCACCCCTATCTGACCTTATAATTTTTATTCTTTTGTCTAATTGATTTTCCACCTCTGCCTTATATGTTTTAAACACATCAAAGACTTCATCTTTTCTATGAATCAAATAGACATAACAGAATTTACTGCAATCATCAATAAATGTAACAAAATAATTTCTTCCACCCCTTGTAGGTATGGACTTAAAGTCACAAAGATCACTATGAATTAATCCAAGTAATTCGTTTGATTTTTCTTGGACAGTTTTGAAACTTTGCCTAGCAAATTTAGATTCAACACATATTTCACATTTATTTTTTAAGTCAACATTACATTTTGGCAATAATCCTAAATGAACCATTCTGTATAAACATCTATTATTAATATGTCCTAATCTAACATGCCATAAATCAAATGAATCAGCAATATAAACAGAAGCATTATTATTTTTATTCATTGCATTGGAAACCATTACATTAAGCTTGAACATTCCCTCAGTTAAGTACCCCTTTCCCACATACATCTCTGCCTTAGTTAATACAAATTTATCAAATTCGAAAACAAGTTTGAATCCGTTTTTACTAAGCAGTGGACCAGACACTAAGTTTTTCCTTATTTCAGGAACATACAGAACATCAGTTAGTGTCACAATTTTTTCAGAAGTAAACTTCAACAGCACTTTTCCTTTCCCTTGTACAGTAGACGAAGAAGAATTCCCCATATACAGCTTTTCACCACTCGAAATCTGTGTAAATTCTGAGAACAGATTTTTATCTCCACAGATATGCTTTGTTGCTCCTGTGTCGACCCACCAGCCCTTGACACTTGAAACCATATTTATTTCTGAAATAACAGCAACAAGATCAACCTCCATTTCAGTGGCATTGGCTTGATTATTTGGGGCAGGATTTACAGTATTTTGGTCTTTCTTATGACGGCAGTCCATTGCTCTATGACCAATTTTACCACACACCCAACACACACCTTTTATTTTCTTAAAGATTTTACCCTTTGGTGCATGCGGATTAACCTGTTTCTTCTCTACCTCTTTGTAGTTTTTCTTCTTCTGGAATTTTTGTTTTGAGGAAGTTCCTTCAACCACATTGGCCTTATTTTCCAGCACAATTGTATCAGCCTTATCTCCTTTCCTGTGATATTCTTCAACTCGTAGCCTTAAGATTAGGTCTTTCATCGTCATCTCCCTTCTTTTGTGTTTCAGATAAATTTTGAAATCTTTCCAAGAAGGAGGCAACTTTTCGATTATGGCACCAACCTGAAAATGTTCATTTATTGAACAGCCTTCTGAGTGTAACTCATGCATGAGCACTTGCAATTTTTCAACTTGCTTGATCACAGTTTTTGTATCAACTATTTCATACTTCAGAAATTTACCGATCACGAATTTCTTTGCTCTTGCATCCTCGGTTTTGTACATTTTCTCAAGTAATTCCCAAACTGTTTTTGCAGTTTTACACTCTGAATATATATCATACAGGGTGTCATCAAGTCTGTTCAGAATATAGTTTTGGCACAGAAAATCTGACTGCTTCCAGGCCTCAATCGTCATCATTTTTTCTTTTGTCATAGGGCCTTCATCACACTTGGGAACATCTTCCTTGACTATGTGAGCCAAGTTCATGGTTGTCAACCAGAAAATCATTTTCTGTTGCCATCTTTTGAAGTCCAGCCCTTTAAATTTCTCTGGCTTCTCATCCAAATTCTTGGAGACTCCACTTACTGATGATTGTGAATCCATCATACTGTCTTAGATTGTTGGAAACAACAATCAATCAGTATTAAATTATAAATATAATACACGGAAAAAAATAACAGTATATAAATATAAAAGAGACAGAAGTAAATTAATATCAACTGACTTGAACACAAAAATTTGATGATAGAGACTTGCAGTGAGTATGCAATGTCCTAAGACAGTATTTCTCCCCTTCCGTTTACTTGGAGGACGAATGGAGACTGCCGAGCCATCCATGGAAGTTGTGTGGGTTGTATCGACCCATTCAAGTAGTTTAATAGTGAGTAGTTACTTGGATATTTTATGGGTTTGTAAGAATCATTAGTGGGTTGTCGCTGGAGTAGTTACTAGTGATTGAACAAAATAAGAAATACATTCACATGATTTGATAATTGATGTTATTGATGAATGTCCTTTCCTTCGAAGCAACTAGAAACTATAATGTGATAGTTTTCTTAAACTATCATGTGATAGTTTTAACTAGAATTTGGTTTTGATAAAACGAGGGTGGTCCAATGATATATCATTTCCACTTGCACACTTACACTTAAAAGGCTCGATGTGCGAGCTACCCTGAATTCACCAAAATAGTTTAAAAATATAATGTTTGGTTTAGATCATCCATCACGTTGCGCCTCTCCCATCTAGGAACTTGCAGGGCAAACAACACGACAGAGTTTGACTGCCGTGTATATTTTAGTCTTGCCAATGTCCAGAGTGACGTAAGAGATTATGTCACCTTGATACAGTTATTTCTTTCTACAAAGATAAGGACAGAGAAGGAACTTACCTTGATTGGTTTCCTAGTTAGTTTATTTGTAATTTGACCAAATCACCGACTTAGAAAATAAACAGAGCCTGCCTCTCCTTTGTTACTATATTCAAATTTATAATGAAAAATCCGTACAAAAAAAGAGTGAAATAACCTAAAAAATCTCCTAGATAATTTAATTAGAATAATATAATGAATAAAATATTATAAAAATAGAAAATAATAATATATAGAAATAACAAATATATGAATCTGATAAATATTGTATTATTAAACATGGACAGGAAAATACAGCTTCAAATTGAATTACATGTTACCCTTTTAACACAACTTTCCAAGTAAAATTAAATGATTTAACTAACATTCCTTTTGTAATAAATGGGTTCAATTGTACATCATGAATGAATTAATTAGCATTCCTTTGGTTATAAATTGTACATCATGAATGACGATTGCAAAGAATAAGTTCAATTGTACATCGTGAATGACGATTGCAAAGACGCGTACACTGAATACAGGTAATATATACTTAATTAGAACAATTCCAACTTTCCTTGTTCCTCAATCTACTTAGAAAGTCTATATAGGGCTCATGTCATGTCACCAAGTCACACAAACCCAGAAAAAGACACAATAAAAAGTCACACAAACTCAGAAAAACCATTGTTCTCTGCAGTCTGTAGTATTCCTGTCATCATCTTTTTTTTTTATTTTTCTTCATTTCGTGGGTTGAATTCAAACAAAAGTGAAAATGGGCAGTGAAATTCGTCAGCTTCACATTTTCTTCTTCCCATTCATGGCTCATGGCCACATGATACCAACTGTGGACATGGCCAAGCTTTTTGGGACAAGAGGTGTCAAAACCTCTATAATCACTACTCCTGGTAATGCTTCTCTGTTATCGAAGACAATTCAAAGATCAAAAGACTTGGGAATCGAAATGGATCTGAAAATCATCAAGTTTCCTTACGCAGAGGCAGGTTTGCCTGAGGGATGTGAAAATGTTGACGCCATCGGTAAAGGTGATACAAGCATGGAGATGATCGTCAAATTTTTCAAGGCCACGACCATGCTCCGGGAACCACTTGAGCAGCTCTTGAGAGAGTGTAAACCGGATTGCTTGGTGGCTGACATGTTCTTTCCTTGGGCGACTGATGCAGCAGCCAAGTTTGGGGTTCCTAGGCTGGTGTTTCATGGCACTTGTTTCTTTGCTTTGTGCACATCAACATGCATGATGATGTACGAGCCACACAAGCAAGTTTCATCAGATTCTGAACCATTTGTTGTGCCAGGCCTTCCTGGTGATATAGAGTTGACGAGGAAGCAACTCCCAGATTCTATGAAATCAAATGACGAAACTGAGTTGGCCAAGATGTTGAAAGATGCGAAAGAGGGAGAGTTAAAGTGCTATGGCGTTGTTGTCAACAGCTATTACGAGCTTGAGCCTGCTTATGCTGATTATTACAGGAATGTTCTGGGAAGGAGGGCATGGCATATAGGCCCACTTTCTCTATGCAATAGAAATTTGGAAGATAAGGCTTCGAGAGGAAAGCAGGCCTCCATTGATGAGAATGAGTGCTTGGAATGGCTTAATTCGAAGCAAGCAAACTCTGTTGTGTATATATGCTTCGGAAGTATAGCCAACTTCAATTCTGATCAGCTAATGGAGATTGCAAAGGGGCTTGAAGCTTCAGGACAGCAATTCATTTGGGTTGTGAGGAAAGACAAGAAAAATGAAGATGGAAATGAAGATTGGTTGCCAGAAGGATTTGAGAAAAGAATGGAAGGGAAAGGACTAATCATAAGAGGGTGGGCACCCCAAGTGTTGATACTTGAACACGAGGCAGTGGGAGGATTTGTGACACACTGTGGTTGGAATTCAACTCTTGAAGGAATCACTGCTGGGGTACCTATGGTCGCATGGCCAGTGTCGGCTGAGCAATTTTACAACGAGAAGTTGGTGACTCAGGTTCTTAAGATTGGCGTGGGTGTTGGGGCTCAACAATGGGCTAGATTGGTGGGAGACTTTATAAAGAAGGATGTGATAGAAAAGGCTGTGAAAGAGATAATGGTTGGTGACAAGGCAGAGGAAGTGAGGAGCAGGGCCAGAGCACTCGGTGAAATGGCAAGGAAGGCTGTCGACAAAGAGGGTTCCTCTTCCTCTGATTTGAATGCTTTAATTGAAGGGTTGAGCTTGAGCCCAAATTCAAGCAAACAAACAAACTAAGCCGTAATGTTTGTTATTGTGTTTGTTCCTACCTCCTAAAGGGTTATTAATTAATTAATTATTGGTCTTTGTGATTTTTATATTTTAGAATGAGTGGCCTAACGTGAGAGTCAATATGCTTTTTTCGTCTTCTTTAGCAATGGTTTTTTATTGTCTAATTATGCTCTTGATCTTCCCAGCTGGGCCAAAAGCTCTCTGCTTCCATTCTTTAACCAAAGCCAAGAGACGAAAAATAAAAAATAAAAAAGTCTCAAAGCAGACAAGTTTTATTGTTTCATGGAAATACTCTAAACAAATGTACATAGCGAGATCCACGGTAGAATCAAAGTTTATATCACTTGATAAAGCTATTGAAGAAGCAGAATGATTGTGTGATTTCTTAAAGAATGTTTCACTGTGGCCTAAGCCTGTGACAACTATCTGCCTACATCGTGATAATATAGCTCCATAAATGAGAGGTAAAAGCAATATCTACAATTTTAAATCAAGACATATTTGACATAGGCATAATACAATTAAACAGTTGCTCTTTAATAGAATTATCTCCATTAATTATGTAAAATCAAAAAAGAATTTAGTGGATCCATTGACTAAAGATCTACCAAGAAAACAAATAAAGTATACGTTAAAGGGAATGAGTCTTTAGCTAATTGAATAATGAATAAAACTATATGGAAACCTGACTTAGCTAATTAGAGATCCTATGGTCTAAGTTCAATAGGAAAACTAGTTTAGTTTAATTCAAGATCGAGCACACATTGATCTATTCCAATTAAAGATGTGTTGTCTATAGAAGTGAATAGGGTATGATAATCCATTTAATAACATTAATCCCTTGACAAAGAAATATGAAAGAATATTCTAAATTAATGTCACTATATAGGAGTAATGTGGGGTCGCATTTATGAGAATATGGCTTAATTATCTAAAACTCTTTTGAATTTGGGTTTTATTCAGGACCAAAATGAACACCACCATATAAATTTCAAGTGTTTAAGATTTGAGTTGTGTGTGATTGTGATATGTTGTCTAGTTCGTACTGAACAATTCAAACGTTTTATATCCACCACATTACTCAAGAATTCTGATGTATTTACACTAAGGGAAGTTCAAGACCAAAAGACACTTACCCTGATGCAATTCATATATGATTTTCTCCGTTAGATTTGTATTTAAATGTAATCAACCTTTGACTCCAATGTGGAGTATTGTTACGAGAGTTTATGTTGTTTGAGTAAAAGGTTAATTTAATTTAAAATTCAATTTTTAAAATTTGAATTTGAACTAAAAAGATGTCTTTAGTGAAAAGGTATCTATCAATTCATAGGTACATGTTATGTAAAGTTGTGTCTGTTCATAGACACCTATTTAATATTTATAAATAGCAAATCATTTTTGTCATTTGTAGATAATTTTTTTATGCATTCATTATAAAACTGAGAAACACATCAAAATTCTGTAGAATTCAAAATATCCAGTGTTTAGTTTTTAAATTTAATACAAGATCTTGGGAGGCAATTACTCAAAGTTTTATACGCCCCAGAGTAGAGAACAATTACTGTCTTAAGGTCATTGTAATTCTGCAAGACTATGTTATTTCGTATTTTAATTTCATCATCCTAGTACATTTTTTCATTCCTATGTTTTAATTATTATTTTTTTTGTTTTGTTTTATTTGTAATTGTTTCATTGTAGTATAAATAATTTTTATAATAAAATTATTCTGCTTTAATATTTACTTTTTTCCTCTATTTGTCATTGTTTTGATTGTTGATTCACTAATATTAATAATGAAATATTATCTTATTGAGTTCATAGTAAGCATAGGTGTAAATAAAAATCAATATATATTGATATATTATTTAATTAACCTTCAAATTCTATCGTAATAACAAAATAAACTATAAATATAATTTCAAGCTACAATATAATAACAAAATTAAATTTAAATATAGATCCTTATACTTCACAAAATAAAATTGAAAACAACCAATATGGTATTTTTTTTTTTAGTGTATTTTTATTATCACAAATATACATAATGAGGTTATATTAATTTTTAGGGCAAATTACACAAACCTCAATTGAGGTTTGGTGAAATTATACCAATAATTAAGTTTATGGTGAAATGACACGAACCTCCCTTAATATTCATAAAATTCAGCATAAGTACCTCTGTCGTTAATGAGCTATTAGTAGGTGGCCGTTAAATGAAGATGTTGAAGGGTAAAATCATCCATTGAACTTAAATCCTAGATAACATACTATGCAATCATGAGCAATTAATATTTTGTTAATTAAATTAGTAGTTTAATGCATGAGAAATCATTTTCCTATCAATGATATTAATAAATATTAATATTATTTAAAATTAATATAATAATAACAATATAATATAATTTAAAAATTAATAAAAAATAATATTAATTAAAAAATTAATAAACAAGGAAAGAAAAGTGAATTCTAGTCTCCATTAGGTATTAGAATTGGAGACTATATCTCATCTCCGACCAGACCGGATCGTGGTCTCCATCGTAGGCCAAAGCTCATTAATTAAAGGGAAAATGCATAAAATAACCCATTTTTTAAAGTCAATTTAAAAACTAACCCTTTTTTTTTAAGTTGAAAAAATCTCAACCCTGAAGTTGAGATTGATTTGAATTAACACTATGACTCACAACCTGGAAGTTGGGATTCCGAACCTAGAGGTTGAGATTCTCTACTTTGAGGTTGAGATTTAAAAAAAAAATGTTATTTTTCAAATGGGTTATCAAAAAAGGGTTAGATTTCAATAAAACCCTTAATTAAATTACTAATAAGAAATCTCATTAATCCCATCAAGCTAGTGTCAGGCGTAAAAAGCAGAAGGGAAGAGGAAGGGATTCCCTTCCTCGGTTTACTTAAAATCCTCCTCAAGCAAAATTTCAGTTCCCCTCCAATTTGATGGGTTTTGAAATCCTACGTTGATAGAATTTTATTTTATTTTTATATATTATTTATCAATTAATATGCTAATAATTTATAATTATAAAATAATTATAAATTCATTAAAAATATATTTATAAATTTATTAATTTTAATATCAATTAGGAAATAAACTTTATTTTTAAATAAGTTTATCAACAAAAATCAATTTAATTTAATATTAAATTAATTTTGTGAAATCTAATCTAATCCAATCCCAATTATACTTAACATATCATAGTACTAATTTAATCTCATTCAATTTTATCTATGTAATCCTATCCAACCCTATCAAATTCTATCCCATCAAATCTCACCTACCAAATAAGATCAAAGAGTAATGTTAAACATTTTACCTTTATATGTCAGTCATATCTTAATATATGATATACAATCTCCTTATACGAATGTCATAAATATATACGACAAAATACATGTCAAATCTTTCTTTATTATCATAAATGTATATTATTTGCATCATTTATGGTATTGTAATTTTTTTTTTTTTACTAAGAGCAAGAACTTTGCTATAAAAAGCCCTCACTCTTCGCCTTTCTACACAAAACCTACTCATAGTCTTTCTAATTATTTTTTTTGTTCTTCAATTTTCCTTTGCTTTTCACTATTTTTATTTTTGGAACCAAGTCTGGCTATCATCAAAACCCAAGGAATGAAAACCCTAATTTGTTCAACCATTCTCAACCAAACAGTCAAAACCATAACCAATGTGCGATATGTAATCGTGTTAACCAATGTTTGATATGTAATAGTGTCTTTGATACTGAGAAGGCTCTCATAAACCACGACAATGTTTATGCTAATGATAACGATTCAAGGGAAGATCGTTTGCCTCTTATTAATAACCCCTATTTATCACCTTTTTATCATTTTAATGCCCCATCAACTATATCCTTGCAAGCCCTTAACCTACAAAACAACTATTTGTAACATTAAACCCAAGAAGTGGAAAGAGCCCTTACTTTACCTATAACGACCCATCCTCTCCCCATGTTGGGCCGGGACCTTCCTGGGTGCATGGGCTCACCCATCATTCGGTTAAAAAGGCGCAGCTCAATTGATACACATCTTGCTTCCCATTTGACTATATGACCTTGGTCATGGGTTCGAGGGGTGTGGGAGGCGTATGAAATTCCTAAAGGCTAAGGCACAGTACCTGGACCGAAGGATGGATGAGCCCATGCACCTAGGAAGGTCCCGACCCAACATGGGGAGAGGATGGGTCGTTATATTACCCCCTCTCCAATTTGTCGTTATTCCATCACCACCACCACAACAATGAGAATGACAACGACGATCCCCTCTCCAATTTCTCTTGATTTGAACATCACCACAACGACAACGACAACGACAATGACAACAACAACAAGAGCATTAGGCCAAGAGCTCTTGTTACTCAATTAAATATGCTACCATGGTCTCAAAATTAATTGATCTTAACTATAATGGGACTAGTAACAATGATGATGGTTCCATCAATTCGAATTTAACTTTAGGTTGGTTAAAACCTATCGTAAATATATTTGGGGCTGCGTAAATAGGCTGGTAAAAACCCAAGTAACTGATCCAGTAAGATGACCCAAAAGACAAAAGCCCAATCTACCAATGTCTAGCTCGTAAAAATAAGCTTGCAGTTCGCTACTGTAGCTCTCAAGTTACTAGTCAATTAGCATCCTCTTCCTTAATGTTTTTGTCTCTGTTTTGCTCTATTTTGCAGGTATTGAATCAAGAACTTGAGTCGACCAAATTCAGACGTCAACATTTTTGGTGCTAGAATAAGGACCCAGACTGCAATCTTTCACTGCCATGGCAAGAGGAAGGACAACCAAAAGTTCCGACGTGATGAGTGATCAATCAGAAAGGCAGATAGATCGACAACAGCCTGACATCCAACCAATTGAGGGTATAAATGTACCCATGGTAGACACATCTCATGTTCTCACTGATAGCACAATCATGGGTTTGCCTCCACTAGCCCCTAGCCAACCAACACAAACAATCTCTACAATTGAGGGGCTACAGGTGTGGCACCAACGGCCGAAGGAATTGGAAAATACAGTACAACAACTTGCAGATATAGTCAGGGCGCTGGCATAAGCCGAAGCACATAATGTGCCCAGACCTGAGGCTGTTGCTCTTATAGAAATTTACTGATAGTAAAGAAAAGAACCATCAGTTCCTGAAAGACCAATCAGAGAGGTGTCACGACCTGTCGACTCAGCTCGTTCCTCCAACTCGCGCTCAAGAACTGAAGGTCGCCAAACTTATGAGAAGGATAAAATAGATTATCAGCGATATACAGGGTCATACCGAGCTAGAAGCTCACGTAGGCTTAGTCATAAATATGCCCCCAGATCGCAAGCATAGAAGAGGACACAAACCTTAGGACCCAAGAATTGAGGAGCTTCTTCAGAGGATTCAACAACTTGAGACACGCCCTAGCACCTCAAACCAGTGTAATCAATATGAGGAGAGGACTCTCTTCACCATAGAGATCAAGACATAGCTCTTCTTCTCAGATTCAAGGTCTCTAATATCCCTTAGTATGATGAAGATAGTGACCCCTATGATCAATTGGATGCGTTCAATATCCAAATAGATCTCCAGACAGACAAACCTTTGGTTAAGTGCCGCATTTTTTCAATCACCCTTAAAGACATTTCGCGGACTTGGTTTAAGAGTTTCTCAGCTTATAGCATTGATAGCTGGAAGGAATGCAAACAAATGTTCACCAGCCAATATAAAGCTCTAAGGAGGCAGTTCGCACCATCTTATCACCTCGTCACGATCTTCAAGCGATAAAACAAATCGCTAAAAAACTACATTACCGGGTTCAGATGCAAAGTCAGTAATGTAGAGAATCCTTTAGACGAAAACATTCTAACTGCGATCTTTGTTGGGCTTCGAAAAGATGAAAAGTTATATGAGGACATCTACAAATCTCCAGTGAAGGACCTGGGCGAGTTCTACAAATGAGCTGCAAAGGAGATCAGATGGAAGGAGACCTTTAGCCCCAAGAAGTCTAACCAGAGAAGTGCAGCGGGCATTCCCAACCAATCAAAGAAAAGAAGTAATTGTGGAAACGAAAGCAACGATTGTAACAATCGCTCAAACAATTAGGTCACTAGAAAGGCCAGGAACGAGCTTAGAAATAAGCGACCTCAGCGTCAGGGTCGCCATGATCTCTACAGTGTCCTGTTAGATACACAGTACATGATCTTTGCAACGAAGAGAAATAAGGAGGACTTCGAAAAGTCTAAACCTATGAGATCTCCTGTTAACCTCCGAAATAAGAACAAGTTTTGTGTCTATCATAATAAGGTTGGGCACAACACTTCAGAATATAAGGAGTTAAGAGATGTCATTGAATACCTAATCAAGAGAGGTCGCTTAAGAAACTATGTGGTGCGACCAGCTAACTCGCGACCTCAACAACCACCATAGACAGTACAATAGCAACCCTAACGAGCTCTCGAACATGAACCTACCTGTAGCTCATAAGGTGATGGGTCGTTTGGTTCGAACCGAGACGGTCCTCATATTATCAAGAAAAGCCTGAAAAATGAAGCGTATCACTTGACTAACATGGATAGAGCTAAGATCCTGCGAGCTTGGAATACTAGGTAACTTCGCCCATACTTTCAGTTTTTAGTACACTCCTCCTGACTTGAAATTTAATTTTCAAAAATCAATGAAAGCTCCAAGTTTTCCATGTAATGTTACTATAAATAATTTCTCTGCTGCTCTCTTTATTAAATACTAAGTTTCCTTTTAGCCAAAAAATTAAATAAGTCGAACTATATTATCGGGTTCCGACCTACTGGATATAGTTTGAAAAATTTTATTACTTTATATTATCGGGTTCCAACCTACTGAACATAGCTTGAAAATTTTATTACGCTATGTTATCAGATTTCGATCTACCGGACATAGCTCGAAAAATTTATTACGATATGTTATTCGGGTTCCGACTTACTAGTCATAACTCGTAATAAATTTCATTATACTGTTAGTTAAGGCTTCGATCTACTGGACAGCTCACTGTAATATTATGTTATATTATCTGGGTTCCGACCTACAAGGCATAGCTTGAAAAACCTATTACGCTATGTTATTCGGGATTCCGATCTACTGGATATAACTCGCAATAAAATTCATTACGCTATGTTACCTACTGAATATAGCTCAAAAAATTTTATTAAGCCATATTAGCTGGGGATCCAATCTTTTGGTTATGGCTTGTATTAAATCTTTTGATTTAAACTATCGTTTGCAAGTTACGACCTCACGAGCTCTCACCAGTTTTTGTTACCACTTATTTGTACACTAATTACTTATCAGTTCGCAAAAAATTCAAAGGTTTCAAACAGAGTGAAACAAAAGTACAAGATAGCATTGAAGTAAATGTATCAATTCAGCAATAACAACTTCAAAATGAAGTCTAAATATTCATTATAAATGACCTCGCACAACGAAGTAAATCAACTACAAAAGCTATAGAAAAATAAAATAAAAAATCAGCTCGTAGAAAATCAATTTCATCTATCTACCTGGACTAAGGATGAAACTGAACTTATGGAGTTGTCTAAGCGAAGGACAAGAAATATAAAACCAGTTCGATTTGTAGTCCTCCACATTAGACTTGCTCTTTGCCTCGCTCTGAAGGAAAAGGTCCCTAAAGCTCATTTTTCAAGCTGTAAGATAGTAAATCTCGTATCGCGTTCCCCTTATCAAGCTACCAACACTCTTAATATTAAAAATGTGGCAGCAGATTCTTGGGTTTAGCGGTGGAAGGTCATTCCTTACGAAGACTAATACCAGAGACGTAAACTGAGAGTACGAGTTGGGTGTTAATTGGAATGAGTTGAGCTCTAACCTATTCAGGAGGTTGATGATATAGGCAGAGACTAGAAATCTTGGCCCGTGCGTAAGATGGTGGGTGCTAATGGCAATGAACCCCCGATGAGGATAGGCTGCAAGGTCATCAGGAAAAGGCTGCATGACATAATAACCCCTAAGAAGACGATACTCTAAAGCAATTCCCTCCTACTCCTCATATCTTAACTTTGACGCATAGTGGATAAACATCTCACAAGCTCGCATTTCCTCAGCATCATAACGGATTGTTAATGGATTAGCTCAAACTATGAACTCCTCAACGACCTCATCGCTAGTAGAGGTAGCCCCTTTGATAACACGAACGTCCCCCGAGTCGTGGTCCTCTAAGTTGGGAGAGTCACCATCTCCTATTGTGTATGATTGGCGTCTGTGACCTGAAGATATCTACACATAAACGGGAACAGTTAGGTCACACTATGCAGACCAAGCCTAAAAATCTAATTAAGAAACTTCATAATCTATAGGTCACAAATACCATATCGCTAAGGACATGGGGGGCTCGACCTATAAGCTAACGATCTACGAGCTAATATCTTATTCTATAGCTTGCATATAGAATGTCACAAGCAACAAACAGCTCACAAAGGGCCAACCAACAAGATCAAACAAAAGGAAATGAAAAGTCACGATTAGTAAGAAGTATGCAACATCAAGAACACGAAACGTTCAAGTCAGTACCAAATCCAAAAAAAAAGGAGAAAAAAAAAAAAAGCAGCGCATGCAAAAAATGAAAACAAAAAAAAAAATGGTTATGAAGACTTACTGTGAGCGAAGTACAAACGGAGACACTGATCTTCAATAGGTTTAGATCTCTGGAGTGCTAGCTCAGAGATTTGAAATAAGAAAACGAGAGAGAATGGAAACTCAGTGGCGTCTCCAAGCTTGAAAATAACAGAGTAAGGGTGAAAAGGAAGGGGCTATCATTTATGTATAGGCGCAAGATCGAGATCCTAACAGTTAGATTTGGGGGCTAGTCAGTCGCCATAAATCTAACGGTGCAGCATGAGGTAAAGGATTTGTTATTAAAGGGTGACAACAGATCAATCATCATAGGTCGATAATTAAAAAGTGTGCGTATTAAATGCGCACAAAACGAGACATGCAAGTGGTGCAGTTACCTAAAAAAATCACCACAGGTCACGTGATGGAACAGAATCTAAAAAGATAGGATGGCATGTCGTGATATGTCAACTTTTATCAGCGAGTTTAAGCTCCCAGTCCACAGATCGCACTGAGAGCTGAGGGGCTGATGTTGTGGATATATTTGGGATTGCATAAATGGGTTGGTAAAAACCGAATAAATTGATCCAATGGGATGACCCAAAAGATAAACCCAGTCCATCAATGTCTAACTCACAGAAACGAGCTCTCATTCGCTACTGCATCTCTCAGATCGCTAGTCAATCATTGTCAAGGTTGTCTTATACTCAGTTCTAGGTTGCCCAGAGGGAGGTTCACCTTGCAGTTCGAATGGCTCGTTAAATGGATCTTTCTAGAAAGGAAACAACCTAATTTGAGGAGGAATCAACTACCAAAATTGGAAGTAGAATCAAGTTCCTATTTCAATGAGATTTATTTCTAAATGGATGGACATCAATTTTGGAAGTGTAATTAATGTGAAATTCTTTCCAGTATATGTTGTACTCAAATTGTAACACACCTCACATTATAAATAGGGGTAGAAATTCATTGTAATAACACACAATAATCATCAGAAAACACACTCAATAACATACTGCTACTCTGCCAAAATAATCAGAGAAGCAGTCGTAAACGTAGACATCTTTTTAGGCCGAACCACATAAAAATCTCCTTTTGTATCCTTGTTCTTCCTCTTCCCTAGTGCTTTTGCCTCTGCTCTATTTTGCAGGTATTGAGTCAAGAACTTAGGTCGACCCCAAATTCAGACGTCGATAAAATCCTAAAAAATCAAGTTCAAAGATGTAAATACTCTCGATATCTCCAACTTGCTCATTTTCCTTAGGAATAATCCCAAAAAACCGATTCCAGATCGTGAAAATGTCTATTTTACCACTTTAGTTTCATTTTTATCCAAATTACCCCCTACCGTCAATAAGTTAACAAAACTGTTAGAAAAATTATAAAAAGACAATTCTACCCTTGATAAAACATTTTTATTTAACAAATAAAATAATTATAACATAATATTTTAAATAAAATAATTCATTAAATAAAAAAGAAATGGAACCTGACTGGAAACCAGAATTTTCTGGGTTTCCAGTCACTGGAAACCCAGTTATCATCAGCCCAAAACAATTTTGTCACATTAACTTCATCATCTATAATGGATCAGCAACACCATTACTAGCAATCATCAACACAATTACCAACCAAAATCATCAAAAATCAACAACCAAAATCAAGCAAAATCAGCAACCAAAATCAACCCTCGTCTGGAACCCCTCATCTGGGTTCGAAGGCAGATCCTGAGGGTTCGTCTCATCTGGGTTCGAACCCAGACGAGACGAACCCAGTCGTCTGGGTTCGAACCCAGATGAGATTTCATCTCGTCTCATCTGGGTTCGAACCCAGAGGAGACGAACCCAGTCGTCTGGGTTCCATCTGGGTTCACTGGGTTCCATCTGGGTTCGAACCCAGAGGAGACGAACCCAGTCGTCTGGGTTCCATCTGGGTTCGAACCCAGAGGAGACGAACCCAGATCTGGGTTCGTCTCCTCTGGGTTCGAACCCAGATGGAACCCAGACGACTGGGTTCGAACCCAGACGTCTGGGTTCGGTTCGGCTAGGTTGGAACCCAGCCGAACCCAGTCGTCTGGGTTCGATCCTGATCTGAAAGAGAAGAGGAGAGGAGATAAGGCGGCGACGGCGACGCCAGAGAGAGAGAGATGAAGAGGAGTCGGCGAGGAAGAGGTTGGTGGTGGATGTCTGGCGGAGGCGACGGCTAGCGACAGAGCCTGAGGGGTGAGGTTAGAGAGAGAGAGAGACTGGTGAAGTTAGAGAGAGAGAAACGGTGAGGTTAGAGAGGGAGTGGTGAGTGACTGGAAAAAAATATATTTTTATTTAAATTTTTTATTTTTTAAAAATAAAAATATCTTTATTTTTTATATTTTTAGATTTAATATTATTTAGTTATTTTAATTTTTCATATTTTAATTAATTAATATATAGATTTTTAACTTTCTTCGTATTTCCGCTTTTACCCCCGAAGTCAAATGGTCAACTTTAACAAATTAACGGAATCTATTACTGTCAAGGGTATTACCGTCTTTTCATACCCCTTTAGGGGGTATTTTGGGTGTTTAATTAAAAGTGAGGCGGTAATTTGGATAAAAACAAAACCATATGGGGGATAATGGATAATTTATCAAAAGTGAGGAGGTTTTTTGGGATTATCCCTTTTCCTTATATATATATATGTATATATATATATATATATATATATTTAATTTTGGTAGTAATTTGTCGTTGTTGTATGGTTTAGTTAACGGTTGAGGGACGGTTCGTCGTTGTTGTATTGTTAAGTTAATGATTGAGTGATAGTCAGCTCTATTGTCGTTCTTGTTAGTTATCAATCGTGTAATTGTTATTTTATTTTATTTTTTTATGAAATTAATAAAAAAGTAATCTTAGTTTTACTTTCTCTACCTGATGATAGGTTTGATTCAATTACGATGCAATGTGTACCTAATTTAATCATTTTTTTTTCTTTTATATTTTGATTAATTAATTTGATACTCATTCAAAGCTTAACAAATCACATTCATAAAACCTTGCATAATTCCATATTGGTTAGTTAAAAAAAAAAAAATCCATGTTGGTTTTCAGGAACTAATAATCACATTTAATAATATATTGACAATCCATATCATTTCTTTTTAACATACATATTAGTTTAATTTGCTTATATCATGTAAATTTAGTAGGGAGGTAATAATACATAATTGGAATAAAAAATCAAAGAATAGCTGATTTAGCAGAATTTGAAATATCACGTGTAAGTAAACTTGTCTTGTTTCAAGTTTGGCAACATTAGTATAAATAATAAATTCCTTATTCATATGTGCATTTTAAAACATAATATAAATAAATAATTGAATGAATTTCTTTTTCTATTGTAATATACGGTTTGTTTTCAACTTCTTTTTTTTAATTTCATTTTTTCCAATTATTTTAATGTTTTCCTTTAATCATTAAGTTAAATAAATAAAAAGTAAAGAGAAAAATAAAATTAATTTTAATTTTAAATATAATAGCGATGGCCACCATGTTCTCCCTAAATAAGGATGATCTAATTTTGCTTTTTGGAATAACCTTCCCAAAAGCAAGCCTAAATTTGGGCCTAGACCCAACATGAACAGAATCAAAGATGTTCAATTCTAATAGTTTATTTTCCCTAGAATGACCATAACTGGTTCTTCGTATTGAGAATCGAACATTAGTCCGTTGGAACCGAATCAAACATCTTAACCCTGATAAAGATTATAGAATTATTTTTAAAAATTCCAATAAAGTTTTCCAAAAAAAAAAAAAGTATGAATTTTTATAGATTTTTTTGTTCATCAACTTTACATTAAAATTCATCCAAATCTATTTAATTTCATTTCTTGAGTAAAATTTGTAAAATTATATTTTTAAATATAATTAGATTTTAATGAATTACATATAAATTTAGACTAAATACTCTTAAATTATAATTAAATTCATATAAATATAAATTAAATACATATAGATTTTATCCATATCTACATAATTATGAATTTACCTAGAAAGAGCTCCTCTTATTAATTGAACTATTGAAAAAAAATCTCATTAATTGGAGGCTATGGTCCTTGTGCGCCCCTACCCCTCTCTCTCCCTCCTCCACTGCACTCAATGCAATATAAATTTCGAAAAAATCTTTGTTGATCACAGCAACCCAGAAAAAAAAAAAAAAAAAGGCTTTGTAATCACTGTAGTCTTCCTCTCATTATATTTTTTCTTCATTTTCTTGCTTGAATTCAAACAAAAGTGAAAATGAGCAGTGAATTTCGTCAGCTTCACATTTTCTTCTTCCCATACATGGCTCATGGCCACATGATACCAATGGTGGACATGGCCAAGTTGTTTGGGACAAGAGGTGTCAAAACCACTTTAATCACTACTCCTGGCAACGCTTCTCTGTTACCGAAGACAATCCAACGATCGAAAACTTTGGGAATCGAAATGGATCTGAAAACGATCAAGTTTCCTTCGGCAGAGGTAGGTTTGCCTGAGGGATGTGAAAATGCTGACGCCATCACTAATGGTAATACAACTCCTAGCACGGAGATGCTCCTCAAATTTTTCAAGGCCACAACCATGCTCCAGGAACCACTTGAGCAGCTCTTGAGAGAGTGTAAACCAGATTGCTTGGTAGCTGACTTATTCTTTACTTGGGCCACTGATGCTGCAGCCAAGTTTGGGATTCCTAGATTGGTGTTTCATGGCACTTGTTTCTTTTCATTGTGCGCAATAGCATGCCTGACGATGTACGAGCCACAACAGCAGGTTTCATCAGACTCTGAACCATTTGTGGTGCCAGGCCTTCCTGGTGATATTACGTTGACAAGAAAGCAACTCCCAGATTCTCTGAAGGCTAAGAATGAAACCGACTTCACCAAGATGTTGAAAGATGCAAGAGAAGCTGAGTTAAAGAGCTATGGCGTTGTTGTCAACAGCTTTTACGAGCTTGAGTCTGCTTATGCTGATTATTACAGGAACGGTCTGGGAAGGAGGGCATGGCATATAGGCCCACTTTCTCTATGCAATAGAAATTCTGAAGATAAGGCTTCGAGGGGGAAGCAGGCCTCCATTGATGAGAATGACTGCTTGAAATGGCTAGATTCAAAGAAACCAAACTCTGTTGTGTATTTATCCTTTGGTAGTGTTGTTAATTTCAAGTCTGACCAGCTGATGGAGATTGCAATGGGGCTTGAAGCTTCAGGGCAGGAATTCATTTGGGTTGTGAGGAGAGACGAGAAAAATCAAGAAGAGACGGAAGGTTGGTTGCCTGAAGGATTTGAGAAAAGAATGGAAGGGAAAGGATTAATCGTAACCGGATGGGCTCCCCAAGTGTTGATTCTTGAACATGAAGCTGTGGGAGGATTCGTGACACATTGTGGATGGAATTCAACTCTTGAAGGAATCACTGCTGGGTTACCTATGGTCACATGGCCAGTGTCGGCTGAGCAATTTTACAATGAAAAGTTGGTGACTCAGGTTCTTAAGATTGGTGTGAGTGTTGGCGTTCAACAATGGGCTAGATCGGTGGGAGAACTTATAAAGAGGGATGCGATAGAAAAGGCAGTAAAAGATATGATGGCTGGTGAAAAGGCAGTGGAAATAAGGAGCAAGGCCAAAGCACTCGGTGAAATGGCAAGGAAGGCTGTCGACAAAGAGGGTTCCTCTTACTCTGATTTGACTGCTTTAATTGAAGAATTGTGCCTGAGTCGCAATTCTAGCAAACAAACAAGCTAAACTGTAATGTCATATACATGATTTTTTGTTATTGTGTTTGTTCCTCCTTCAAAAGGGTTATTAATAAATAATTGGTCTTCGTGACTTTTTATATCTCAGAATGTTTGACAAAAAGTGACAGTCAATATGCCTTCTTCACCTTCTTTAGTAATGGTGTTTTATCTTTTCACTCTCTTAACCAAACAGAGTAGGATCCGTAGAGGAAGTTCTTGAAGCAATTGAATGGATACATCTTCGTCGCTAGTAATGGTGGTTCATTTGGTGCTAGCCAATGAGTAGATCTAAAAATTGTTTATATTATATTTTTACTTCTATTCCTTTTAGCAAATTCAATAAATTTGGATTGAGAAGAAAGACGACTTCACCTCATAATGTCTGAGGTGTGAGTATTGTCGATATCATAGATTTTGATATGTAAATGTGATGAATATTCTACTAACTAGACTTCTTATTTTTTTTTTTTTTTAATTTTTAAATTTAAAAGGTGATTTGATTGTGAGAGAAATGAAATTTTTTTTTTCTCCGTATTCTATTAAGGGTAATTTTTTTTCTTCTATGCAAATTGGGTTGCTCACAGCTAGGGTTAGTTAAACTGACAAATTGTGGAAGAGTCAAATCTGACTTGAAGATTTGAGGGGATATTTGTGCTGAGTTTTTTAAATCTTGGTGAAGATTTATGTTGTTATAATCAAATTTGTCATATTTGTGTAATTTTAATAAACCTAAGGGATTTTGTAATTTGTCCAATAATAAAATATGGGGTAAAGAGCACAATAAATAGGGGAGATAAAATATGGCTATTAAATGAAGTAAGATTCTCTTTAACATACGGAATTAGAATATAATGAATTGGATTGAAATAGAAAATTATCGTCCCATATTTTATAGAATTTGGGATTGGATTAAAAATTATAGCATATCATATTTGGTATAGGTTAGGATTGAAATAAAATAAATTTAATTTAAATATTTTATAATATAAAATTAATTTTATAAAAACAATTTGAAAAAAGTAAAATATTACAGTTCATTAATATCATCAATCTAATTCATCAACATCATCATCTCCCCCAACAACAACATCATCAATAACATCAAAACATGAAAAAAAAAAAACTCAGAATAGAGGTTTTGATCTAGTTCTGGGTTCGACAATGAACCTAGAACCCAGTTCTAGGTTAAACGATGGTTCTAGGTTCATCGAACTATAACCAAATCCCAACTCAAAAAGAAGAAGATGAAGAAAAAGAGAGGGTTGATAGGTTCTTGTCGTTGCTGGTTCGTTTGGATGGATAAAGGGATGAGAAAGATGACGAGCAGTTTGTGGTGGTGGTTGGTCGGCATGGTGGAGATGAGAGAGAGACATAGTTTGTGACTTTTTGGAGAGAGGATGAAATGAAAAAAAAAAATAGGGATTTTGCAAAGACATGGTTCAACTTAGGATTTCACTTCCCAAGTTGAGTGGGAGTGGAGGTGTGCTCAGAAATGAAAAATTCATTCTCTTCCTTAGCTCCAAATGTGAGATATGGGAGAATAAGAAAAAGTAAATCTCAATCCCAATCTCATCTCCATTTCCACGTACCAAACATATCCTAAGAGAAAAGAGGGATTGATCATTGACCATTCAAAGAGTTAAAACTTTTCCACTCACGGTTTGCTCGGAAAATTCAACTTTTAATGAAAATTCTACCTTTGAACTTTGTATTGTATATTGATTTTAAAAAAAAAAAAATTACATTGTATATTGACTTAATTTGGTGATTGCAACAATTAATACATTTGCTCTCAATCTAATAGGCATAACATACTTTTAGTTGATTTATTAGTACAACCATTAAATTAAGAGTAAAATGATAGACAGATATTTGAATTCTCTCTCTATATATATATATTGATTTTACCATTAGTATCTCCTAACTTTAAAATTAAAGTTAGAATCGAATTAATCAAATTCATCAATTACATTTGAATTAAACAAAAGAAAGAAAATGCAATAAATGAATTTAATTTGTTCGTTCTAACTTTTTAAAATTAAGAGACACTAATCATAGAAGTTCTGTGTATACATATATATATATATATATAGAGAATTGCATTTGAATTGAAAAGGATAGAGAATCCAATAGATGAATTTGATTGATTCATCCTAGAGATACAAACCATTGAAATTATGTATATATATAAATACAGAACTTCTATTATTAGTATATTCTAACTCTAAAAAGTTTTGACGAATCAATTAAATTCATTCATTGTATTGTCTTTTATAAAATAAATTATTTCTCCTATTTAATTCAAATACAATAAATAAATTTGATTGATTCGTTATAACTTTTTAAAACTAGAGGCACTGACCATAGAAGTTCTATATATATATATATATATATATATAGATGTTATACATTTGAAACAAAGAAAAAGAAAGTTTTTTTTTTTTTTTTGCTATAGGAAATACAGAGAAGAAATATTTATATTTTTATTCTCTTTCTTCTCTATATAACCAAAATTAATACTCATCTCTTATAAATATTATTTTGATTTTTCTTTTAAAAAAAAAATCAAAAGCTAGTGAATACAATTCTATATAATTGTATTCACTTACTTGTTTCTTGATGTAGAGATATATTATGGAAAACAAGGTGGTGAACATTCTACAAAGATCAATATAAAAAATGAAAATTTGATTTTTATTTCTTTATATTATTTTATTTTATTACTTTATGGATCTAAGGTTTTTGAGCTTTATAAACATTTGAAACTCATAGTTACACAAAATTCTTATATTTATCAAAAACAATTGTTGTTTTTCCCTTCAATCTATATATATATATATAGAACTTCTATAGTTAGTATCTCCTAACTTAAAAAAATTAGGACAAACCAATCAAATTTATTCATTGTAATCTTTCTCTTATTTAATTTAAATGTAATGGATAAATTTAATTGATTCATTCTAACTTTTTAAAGTAATAAGACATTGACTATAGAAGTTTTTTTTTTCTCTCTCTCTCTCTCTATATATATATATATATAGACACAGTCCACGTTACACTTGGGTATCGATATACTTGACAACAATAAATGAGTAAATGTATTTTAAAATTACTGATGGTATTTTATTATATATGTTATGCATTTATATTCGATTACAACTAAATGATTCGGATCATATTTATAATAATCGATCATATTTAGTTGTAATCAAATATAAAAAAGTATAATCAGTAATTTTAAAATATAATCAGTTTAGGTGTATCGATACTCAAGTGTATTATAGACTATCACCATAACTTACACATATGTTGTGTTTGTTTAATTGGCTTTGGTAGGATACGAAAGAATTAAAATTCGTAACACCACCAAGCAAGTGTTAGGCATAGAAAGCATAAGGGAAGAGGAAGGAAAATTCCCTTCCTAGGTCCATTTGAAATTGAAATCTTGCTTAGGTATAATTTCAATTGCCCGCCAATTTGGTGGGTTTTGAAATCTTAGTAGTATTTCAACTTTTTTTATTTATTATTTATCCATTAATATATTAATTATTTATAACAATAAAATAATTATAAATTTATTTAAAATATTTTTATAAACTATTAATTTTAATATCTTTGTTTGACTTATTTGTTATTTATATTAAATATATTTAAAAATCAATTTAATTTAATATTAAATTAATTTTATAAATCTAATCCAATCTAATCTCAATAATACTAAACATCATACTAATTTAATCTCATTCAATCTTATCCATCTAATCCTATCCAACCCTATTAAATTCTATCTCATGGAATCTCTAATTCTATCTAACCGTATTAAATTCTATCTCATGGAATCTCACACGCTAAATAAGCTGATAGAGTAATCTTACCTTTATATCAGCTATACTTTAATATATGATGTGCAATCACCTAATTGAATGCGATAAATATATAAGACAAAATAAGAGTCAAATCTTTCTTTATTATCATAAATGTGTATTATATGCGCTATTTATAGTATTGTGAAATTTTTCGTAGCAAGGGCAAGAACTCCGCTATAAAATGCCCCTCACGCTTTGACTTTCTACACAAAACTTGCTCAAAATTTTTTTTATTATTTTTTCTGTATTTCAGTTTCCTTTTGCTTTTCACTGTTTACATTTTTGTTTTTCTAGAATGTTATTTGAAACCATGTCTGGTCATGACCAAACACAAGTCAAATCTTTCTTTGTTATCATAAGTGTGTATTATATGCACCATTCCTGTTATTATGAAATTTTTCTTAGTAAGAACAAGAACTCCACTATAAAAAGCCCCTCGCTCTTTGCCTTTCTACACAAAACTTGATCAAAGTCTTTTTATTATTTTTTCTGTATTTCAATTTCCTTTCATTTTTGACTATTTTTATTTTTTTAAAAAAAAATTCTTTGAAACCATGTTTAGTTATCATCAAAACCGGGGGAAGACAACCCTAATTTGTTCAACCATTCTCAACCAAACAATCAAAGCCATAACTAATGTTTGATATGTAATCGTGTTTTTGATACCGTGAAGGCTCTCACAAACCACTACAATGCTCATGCCAATGAGAACGATCCAAGGGAAGATCGTTTGCCTCTCATTAATAACCCCACTTTACAACCCTTTTATCATTTTAGTACCTTATCAGCTACATCCTTGCAAGCCGTTAACCTGCAAAACAAGTATTTGCAACATCAAACCTAAGAAGTTAAAAGAAGTTAGCTTGGTGGTAGGAGTTATGCAACAAAAACACCTATAAGGTTGAGGTTTATGGTTCAAATCCGAACGCGACCTGGACTTTGAAAGGTGGACATGTCTGTTAGCTCTGGGCCAAAAGGGTTCAACTTGGGCTGTGGAAGGTGGATGTGTCTATCAGCTCGAAGCCCATACTAATCATCGAGTGTTGATGGTCGCTATTTGCACGTCGACATTAAAACGTGTGTTTTAATGTTGATGCTCGGAATCGAACCCCAGAGGCCTTTAACCTCACCTGAGGGACCCGTAAGGGTAGGCAGGGCGATCGCAAATCATATCAACACCCGAAGAATTTGTGTGGGTTTTAAGCTGACAAGCACGTCCACCTTCCACAGCCCAAGTTGAACTCTTTTGGCCTAGAGCTAAGGTGGACGTGTTTGTCAGCTCAAGGCCCACACAAATTGTTCGGGTGTTGATCCGGTTCACGGTCACTCTACTCATGCCTACAGGTCCCCCAGGTGGGGTTAAAGGCCTCTGGGGTCCGATTCTTGCTTCAACAGAAATTATCCATCTTTCCCTTATGATTTGGTGTAATAACGAAAAAACTCTAACAGTTTGAAAAATTTCTGAGGGTCTTCTTATTAATTGATGAAGTGGATTAAATATTCTCTATCGTTTAAGGAAATGTCCAAAAAAAACCTCTACCATCGAAGTTAATGTTAAAAATTAAGGTGTGACCATTAATGTAAAAGGTCAAAACTGTAAAAGTAAGAATTAAAAAAAACATTGATATTTAATAAAAGGATAATTTAATATTTAAAATAAAATTTGAAAAAAAAAAAATCTTCACTGTCCATCTCAAAAATGGAAAGTGGTTTGAGACTAACAATGGTGATCAAAATAATTAAAAAATAAAAATAAAAATTATTAATAATTTTTTTAAATTATGTCCATTGTCAATATCAAAATAAGTAAATAAATAAACTTAACCTTTTTCATTTTTGAAGAACATTGTTCTTCAACCTTAAAGAACACTTCTCTCTCTCTCTCTCTGCTATGGTTCTTTGTCGATGGAGACCTAGTTATTGGTGTTCATCAATGAAGACCCAAACTAGGTTTTCGACAATGGAGATTCAAAGATTTCTTTATGTGTATGTGGGTCTATGCGTTTTGTATGTGGGTGAAGAGCGAGAAAGAGAGATGGATTAGTGTGTTATGTCTCTATGTGTGTGTGTGCACATGCGTACAGAGTTAGAAAGAGTGAGAAAGATGGATATGTGTGCCGTATGTGGGTGTGAAGAGGGATGTGTCAAAGTGGATATGTTTGTGTGTTGTTTGAGTTTGTTGGTTGAATGGATGGTTGGTTCATGTGTTTGTGCCTTTGATTTTTTTTTTTTTTTTTTGATTATATTATATCTAGGTTGGGTTTTGGAAACCTAGAAAACTTTGGTTTCTAGTGATTGAAAATCCAAAACTAAAAACCCAAATTTTCTGGGTTTTCAATTTCTAGAAACCCAAAAAATGGGTTTCTGGCATTTGGAAACCTAGGAAATGAGTGCTTTCAATTTTTATTTTTTTTTTGCTCATTTTAAGTATTTGTTTTTTGAACAAATTATTTTAAATTAATCTATGTCATTGGAAACTCAAGGGCATTTGGGTCTTTTCAATTAATGTACATATAAGAATCACTTTTCAATAACAAATGTAATGATAAAGGGTAAAATGAGATTATACAAAAATATCGGAGGATAATTAACTATTACGTAAAATGTAGGGGAAATAAGGATTATCCCAATAACAAATTCCATATTTAATCACACGTACGTTTTAAAACATATAATAATTGAATGAATTTCTTTTCTATTGTTCATGTAATCACATAGTTCATAAATGGGTTATTATTATTAATAGAAAGTTTGTCATTTTCCAAAAAAATTAAAAAGGGTTAAACAATATATAAATGCAATAGACTAGTTCATTAATTAACATAAATATTGTCAACTTCAATTAAAGAAAAAAAAAATCTTTTGGGCATATTTCAAGTTTTCAACCTTAAAGAACATTTATAGGAAAAGAAGTTTTAGGTACATTAATTAAATATAATTATAAATGAATAATCAACTGTCATGCATTCATTTCTTTTTTTGAAAGAAATTTTTTTGACATATTACGTATAAATTACAAGTATAATCAACGTATAAGTAATATTGTCAGACTCTTTTAATCAGACTATTGAGGTACAGTTTGAAACCGAAAGCTTCCATAAGAGGGAGGAAGACTCTTTAGAAGAGGGAGGAGAGGCTCACAAAGGAGGAAAAATCCATTACACATTTTTTAGCATCATGAGTTAAACCAGAAACCAATACATGACAAGCAAAGTCATGAGGGTGTTGCTGACACGGAACTCTTTTATTTTTAAAGAATTATGTGTAACATAAATATAAGTAGATATTGAATGAAATTATTTTCTGATTTTCGCATATTGTGATGCTTTAGCTATAAACCTTTTTCCATACGTGGGTTTTTAGTAGTTTCAAGTTTGTCGTTCTTGGGAAGGGATTGGATTTGTAACTGAAAACGGTTAAACTATCAATGAAACAAGCTAACTCAGTCAACATAAATATTGTCAACTTTGATTAAAGTAGAAAAAAAAAATCTTTAATGTTGTAAATCAATTGGATGCCACCTTTTAGTGTTCTATAACCATCATATTAAATATCATTATCACTCAAATAATGATCATCATAATAGTGCCTTAATGTTATGTATAATTTGTGTCTTTCTATTTCCTATATTTATGATTCTTAGCCTATAAATAGAAGGGTATATAAGTTTGTATGATTTATCTTTGCATAAGAAATGAAAAAATAAAATAGCAACTCTCTCTAAAATTCTTCTTGTGTTCTATTTTTAATTTTTGTTCTTATTCTACAGTATTTTAATATTGCATTTGTTTTATAACATTTAGGTGTATTTTTAAGTTTTCAATCCAAAGTGCATCTATAGTAGACTGAGTTTTAGACTTTTAGGTATATTGATATATTTATCTCTCTTGTGCTAAATTTAATAGAATTTTACTAATCTCATGCGTAATTAGCATTTTAGCCCTATGAAATTCTCTTAAAAAAAGTTCTCTCTCTCATTTAATTCAGTTGTAATGAATGGTTAGGATGATTGATCCTAACAATTTAAAAATCATGATGCACCAACCGTAGACACTTTATATACATATGTATATGTATATATAGACACACACGTGCACACACCAATTTAATTAAGTCAACGCATGATTTGTGAGCCATTGATTGAATATAAATAGATGTTGATTAAGTAAGTGTATTAAAAAAAAAAGTTAGAAAACTAAGATGCACCAATCATCTCTATAATGTGCATAGAATTTAATTAAGTTAATGCATGATTTGTGAGCCATTGATTGAATATAAATGGATGTTAATTTAGAAAATGTAAAATAAAAGAAAGTTAATAATTGGAAAACTACATTTATTAATCAATATGGACTCACAGTTGACAGGCCAAATCACAGTTAACCCTTATTCGTGCAATGGAGATCCAATCTCCATCACCGATCTCCATCTTAGGTGATAGAAGGCGCTGACAGAAGTTTGGAGATCCAAAGATGGAGATCCATTTTTTTATGGGGGAGATCCATACTCAAATCTCTACAGTTCATTTTAATTGGAGATCCATCTTTGGATCCCTATTGATGGTGGATGTTCAATCTTGACCTCACCATTTTTTTTCTTTTAATATTGAAAAATCTCTACTGTCCATTTTAGAATGGACCATGGAGATTCAAAGTTTGTTCATATTTTGTAATTTTTTTTTTTCTGTTTTTTAAAATAAATTAAAAAATGGTAAAAGCTCGAAATTACCATTCTCCAATTAAGATTGACTAATGTGATAGGGGTAATATGTTATTTTAAGTTAAAGTGTGTGTATATGTGTGTGCGCATGTGTATGTATATATATATATATATATATATATATAATTATTTTTGTAAGAGTGAAATATGTAGAACCCTCTTGACGTTTGATTTTTTTTCAGGTGGAAACAACCTTTGGACTTTGTTGTAGCAATCTCCCCTTATCTAATGGAAACATCAACTTTGACTGTAAGAAAAAAAAAAAAAGAAGTTTGACTGTTAAAAACAAGTACAAAACAAAAATATCCTTAATCCATTTTCACCATATAATTAAAAAATATCTAAAAACTTAAAAATCTCCCCCATCCATCTCAAAAATAGATATGGACAATTGGGATCCAATTTTAAAAAACTAAAAATTAAAAAAAAAAATCATCAAAACATATAAATTTTTTAAAAATGGATTTGTACAATCCATCTAAAAAATATAGACGATACTATTCATGTTAAAAACAAAGAAATATAAAAGAAAAGCAAAAATAAAAATAAAGAGTCAAAATAACAGTCAGAATCCAATCTGCATTGTCACCGTCTAGATTGCCTCTACCATCCTTGCTCCATCGCCATTAATAATGGCAATGGAGATGGAGATCTCCAGGTCTCTATCGTAGTGGCAATGAAGATCATCGTTGCGATAGAGACTTATAGATCCACGCCAGACTATCTTCTTTCGATGATAATTCAAACATCATTTTTCATGATGATGCTTCAAAACTAAAAGCAATAATGTGGCATGGTGATATGAGAATGATGAAGATGTCTATATGAAAATGTTTCGTCGACAATGGAGATGACTTTGTAATGGTCGTGCTTGAACGGATGGAGATTCAGTCTCCAAAATTTTTAACTTTTGAAAACATAAATTTTTTTAATTTTAATTTTTAAAAATTAATCTTTATCGTGCATCAACATGATGGACGATGCATCCACCACTTTTTTTTTTAATTCAATTTTAATTATTTGTAAAACTTAAAAACTAATTTTATTATTTTTAAATACTTTAAAAATTTTAATTATTTTTAAATAATTTAAAATTTCTTAAACGAATCTCCACCGTTCATGTGAATGGTGGAGATCCAAAATACCATAATATAATAGACTTTTAAAATGAAAAATTAGAAATAAGTTAAATGACTATATTGCCCTTCAACTTAATAGTCAAACATGGATTATTTGGTCAAATTGTTAGTGGAGTGAAGTTCATCGTAAATAAATGAAAACGATGTTTTCGCCTATAATAAATCAAACATGAAGAAGGCGACTGGGGTGTTAATACAGTGGTAAAATTGCACTTCACTTTCAGTCGTGACTCGTGGATTCAAACACAAGCACACCATATCTTCATTAATAAAATGTGGGATTTTCTCTTAAGTATGTGAGTTGCCTTTCATTCAGTTGTAGATGACCCCCAACTGTATAAAAATCATATATCCAAACCATATCATCAATATACTACTAATTTATTTTCGATTATCTTCTTACTAGTTTCGGTAAAAAAATAAAAATAAAAAATAAAATCAAACCTGAAGAAAGTTCCGCGTAAGTGGCTCTATTTGTAGTCATCTAGAAACAAGAGAGGCGGTTTTTAAGAACCTTGTAGAGCAAAGACCACATCGATATTTTTCAGGTACTTCGTCTACACATGACCATGTTGCGTTGTCTCAACTATAGTCTGACGTAATCAGTCACCACTGGGAATGTAACTTGCCTCTGTTCAGACAGGGATGAAGACCACTTTCCTTTCGTTAATTTGCTAGTTCGATTGAAAAATGGCCAGTTGTTGGAATTTGAAAGGATGTTGGAGGCTCTTCTTGTCCCCAATACAAGATCAAATCAACTTGAAATGTTCACCGATCTTTCAAGATTACGCGGCCAGAACTTTCCTAGCTAGTCTATCGGATGATTAAATATAATTCCATTTATGGCTACTGTAGTGAATTGTATCACCAAAAAGAATAATAAAAAATGTAGTGAACTGTGATACGGATCTGGTCCACGTAAGTACATTCTTCTAGATGAAAAGACCATAATACGACGATTGCAATGACGTGCGTAGTAAATGCCAGGACTCCGTACAATAAAATCCAACTACTCTTCCTCGTCAATATGTTTCCAAAGCCTGTATACTCCACCCATGTTAACTTAGCAAGTCATATATATCCAGGAAACAGTAAACCAGTCCAAAAAGCTTCGTGATAGCCTTCATTTAAATATATTCGTCTTTTTGCTTCATTTTTGGTCCTAACTTCAAACAAAAGTGAAAATGGGCATTGAAACTCCTCAGCTTCACGTTTTCTTCTTTCCATTCATGGCTCATGGCCACATGATACCAACTGTGGACATGGCCAAGCTGTTTGGAACAAGAGGGGTCAAAACCTCTATAATCACTACTCCTGGCAACGCTTCTCTGTTATCAAAGTCAATACAAAGAGCCAAGGATCTGGGGATGGAGATGGATATGAAGCTTATCCAGTTTCCTTATGTAAAGACCGGTCTGCCAGAGGGATGTGAAAATGTTGACGCCATCACAAAAGGTGATGCCAGCGTGGAGATGTCCATCAAATTTTTCACGGCCACAGCCAAGCTTCAGGAACCTCTTGAGCAGCTTCTGGGAGAGTGTAAACCAGATTGCTTGGTGGCTGACGCGTTCTTTCCTTGGGCCACTGATGCTGCAGCGAAGTTTGGAATTCCAAGACTGGTGTTTCATGGTACCAGTTTCTTTTAAACTTTGTGCGCAACAGCCTGCATGACGATGTACGAGCCACACAACCAAGTTTCGTCAGATTCTGAACCATTTGTGGTGCCTGGCCTTCCTGGTGATATCAAGCTAACGAGGAAGCAGCTTCCAGATTTTGTGAAATCAAATGATGAAACTGATTTCACCAAGATGTTGAAAGATTCGAAAGAAGCAGAGGAAAAGAGCTATGGTGTTGTTGTCAACAGCTTTTACGAGCTTGAGCCTGCTTATGCTGATTATTACAGGAATGGTCTGGGAAGGAGAGCATGGCATATAGGCCCGCTTTCACTATGCAACACGAATTTCGAAGATAAGGCTTCGAGAGGAAAGCAAGCCTCCATTGATGAAAATGAGTGCTTGAAATGGCTTAATTCTAAGAAACCAAACTCTGTTGTCTATATATGTTTTGGAAGTGTTGCTAACTTCAATTCTAATCAGCTAATGGAGATTGCAACGGGGCTTGAATCTTCAGGGCAGGAATTCATTTGGGTTGTGAGGAAAGACAAGAAAGATGTAGAAGAGAAGGAAGATTGGTTGCCTGAAGGATTTGAGAAAAGAATGGAAGGAAAAGGACTAATCATAAGAGGATGGGCACCACAAGTGTTGATTCTTGAACATGAAGCTGTGGGAGGGTTCGTGACGCATTGTGGATGGAATTCAACTCTTGAAGGAGTCACTGCTGGGGTACCTATGGTCGCATGGCCAGTGTCGGCTGAGCAATTTTACAATGAAAGGTTGGTGACTCAGGTTCTTAAAATTGGAGTTAGCGTTGGTGTTCAACAATGGGTTAGATTGGTGGGAGACTTTGTGAAGAAGGATGCAATAGCAAGGGCAGTGAAAGAGGTAATGTTTGGCGACAAGGCAGGGGAAATGAGGAGCAGGGCTAAAGCACTTGGTGAAATGGCAAGGAAGGCTGTCGAGAAAGAGGGTTCCTCTTACTCTGATTTGAATGCTTTAATTGAAGAATTGAGGCTGCATCACAATTCAAGCGAACAAATGGTCTAGATCCTTGTATCACTGAGATTATCTGTGCTTGTGTTTGTTCTTGTTACTTGTTATTGTTTTATTTCAACAGTGTTAGTCAATGCTGAATTTGTCCTTTTTTTCTTTTCTTTTTTTTTTCAATTAGTTGTATATATGAATGGGCACGGTTTGGATTGGTTTTGCCTAAAACCGAATCAAAACCATATTGAACCGATGTAATTCATAAATCATTTTTGGAAGTTAATTTTTGACAAATAAAAGTAGGGATTAAGGCAACTTGAACATCAGTTTTTATAAAATCATTTAGGTCTTGTAAACCAAATTTTTAAAATCAACTTTTGTAAACCAATTTTTTTAAGGTTAATTCTCGGTTTTTATAAAATCGATTTTTGTAAATCAAATTTTTCAACAATAGAAATCAGTAAAATTTTACCTCTAAGTTACTTTCTTTTTTGGTTATTATAATCAAAATAAGCATTTTAAATCTTAAAAACGAAATTCCAAATATCTCAAATAAATCTATATACCTATCATGCATTATATGCATTTCAGGAATAATATTATAGGATTCTAATAAGTTGCATGCTGTATGTTGTTGATGCAACTTCTTAACAACAATAATTTGCAACAATAATCGCACACCAACAACATATAATATTTACCTTGCATATGAGCTATTGAAAGCAAAAGTAATCACACACCATTTTTTATACCCCTTTTTATTTTAGAAATTCGGATCGATCTAATTTTTCAAACTCAAAACCGAACCAAACCAAACCGAATAAAATATAAGTGGAAAATCGATATTTTCGATTTGGATCGATTCGGTTTCAATTTTTATGCCCACCCCTAGTTGTATACATAGAATTATTTAGCACAGAATGACATGTAGTACTAGTACATGAATCTAGTATGCTCCATGTACACAAGGCACGATTGAATACACCCAATTTTACACCTGAATACACATACATCCAATGTCAGGTGTATTTTTTTTATACCAATGTCAGGCGTATTCAATTAGTCGTATACATAGAATTGGGAGTATGTGTAAAATTTCATTCAAAGTACACATCCAGGTGTAAGCTCCAATGTCTGGTGTAAAATTTCATTCAAAGTTCACATCACCGTATTCTTCTTCTAAAGTTTAATTAGAAAAACAAACGCAGATACATGACCCATATTTCCTTAATTTGGCTTTATTTTTAAAAAAATTTTGTTGCTTTATTTTTAAGTGAAAGGACCATCATAAATTCAATTTATATTTCATTGAAACTTAAAAATATTTCAAAAGTTTAGACATACTCAAAGCAAATTTGTATAGATTCCGTTGAAATTTATGGTATTCAATCAAGATTTATACCAAGTTTATTAAAATTTAGATGTATTCAATTCATCTTTAAATAAAATCTAGGTACGTATTTAATTCAAATTTATACAAAATCTATTAAAATCTAAATGTATTCAATTCATATTTGTATAAAATCCAATGAAATCTAGATATATTAAAAAAATTGTTGACTTCATAAATTTTATTTCAAATATATTAAAAAAAGTAATTGATTTCATAAAAATTTTACCTAAATTATAGATTTGGATGGATTTCATTTAAAAAAATACAATTCAATTCAGATTTATATAAAATCTTTTAAAATTTAAATGTATTCCATTCATATTTGTATAAAATTCAATAAAATTTAATTAAAAAATGTCCTTGTCAATGAATCCTATATGTAATCTTGATAAACTGCACCTATTTTACGATGCTTGATTGTAATTTTTCCTTAAAATAGTCCCTTTTCTTGGTCTTCAAGCCTATATATTCCACCATGTGCACATACGAAGAAAAAACTAGACGCAGCAGCCTTGAGTGTGGCCTTCATATATATTCGTCTTTTTTCTTGGTTTCTTGGTCTAAATTCAATCAAAAGTGAATGGAAAGTGAAAAATCTCAGCTGCACGTTTTCTTCTTTCCATTCATGGCTCATAGCCACATGATACCAGCTGTGGACATGGCCAAGCTGTTTGGAACAAGAGGGGTCAAAACCTCTATAATCACTACTCTTGGCAACGTTTCTCTATTTTCAAAGTCAGTACAAAGAGCCAAGGATCTGGGGATGGAGATGGACATGAAGATTATCAAGTTTCCTGTGGAGACCGGTTTGCCTGAGGGGTTTGAACATCTTGACGCCATCACTAACTGTGAAACAAGCAATGAGATGATAATTAAATTTTTGAAAGCCACAGCCATGCTGCAGGAACCTCTCGAGCTGCTCCTGAGAGAGTGCAAACCAGATTGCTTGGTGGCTGATGTGTCCTTTCCTTGGGCCACTGACGCAGCAGCCAAGTTTGGGATACCTAGGCTGGTGTCAAATAACATTAGTTACTTTTCTTTGTGTACATCGGCATGTATGGTGATGCACGAGCCATACAAACGAGTTTCATCAGATTATGAACCATTTGTGGTGCCTGGCCTTCCTGGTGATATCAGGTTGACAAGGAAGCAACTCCCAGATTTTATTAGATCAGATGATGAAATTGACTTCCACAAGATTGTGAAGGATTATGAAGAAGCACAGTTGAAGAGCTATGGTGTTGTTGTCAACAGCTTTTACGAGCTTGAGCCTGCTTATGCTGATTATTACAGGAATGTTCTGGGAAGGAGGGCATGGCATATAGGCCCACTTTCTCTATGCAATAGAAAGCTTGAAGATAAGGCTTCAAGGGGAAAGCAGGCCTCCATTGATGAGAATGATTGCTTGAAATGGCTTAATTCGAAGCAAGCAAACTCTGTTGTCTATATATGCTTTGGAAGTATAGCGGACTTCAATTCTGATCAGCTAATGGAGATTGCAATGGGGATTGAAGCTTCAGGGCAGGAATTTATTTGGGTAGTGAGGAAAAGCAAGAAAGATCAAGACAAGAAGGAAGATTGGTTGCCAGACGGATTTGAGAAAAGAATGGAAGGGAGGGTACTAATCATAAGAGGATGGGCACCCCAAGTGTTGATACTTGAACATGAAGCTGTGGGAGGATTTGTGACACATTGTGGATGGAATTCAACTCTTGAAGGAGTCACTGCTGGGGTACCTATGGTGACATGGCCAGTGTCAGCCGAGCAATTTTACAATGAAAAGCTAGTGACTCAGGTTCTTAGGATTGGTGTCAGTGTTGGTGCTCAAGAATGGATTAGTTTGGTGGGAGACTTTGTGAAGAGGGATACAATAGAAAAGGCAGTAAAAGACGTAATGGTTGGTGACAAGGCAGGGAAAATGAGGAGCAGGGCCAAAGCACTTGGTGAAATGGCAAGGAAAGCTGTCGAGCAAGAGGGCTCCTCTTCCTCTGATTTGAGTGCTTTAATTAAAGAATTGAGCTTGCGTCGCAATTCAAGAAAACAAATGGTCTAGACTCTCATATCATTGAGATATTCCGTGCTTGTGTCTGTTCTTTGTTAGTTCCTTTTTTCGGTTGTTTTTTTCCCTGAAAGAGTTCCTTGTTAGTCGTCTTTTTTCAGAAAGATCTTTGTTGGCCTTCTATTTCAACAGATGGAATAATTTGGAACAGAACAGACAGTATGGTGATCAACTAGTAGGCGACATTGGGCCCAAGCCCATTTAAAAGCTGAGTGGTGATATTTACACCCCTCAAAAACTGTATCTGCACCCCCACAAAAATTAATATTTAAATTTGCAACATTGCACTCAAATCAATATGTCAAAATAGTTAATAATTTTTAATAGAATTAGTCTCGGTTTAGTACAGCTTTTCCAAGTCAATTTTTAAGAAGCAGATCTTTTGTAAATAGATTTTTTTTTTAAAAAAAATATTGATTATTTGATTATCAATTAAATATGTTTTTTTAAATTATAGACAGTTAGATTAAATTATTTTTAAAACACTTTTATATTATTAATTTACCAAAAATCACATAAGAGAGAGGAGTAATATATTTATTTTAAAAATATGATTGTTTCAACCTCAACCATAAAAAATTAATCAATCATAGTAGTAATAAAGATTTTATTACTTATTCCTGATTTAATTAGTATTAAGAAATAAAATTATAATATATATATAGATGCAGTTTTTATATATGTAATGTATATATACAAAATTAGCATAAGATAAAAAAAAAAATTAAATATATATATCAACCAAAACTAATTGAGAAAAAAAAACATAAAATATAGAAAAGTTATTGGTTAAAAAGGAATTCTCAAATGTTTTTATAAAATGAAAAATAATCTCAGATGTTTTCATGAAATAAAAAGTGAATGTTATGGGTCTATATTTATAAAAAAAGTGTAAGTATAATAATGTTATAAGGGTATAAAAATATTAACAAAATAAAATAAGTGTATATTTATCATTTTAATTAAAAAAAAAAAAAACTCAAAAAGATCTACTTAAAAAGCTTAAAATTTGAGTTTCTTTAAGTAGATATTTTTTAACTTTTTTAATCTCCTAAAAGCTCTATTAAGATGTAAACCAAACGATCTAAAAAAAAAATAAGTAAGCTTTTAACATTATAAAAATATTTTTGATCGGTAGATAAGTTATAGTAAGTGTAGACATAATAATGGTTATGAAAAGTCACCGTGATTGTATCAGAAAAAAAAGAAAAAAGCAGCCACCGTGAAAAGCAAAAACCTCACTACAAAGAGAAGGAAACCCGCGTAAGCACTGGAGCACAATCGCAACACCTGCAGGGTTGATTCCATGGTACAAAGCTGAATACATTTCTATTTCCTAGACGGTTTAGGTTCTGGAGTCGTTTAGCACAGATATCAGCTACTCTAGAGAGTTTGCTTAACCCAGCGCCCGTCCACCAGATGGCACATAGCCTGCATGACACTTGACCTAGAAAGAAAGTAAGCAGGACTCACAATAAGAAAAGAAGTCAAGATCTCACACAATTACAGGCTCATCTACTCCTCCAGCATGACCAGAGCTGTCATCCAAACCTGCTTCATGGAACAATGCATCTTCAACAATGTCTGTTAATTTTTGTCTGTAACCTGTTAATTGTGAAAAAAAAAAAAAAAAAATGCTTTGATCAATAATCAGCAAGCCAAAAATCAAATATTCCCAGTTCAACATAAATTAAAGAAGACATGATCGAATAGTCCTTTACAAGAAATGGTCAACCTCATTAATCATTTCAATTATAAAATTGTCAATTTAAAAATGCTGTTTGAATCAAAGGGAACATGCTTTCTGCTCATGAGTTAAAGAGACATTTTAAAACATTCATAACTAACAAATTCTGAAACAGATTTAGTAGACAATTGTTCTGCTAGGTAAAATAATGTTCTATTTTAAGATAAAACATTATTATGCATCCACATGTAACGGCAATCAGGCTCAACCCCACATGACCAATAGTTGTTACATGTGGATCCTCAATGATGTTCTATCTTAAAGAAATCTGTATATGTGTTTGGTCATGGTGTGGAGACTACGGGAAAGCTTTCGGGATCAACCCCACATAACCAATTGCTCACCTACATTTCCAATTCTTACGTGGGCTTCTCTTTGTAGCGGCGTTTCTGCTTTTCATCGTGGCTTTTGTGAAGGATGCAGAGTTCCACAACTTTTTCACTAAAGGGTGTGTGAAGGATGTAGAGTTTCGTGGTGGCTTTTGTTTTGTGAAGAATGCCGAGTTTTATGGTGGTTTTTCATGATCATTATTAATTCTATTTAAAATTATTAACAATTTTGGTATGTTGAGGGCAATATTAGAAATTTAAATATTAATTTTTGTGTGGGTGCAGATACAATTTTTGAGGGCTGTAAATATAGCCACTCTTAAAATTTATATATATATATATATATATATCACTTTTATATGTTATTATAGTCACAAAATTTATTATTGTTGGTACAAATCTATCTTAATGCCAAAGCATTTGTAATAACTCTGGAACGGATTAGACCCATTAGAACAAAAATTAGTATCCAAAACTTTAAGATCCAAATTCGTTTATATGGAAAAGTTATGAATTGAGAAAAAAATGGGGTTTTTTTTTTTTTTAATAAATAACTCTTTTTTTAAGTCCAAATTGAATACTAATAAATTTTTTTAAAATCTTATAATAAAATCTGTTTTTAGATAAAAATACAATTGATAGAAATAAGAGATTAAGGAAAAAAAAAAGGTTATTTTTCAACTTCAATCTCAAAAAATAATTATCTCTACAATTATCTCCTAAAAAATGAACGGTTATTGGGCTAATTTCTATTAAAATTAGGCTAATATTGACAATTTATTTTTGAGCCCAAAAACAACTTTTGGACCCGATTCACCATTTTTTAACATGAACAAATTTAGATATTAAAGTTTTTGGAATTTGATTTCTATTCAAATGGGTCTAACCTATTTCAGGATTATTACATTTTCGAATTTCATTTTTTCTTATTTTCACTTGCTTTATTTTTATAGCCATTTGAGACTTAGAAGATTACAACTCAAAAGAGATTTCATTATGGAAGATAAAAATTAATCAACCCAGCCATTTAGTCAAACATAAGGGTGGGGCCATGAGGGTGCGGATGGGAGTCACTGTAACCTCAAGTTTTATTTTATTGATAAAATTATAAAAATAGCCTCTTTTTGAGGTTGAAGTAGAAAAATAACCATTTTTTTATATTTTTTATTTTTATCAAGCGGATTTTTATTCAAAAACAGTTATTCTTTCGAGATTTAAAAAAATGAGTTAGTGTTTAACTTGAACTTAAAAAATGTTATTTATTAAAAAAAAACCCTATTTTATTTATTTTACAAAATATATATAAATAATTATTTATACAAACCTTAAATTTATATAAATATATTTCTCTCTTTAAATATTAAAAATTTGTTCATTGGCCCTATTAAATATCTCCAAATAGATTTTTCTAACTCCGCCTCCAATCACACCGGCGATGTTATATTATTTATGGTTTGCAAAGTGTATTCACGTCTATAAATGTATTGAATAAATATTAGGCATTATAAGCAGAGATATGAAAGAGTAATGCTAAATTGTTTAAAAAAATTTTCTCCAAATTCATATTCACATTATGATGTTCATAACTTATTTATCATTTTAAAATATTCATTTAATGATTTATATGATGTTCATAACTTATTTACCTTATTATCTAGGTATAAATTTAAATAACCCAACATTATTAGACATGAAATGAGATTTAAAATTGTTGCCTAATTAATTCACTTTTTGATAGTTTTTAAATTTGTATTAATTAATACAATTTTCATTTTATCAAATTATTTTTTATGGGAAAAACTACGAATTTATTTCCATCGATAGTGTGATCAATTATTTATTTTGAGATACTGCATACGAGAAGTATGGTTCAAACCTAAACATTATTGGATTAAATTATCACTCTTGACCGGAAACCATGTAGTCAATCGTTGGTCGGAGGATAGTGGCATATTTTTAGCTTGTGGTATTCAAATTCGTTACTGTTACGTAAGTTAGTGCCTTTTGCACGCAAAAGTTGCTGTACAGACATGGAATAATGTGCCGAAGGTGGACTTAGTTGATGTTGGCGTGGAAACAAATTATATCGTGCACGACTCTCTTGCATTTGTGGACACAAGATGCAGTAGTCCATTGCCTGGGACCCTACCAATTGTATACATCTGGAAACTGGCGTCAGTCAATGTATTCACATTCATAATCATCTGCGTCTACTGATCTTCGTGATCTCTATGTCTGACTAGCAAAGATCATGAGCAACGAAATTCCTCAGCTTCACATTTTCTTCTTTCCATACATGGCTCATGGCCACATGATACCAACTGTGGACATGGCCAAGCTGTTTGGAGCAAGAGGTGTCGAAACGTCTATAATCACCACTCCAGGCAATGCTCCTCTGTTATCAAAGACAATCGAAAGATGCAAGAATTTGGGGATCCAAATAGATCTGAAAACCATCAGGTTTCCTGTAGAGGCCGGTTTGCCAGAGGGATGTGAAAATCTTGACGACATCAGTAAGAATGATAAAAGCATGGAGTTGTCCATCAAGTTTTATAAGGCCACAGCCATGCTTCAAGATCCACTTGAGCAGCTTATGAGAGAGTGCAAACCAGATTGCTTGGTGGCTGACTTGTACTTTCCTTGGGCCAGAGATACTGCGGCCAAGTTTGGGATCCCTAGGTTGGTGTTTCATGGTACTAGCTTCTTTTCTTTGTGCGCAAAGGCATGCGTGGAGAAGTACGAGCCTCACAAGCTAGTTTCCTCGGATTCTGAACCATTCCTGGTGCCTGGCCTTCCTGGTGATATCAAGCTGACGAGAAAGCTGCTTCCAGACTACATGAAATCAAATGAAGAAAATCACACAACCAAGATGGTTAATGATGCTATAGAATCAGAGGTAAAGAGCTATGGTGTGGTTGTCAACAGCTTTTATGAGCTTGAGTCTGCCTATGCTGATTGTTACAGGAACGTGTTGGGGAGGAGGGCGTGGCATATAGGCCCGCTTTCTTTATGTAATAGGAATTTAGAAGATAAGGCTTTGAGAGGAAAGCAAGCCTCCATTGATGAGAATGAGTGCTTGAAATGGCTTGATTCGAAGAAGCCAAACTCTGTTATTTATGTATCTTTTGGAACTATTGCTAACTTCACTTCTGAGCAGCTAATGGAGCTTGCAGTGGGGCTTGAAGCTTCAGGGCAGCAATTCATTTGGGTTGTGAGAACAGATCAAGCAGAGAAGGGAGACTGGTTACCTGAGGGATTTGAGAAAAGAATGGAAGGGAAGGGACTAATCATAAAAGGATGGGCACCCCAAGTGTTGATACTTGAACATGAAGCTGTGGGAGGATTTGTGACACATTGTGGTTGGAATTCAACTCTTGAAGGAGTCACTGCCGGGGTGCCTATGGTCACGTGGCCAGTGTGGACGGAGCAAATCTACAACGGAAAGCTGGTGACTGAAGTTCTTAAGATTGGTGTGAGTGTTGGTGTTCAACAATATGTTAGACTTGTAGGAGACTTTGTGAAGAGAGATGCAATAGAAAAGGCAGTGAAAGAGGTTATGGTTGGTGACAAGGCAGAGGAAATGAGGAGCAGAGCCAAGGCACTTGGGGAAATAGCTAGGAGGGCTGTTGAGAACGAGGGTTCATCCTATAATGATTTGAATGCTTTAATTGAAGAACTGAAGTTGCTTCGCAGTTCAAGCAAACAAATGGTCTAGACTCTTCGAGATATTCTGTGCTTGTGTTTGTTCCTGTTAGTCTTCTATTTCAACAGATGGAATAATTTGGAACAGAACAGACAGTGTGGTGATCAACTAGTAGGCAACATTGGGCAGCAAGTTCTCCACAATCATCTTTCCTTTTAATTTTACTTTTCTAGTTAATCAATGGTTATGTCAACTTATTTCATTTTAGGGTAGCGTTTGTTATTCTTTCAGAATTCTGAGTAGATCTGAATTAGACCTAATGTCTGAATTGGGCTTAATCAAAATTAACATGTTTATTTTTCATTTATGATTGAATGGAAATATTTGAAAGTGTGTAACAAGAAACAAAGACCACTTAAACTACAAACTTGTTTTATATATTTGTATTTAATAACAAATGTATCCAAACGTATAATCTTTTATGTTTAAATTAGTGCTAAGAAAAATAATGAAACTATTATTGGAAAAACTGAAATATATTAAATAATAATTAAGATATAAAGTTAAAATAACTTAAACTAAAATCACCAAGAAAATGAAATAAAATAATTAAAAAAAATTATTTAAATAAATATCACTAGCAATGAAAGATTTCCATCCCTTTTAATGTTGCTTTTGAAAAGATAAACAAATAATTATTTAATAATTTTGGTATGAATAAAAAAAGTTTGATAAAACTTCCAAAAATGGTTATCTAAGAATATATCGGTGAGCGGTCTTAAAAATAGAGAAAATTATAATTTAGTTACTAAGTTCGAACTCTAATTCGAACATAATAAGATTTTCAGTATTATTACAATTTATCCCCCGTTGTGAGTAAGATTTCGTTACACTTGACAGTAAACAGTGTTAAAACGATGAAAAGCCGAAATTACCTTTGGTGATTGAAATTAACCCAATTAACCAAATAGAAAATAAATAATTAAAAAATAAATAATAAATTTTTATTTAACTTTTTCTTTCTCTCTCTTCCTCATCATCTAGACCTTCTCCCGTCACTATCTCTGTGTCATTCTTCTTCTTCTTATTTTTTTTCTTCGAACCCAGAAATCTAGGTTCATTCAATTGAATGAACTCAGAAATTCTGGTTTATGCGAATGAACCCAAAATTTAAATGCACCCAAATTTTTTAGGTTCATCAGATGAATCTAGACAATTTTTTTTTTTAATTTTTTTCAATTTTTTTTTTTAATTATTTGGGTTGAACTAGTGATCTTCATTTTTTGTTAATGAGGTTGAATCGGTGATTATTTAGGTTGATATGTTTTTGATTGGTGATTGTTGGTATTTTTTTATGATGAACTGGTAAAAAAGATAATGATGATGTGTTCAAAGTTGAATTACGATGATGGTGAAGAACTTTTGTTGATTTTTTTTATGATGATTTTGTGAATGGATGAAGAAGATTATAATAATGGGCTTAAGATGAAGGAGATCGGAAAGAAGAAGAACATGATGATGGGTTCAAGGTTGGATTTTTTTTATTAATATTTAATTTTTTTAAAAAAAATTTAATTTTTTAAAATTAATCTCCACTGTCCATCTTAAGATTGATGGTGAAGATTTTTATTGGTAATAGAATTTCACCTGGCACCAAAATATACTAGTTGCTACTGGTTCCAATTATGTCACCGTATCCGTGATCCGGCAATTACAAAATTTAGTCATTTGCATCATTGCATACGCCAATCCACAATTTTTTTGCTTCTACCAGATGCTTAAATCGTAGTCAATACTCAATACTCAATTATGTGAAAGGAAAGGGAAGTGAGCCTGTCGCTTGGTATAATGAATACAAGTACAGGACCACGAGACCATCTATGCCGTGAACCCAACGTTATATATATCATACGAAAAGACACGATATGATATGATGGACAGATTGCACTAACCCCACTAACTTTACCTATAATTGCATTTAATGGTAGAATCAGTCTTTAGATGCATTCTTGATGAATTTGGGATTTTAATTTAGAAAAATTATAGGCTTTTTTAATATTTACCTAGATTTTTTAGAATTAATTAATTGATTAATATGTAAAATTTATAATTTTTTACTAAGAGTAAAAGTGTAATTACATCTATATCAATTGAGACTAACGGTGGTCAGCCATTAGTCAATGGATTAATGGAACTTCATTGTAATTAAGTCAATATTTTAGGGTAAAGTTTAATTAGTGATAAAGTCTGAGAGTTAGTGTAGTTTACCTAATATAATAAGGACCATGAAACGTGTTTCGTTTGTTGTACACTAATTAGTAATCACTATATGGCTATTGGTTACAGGCTTATAGCCACATCAGATGAGCAATTAATCTGTGAGGGTAAATCTAGTTTCCCCTATAGTTTGATAAAATAGTCAAAAAATCATCTAACTTAAAAAAATAAATAAAAATCTCTATAGTTAAAAAAAAAAAAAAACAAAAAACTCTACTGTTTATCAAAATGGCCAAAAAAACCCTCTGTCATCAACTTGGACTTTAAGAGTTAATATTTGATCATTAATCAGGAATGGTAAAACAGTCAATTCAGTGTAAAATAAGTTTTTAAAAAAAAAATGAACAAACAAGTGGGTGCCACCTGTCTGCAAATTATATTTTTCAAAAATAATTAAAAAAAAACTAAAATAAAATATATTAATATGTTTTTTAAACTATCCATTAACATGATAGATAGTGAACATAATTCAAAAAAATAAAAATTTTAAAATTTATTAATAATTTTTTAAAAAATTATGTCCACCGTCTATCAAGATGATGGGCGGTGGATATAATTTTTTAAAAAATAATAATAAATGATGAATAGCTCTCTCTCTCTCTCTCTCTCTCTCTCTAATCTTCGACGCCGATCTCCCTTCCTCCTCCACTCTTCGTCTGTCGCTATCCCCTCTGGGTTCAATTCGAACCCAACCCAAGTTAACCATCATCATCACCTCTCCTCCGATGTTGATTCCCTTCACTCCTCCATTCCTTCCCTATCGGTACCCTCTCTAGGTTCGATTCGAACCCAATTGATGAACCATCATCATCTCCTTTCCTCCGATGTCGATCGCCCCTCCCTCCTTTACACCTCCTCTGCTACTACCTTTTATAGGTTCTATTGAAGCCTATGATGATGATTTATTTAGGTTTGATTCGAACATAGACGATGAACCATCATCATTTGGGTTCAATTCAAACCTAGATGATAATGTTTATGTGTTTATGTTTAGTTTTTAACTTAGTTTGATTTATGTGTTGATGATGAGGTTTATGTGGTGATGATGGTGATGATTATGTGTTGGTAATGATGTTTGATGTAGGTGTTTCTGTGTTGGTGACTTGGTGATGATGTTTGATGTTTGTGGTGATTAAATGTTTATGTTTTCATGTTTATCAGTTTGATGTTTCTGTTAGAAATTAGTTTCAAGTAAACCCAGTAAAATATGGATTTTCAGTAGAAAAATCTAGGTTTGTAGCTATTGGGAACCTAGAAAATGGGTTTTCACTGTCAATCTCTATAGTGAAAAATAGAGATTAAATTCCAAAATAATTTTTTAAAAAATACTTAAAATGTTAAAAATATATATATATGGTCGTAGATTTTCGACGACTGAATTTTTTTTCATTTTAAGTATTTTTTAAAAACTATTTTGGAATTTAATCTTTATTGTCTATCATAGAGATGGATAGTAAGGATTAACATAAATTGTTAATAATTTTTTTATTTTATTTATTAATTATTTTTTTACTTTTTTTTTTCTGTCCATAAACATTAGGGGCAATATCATTTTTCTGTGTAATGTCACTATCAAAACACACTTTTTAATAATAAAGCTAATAGAAGGAAAAAAATGAGATTATAACAAACTATAGGGGGTCGTTAATGATTCGATCAAACAACAAGGGATACAGTGCAATTAGTGATAAAGCCTGGGAGTTAACAAGGACCATGAAACGAGTACCGTTTGTTGTACACTAATTAGTAACCACGGTATGCCTGCTGGTTACAGGCTTACAGCCACATCAGATGAGCAAATAATCCATGACTAAAAACTATCATAAAAATTAATTTCTCCTTCTTGTTGTATCACGATAATATAAATGTCATGACTCATGCCTCGAATAATGGGTCGTTAGTCACAAGCCATAAAACGATCATGGGTCATGAACCCTTATACATGACTCGTAATTAATGAGAAATAAATGGGTTGTGATGATCATTTGTAGATTTGCATATATGAGGTTAAAAAAAAAAGTAAGAAGAAGAAGGAGAGAAGATGAAGTAGTAGAGGAATATGGAAATTTTATTTTTTGGATTGGATTTGACCAGATTTTGAATTTTAATTGACTGAATTGGACTTCGACGAGATTTAATTCCATTTTTCCAAAAAAAAAAAAAAAAACCTACCATCTACCTTCACTTTTCATGTATTTAGTATTTGTCATAATGTCATTATTCATAATTTTCACCATAAAGATATTGGAATGATTTATGTAAACTATTGTAAAAATTAATTAGTTTTTGATGTTCAAAGACCAGCTAAATGAAAACTTTAATTACCCTCTACAAATATAGTGAAAGGCAAATCCATATTATGAATCTAGGTGAAATTAAAAGAATAATAGCTTAAAGTCCACTTGAAAGCTTCGGGAGTGCATAATGATGCATCACAACACAACCATGTAAAAAAAATACACTAAATTCATTTCTTAGTTTTGTGAACCAATACAAAACTATAAGCGTTTATTAATTTATAATTTTTCTGATATCACATGGAGTAAAACATTTTTTCCAGCTCCATATTGAGTCAAATTTACATCTGAAATTTTAGACTTGTGTATGTATTGGTCGTGAAAACATATTTTTTCCTTCAACGGAATGGTTTGTTTGCCTTTGATGGGCTCGGGCTCTAACCGAGACTTTCCCATTAAAATTCACTATTCTTGGCCTCTCTAGTCACTTGTGGCCTACATGGAATACGAACAACCACATAATTTGGTATAAATAACCATAAAAGTTTATAAGAAACCATGATGATTAGAGTCACTTTCAATAATACAAAACCATCAAAGTTTATGAGGAACCACAATGATGAGATTGAGTTTCAAAAATGCAAATTAAAACAAACTGGTACCCGCAAAGAAAAGGTTTTCATATGATTGGACTCTTTCAGTGTATATCGCTTTTTTGTTTGAAAGGTTAAGTATATGCCACTTTTATTCAAATTAGATAAAGATACATTATAATATTCTATTTATTAATTAATAGACATGGACCACACTACAAGAATGTTGGCTATTACTGACAAACTTTTTTTCGACAGCTACAAATACCCTCAGTAATTCAACCTTTTCTTACGAGTGCAAAGAAGCCGTTAGAAATAATGCAACAAAACTACAATCTATTTTGCATGACTACTTAGCCGTCAGAAATAGTAGAATGGTCGTCAATATTGTCATAATTTTTGGCGGGAAATTTCAGCGCCAATTTTATTATTGACGAAAACAATTGTGTTGTCAGTAATGTCGATAACATTGTCTGAACTATTTTCGAGGGCTCATATACCGTCAGAAATAATCTTAAATATGGTCAGAAATATAAAATCCATCTGGAGGGAACCATTAGCGCCAAATGTGAAACTTGGTTAGAGTTTTTCCGAGGGAATGTGCTGTCAGAAATATTCTAAATTATTGTTATAATAAATAACCATTTGGTTGGCAATTTTTGTGCCATATATAAGGAATAGGTTAAGTTTTTGAGATGATTTAAATTGAAATGAATAAACAATATAATATTTTATATTTATAATTGATTAATTTCAAATGGAACAAGTACATTTGGGAAAAATTATGATTATTTAAGTTATTGTTTTACTAGTATTTAATTAATTTTATTAGCATTATTGATATGAAATTAATTTATTATTATACATTGAATTCATAAGTAAATCAGTAAATGCACCATGTATATTGCTAAATTAGTATTTTGGATGTGGAGCATTGTTTTTAATATCCATTAAATTACTAATAATTATTAAATTTATGAAAATAGAATTAATTTATTGATAGCTGTACTCAAAACACACCACATTAACTCAAAAACTATCCCAGCAATTGAAAAGCTTGTTTTAACCCATGAGCTGGACCAAAAGAAATTCAAAGCTTCTTTATACACTCTCAGCAGCAAACAAAACTAATCCACACGCAGACTTTGTTTCATCTCAGACTCACCATCTCAAACAACAAAAATCAACAGGCATCTTCTTCTTGTTTGGAGATAATTGCAGATTCTATTGAGATTGCTATTTCTTGCCTCTTGTTCTTGTTTCAAGTAAGTGATTTCTTAGACATTTATCTAATTTTTTGAATGTTTTTTGTGTGTTTATATTTTGTTGAAATATGAGATAGAGTGTAACAAAGAAACATAGTTTATGAAAGAAAAAGAGAGGGAGAGATCCCACTTGAACTTAGCAAGCAAATATGGAGGCTGCTAAAGAGAGAGAGAGAGAGTTAAAGTTTGTACCTTGAACAAGAGTGTGGAGAGATGTGAACTTTTAAATGGGTGTAATTTTTTAAAGGGGTCCAAAGTTCACAGATGTGGTCCCTGAGATACTTGTCAGGTGAAGAGGTAATACATGACTATAGTACTTGAGATAGTTGCCAAGAAAAGAGTTAACACATGTTTGAAATGGGTCTCACATGTGATCCCTAAGATGTGGACAAAAAGGGTATAATAAGTCAAATTTCTAATAACTTAAGAATATCATCTTTAGAATTAAATAAGTTACGAATGTAATTTTTTAGAGATGTGCATACGAATGAGATGTGTTTCTATTTTTACTCTACCAAATGGGGGTTTGATGTAAGGGTTGTGTGTAATTGAATGTGTGTGTAGGAGGCAACAATTTCTAATTTATTAGAATACCATAATTGGAATTAAACTAGGAATATTATGTATTTCTATCAACTTTTTTATCATTTTCCATAGATGTATTAAGATGATATGATTATGAAAGAAATACGGTTGAAAACTTCAAATTTTTCTTTGCCACACCATACTAAAAGTTATCTTCATTTAGTCATGTGGTAACTACCAAAACACACAAATATAATATTGATATCAGAGTGTATTGGTCAGCCTAGTCACAAGCAATAATGTCCTTATATTGTAATTATATATGAATATAATTTAAGCTGTAAATACTGGGCAAGACAACTAATAGTATGTATATAAGTTGGAATCGGGTAAACTAAACAGAGACAAAACAGGGACAAAACAGGGACAAAGCAGGGACAAAGCAGATATAGGAAATGTTGACTAATTATAGGAATACATGTAGCATGAAAAGCTGAGACAGATATAGGAAATGTTGACTAATTATAGGAATACATGTAGCATGAAAAGCTGAGACATGCAGCATTTGCGAGAAAAAGTAATTAAAACAGATCAGTATGTAGAAAATAAATAAATATATATATGCACAAGAAAAGTATCCATTTGGAAGCATAGTATTGAAAGCAGCTGCATGGCATTTGCTAGTATAAAATTATGATAAGCTGGTCCATCTGCCCAATTACTTGAAAGCTGTCTCACACGATGCCTGCACAACCACAGCCACAGCGTCTGTTACTAAATTTTACAATGCATAGACATATATATATATAGAAGATCTCAAGATAATATTTTGATAGGCCTCTATGCTAATGTGCTTCTTATGTGAAGAAGATGGTAAAGTAGGAAAAGGATAGGCAGATTCTTCAGCTAACCTTTATTCTAATGTACTGTTGCCATCAAAATCAATAATTTCTCCCCTGTTTGACCTAAGAATGATACTCATCCCCCTTATTGCATATTCAGGATTGCAACAAGCATTTGCATGGTCATACTTGATCAATTTCATATGAATACTATAGGATTCGTGCAAAGGAAAACTTGTTGCTCTTTTTGTTTCATGTACAATTATCAGAGCTTTTGTTGCTACTTTATAGATTTTTCTTAGTTATTAGACATATCCACTGTTCTAAGTATTATTTCTATATCATTAAGAGGTTGTTGCCAAGAGATAATATTTTTGGCTTAGTTATCAAAACTTTTGAAGTTAATACTTTAGAATTTTGCATTTTTTGTTTATTAGATCTTGAATGAGTATTTTTATTTTAATATGGATTTATATTTTTTTCATAGTTGCATGAGTTATATAGGACAACTAATAGTGCTCATAATATATTTTGTTTTTCTTTGTTTCTGTCATAGAAAATATGTCTCTCGATAAATCTTGGATGCAATTAAGTAGGTCAACTGTTGAGTATTTTGAAGGTGTAGAACACTTCCTTGATTATGCCTATAGTCACATACAATATGAGGACATGAAAATACTATGTCCTTGTATAAAATGTAATAATAGATATAGAAGAATTCGAGGTGAGGTACATGAACATCTTTTATATAAGGGAATAAGGCGCGATTATACTATTTGGTATTATCATGGTGAAGATATGGATTATGGTGATAGTGAAAGTGATAATGATATTGATATCGATATCAATGGGGATCAAGACAATAATTCACATAATATTTACCAAGATGATATGCATTGCTTGATTGAGGAAGTTTTTCGTCAAGATCCTAATGAAGATGCACAAAAGTTCTACAATTTGCTTAAGGATTCCGAACAACCTTTGTATCCAAATTGTGAAAAATATTCTAATTTATCATTTGTTGTCAAGTTGATGCACCTTAAATGCATCAACGGTTGGAGCAACAAATCATTTGATATGTTATTGGAACTTTTGAAAGAAGCATTTCCTATGTGTGAGAAATTGCCCACCTCTAACTATAATGCAAAAAAGCTTATGAAGGATCTTGGTCTTCACTACGTGAATCTTGATGCTTGTAAAAATGATTGCATCATTTACTATAAAGAACATGCAGAATCTACTCAATGTCCAATTTGTAAAGTTTCAAGATGGATGCAAAAAGGGAAGGATGGTGGCAAAGGAAAAACTAAAAAAATTCCTTGGAAGGTTTTGCGATATTTTCCAATCACTCCAAGACTTCAAAGGTTGTTTATGTCAACCAAAACTGCTACAAACATGAGATGGCACTTTGAAAATCGGATTAAAGATGGGTTGTTAAGACATCCAGCTGATTGTGATGCTTGGAAGAACTTTGATGATATTCATAATTCATTTGCTAGTGATCCTCGAAATGTAAGATTAGGGCTAGCAACTGATGGGTTTAATCCATTTGGAAACATGAATATTGGACATAGTATATGGCCGGTTCTTTTATTTCCTTATAACCTTCCTCCTTGGATGTGTATGAAAGAACCATATACATTCATCTCTTTAATAATTCCAGGCCCAAAAGGTCCTGGTAATGATATTGATGTATATTTAAGGCCTTTGATTGATGAATTAAATGATTTATGGGAAAATGGGGTGAACACATATGATGTCTCGACCGGTCAGAATTTTCAAATGAAGGCTGCAATTATGTGGACTATTAATGACTTTCCTGCATATGCTAATCTTTCTGGTTGGAGTACGAAAGGAAAGTTGGCATGTCCATGTTGTGCCGAAGAGACCACACATTGTAGATTAACTAATGGTTCAAAACTTTGCTACATGGGTCATCGTAGATTTTTGCATAAGGATCATAAATGGCGAAACCAAAGAAGACAATTTGATGGTAAAAAAGAGAATAGAGTTGCACCAAAGCGAGCTTCTAGTGATGATATATTTAAAGAGCTTGAAAGTTTGGCTACAATAACATTTGGCAAGGGTGCTAAGAGGCAAAAAATAAGTGGGTTTGGGAAAAAGCATAACTGGACAAAAGCTAGTATCTTTTTCCAACTACTGTATTGGAGAACACTTATGCTGCGCCATAATTTAGACATCATGCATATAGAGAAAAATGTTTGTGATAATGTGCTTGGTACCATATTTAATATTGATGGCAAAACAAAAGATTCTTTGAATTCTCGCCTCGATCTTCAAGCAATGGGTATAAGAAATGAACTTCACCCAATAGATATTGACGGGAAAATTGTGTTACCCACTGCTTGTTACACACTTACAAATGATGAGAAGAAAAACATATGTCAGTGGTTGGTAAATCTGAAAGTTCCAGATGGGTATTCTGCTAATTTGTCTCGATGTGTAAATGTAGGGGAACGCAAGATATCGGGTATGAAGACGCATGATTGTCATGTATTCCTACAGAGATTATTGCCACTTATAATGCATGACTGTTTACCTAAACATGTATCTGATGCATTGATAGAACTTAGTAATTTTTTCAAGGAATTATGTGCTAAAGTGTTGAAGAAAGATGTTTTGAGCCAACTTCGAAATCAAATTCCTATAACTCTTTGCCAATTAGAGCAGATTTTTCCTCCTACTTTCTTTGATATAATGATTCATCTTCCTATTCATCTAACTTGGGAGGCTAAAGTTGTTGGCCCTGTACAATATAGGTGGATGTATCCTGTGGAAAGGTATTTTTTTTTTTTTTTAATCTTTTTGTTAGGATAAAACACATGCTTTCATTTATGAACATGCTATGAAAATTATTATTAGGTACCTACATTAACTAAAGGGTTATGTTCGTAACAAGGCAAGACCTGAAGGGTCCATTGCTGAAGGTTATTTGGTTGATGAGTGTGTCACGTTTTGTTCTCGATATCTTGCTGGGGTAGAAACAAAGTTTAATAAACCAGAGAGAAATTATGATGGAGGTCAATCCTCTTCCAGTACATTATCTATATTTTCAACACCGGGTCGAGCTTTTGGAAAAGCTGAAATAAAAGAATTGAATTTTTACCTTCACGAGGCAGCAACACTATATGTATTGCAAAATTGTGATGAATCAACCTCATTTATTGAGTAAGACTTTTCTATAAGCAATTTTGAGTTCCAATTTTTGTATACTTACAACATTTAGTTAAATGAGATGTGTACTGTACAGGGAACACAAGAATTTTGTTTTAAATTTAGGTGTTAGAAATGTGGAGCAAGTGCATAAAGAAGAACTTTCAAGCTGGTTCAAAGATAGGGTAATACCACAACTTAGAAATAACAACTTCATGAAATGAAATATATTAAATAATCTTTGAATTTTTCCATTCATTTTGTGATAGGTTACTACACTTTATAAAGATGGGCAAGTTGATAAACACATGCTTTCCTTGGGACGGGGTCCAGAGAGGCGTGCCATATACTATCCAGGTTATAATATCAATGGGTTTAGGTTTCATACAATACGTCGTGATGAGAACAAAAAAACCCAAAATAGTGGAGTTATGGTACGTGGTGAGCATCAGAATGATGTGCCTTATTATGGAATCTTAAAAGATATTGTTGAACTTTGTTATACAGAAGGAAATAGAATTGTATTGTTCAATTGTGATTGGTTTGATACTGCTAGAGAAGGAATTGGGTTTAAGAGAGATCGTTATGGCAATATGTTTATTAATACAACAAGAAGGTTAAATACTCAAGAACCTTTTGTGCTAGCATCCCAAGCGATTCAAGTGTTTTATGTAAGAGGGATCAAAGATTCCACATGGAGTGCCGTAGTTGACATCAAGCCTAGAAATCTTTATGATATGACTCTATATGAAGGAGATCCATATCAAGAAGATGAGATGCAATATAGTAACACACATTAACCAACAATGATGATGTAATAGACTTGGGTTGCTATGTGGTGGATCACACGTTTGCTGGTAGTCTCTTTTTACATATTTAGTACCTTGTCAATTGTCCATATTGAATTCAAACTCGTTTTGAACTACAACCAATATTTGTATGCAACTTGCACATAAAATTATTTTATGTGCAAGTTCTATCTCAATTATTATTTCTTTAATATCATTATTTATATGCTGATATTTTACTAGAAATTATTTCACATTCTTGATATTGATATCTAATTTAATTAACAGGTGAGCATAGTTCAAAAAATGAAGGGCCAAGCTCAAAAGAATGTTGTTGATTCATTGTTACAACAAAAACATAACACAAGTTCAACATCTCGGCTTCATATGTCACCGTCTTCAGGCTCCAATGAGGAAGCACGCATTTCCAACCCACAACCTTTACCTTCAAATGAATCAGCTCTGCCTTCTAATGAAGGTTTAATAAATAATAAACTTATAGATTCATGTTTTGTTAATTGAAGTTTCTTTTTATTAAAAAAGAAATGGATATGTAATACATTTCATATCTCAGTGTTAGGTTCAAGTGCTGAATCTGGTCATAATCTAGAGTCAGAAGGGAATGCCGGTAATTTTTTTTTTTAAATTAATTTGCATATGTGAAGTACTAATAAATTGAAAATATTGCATTTTTAACTTGTATGTATATTAGATTCAAATGGTCGAAGTAAACGAAAAGGTCGAGGAAAAGCCAAAGGTGTGACTGTAGGACATGGTTTGGAAGTAAAAATTTATCAGGGAAGGTATTTACTCTCTTAATTCTTATCTAATCTAACTATTTATTTGTTTAATTTCTATTTGCAAATGAAAACTTAATAGATTGTACTGAATCTGCACAATATTGATTGTATAAATTTTATATAAATGTTGCTTTATTGAAGTAAGAATAAAACAAGACTTTTGAAGTACTTTGCATCTTGTTTTCTTGTTAAACAATACGAGTACAATTCTCTCCCATATTTATTTGAATATTTAAAACACTTGTAACATAATTTATATGGTCTAACTTCTCAGGATAGTCACACCTCAAGTGGTTAGACAAATTTCTATCATATTCTACCAGTGCCTTACAGGACCTTGGATATCATTTACTGAATATCCAAAGGAAGAATTTGAAATATTATTTGCACGCTTCAAAGAGGCTCAATTTGCTTGTACATATACAGAAGAAGAGCTTAAGGCTGCAGTTTATAGAACAGTTCAAAATGGGTATTCAAAGTGGATGTTTCAATTGAGAGATCGCATTTTTAAGAAATATTCATCTGCTGCAGATCGTAAAAAAAATTGTCCATGTAATTTACCCCCACCTGTATGGATGGCAATGGTGGACAAATGGATGACACAAGAGTGGCAGGTAATATGCATGAAAACAAAAAACAAATCTTTTTTTTTTGTTCTTAGCTAATTAATTATTTTTATGATGATGATGTAGGACAAAAGCACAAGAAATAAGAATAATAACAAAGGCGTGGACATGTATCATACAGCAGGTTCGGTTTCCATTGCAAAATACAAATGTGAACAGGTAAGATAGAATTGTTTAGATATGTTTCCAATTGCTACGAAGGATCCAAACATTTGGTGATTGGCTGGCTATTATAGTTGGGGAAAAACCAACCGTAAAAATGTTATTTTAAGTTAAATACTTTCTAACTTCTTCCATAAATTTAATTGTTGCTGCCTTGGTGGACCTAATTTGAGTTGGAATTTTTTTTTCCTTTGAAGTTTATGATGATGATGTGATGAGGATTTCTATATTTTTGTATAAAAAGCAATGTTGTTTGAGGTTATTGGTAAGGTGGACAATAAAGAGGCAGATGAGTGATATGTTTGGAATATGAAACTATTGGAAATGATTATAAACTCTTATAATTCTAACAAATAATATACACGTATAAGCTGATTTAGTTGAGAAAAATATTGTTAATACATGCATATTTGGTAAATTACTAGTTTCCATACATCTTTATTTAGAGTTTATTTTATTTTATTTTATTTTGTAGATGGAACAAACTGGGAAAGAGCCTAATCCAATTGAGTGTTTTAAAAAGTTTCACGTTAGGAAGAATAGTGAAGTATGGACTCACGAGAAGGCAGAAGAACTATATGTATGTATAGTACTTTTACATATGTGTGTGTGTGTGCACAATTTGTTTATTTTATTTTTTTTTAGGATTGTTTACATATCATGTGTAATTCTAATGTAGAAACAAATGGAAACCAAGATGACAAATGGTAGAAGTGAAGGCTTTGAAGTGGATGAATGGGAAGTGTATCGTGAAACAGTTGGAAAACCATCTCATGGGCGCATTCTTGGTATGGGTACGGGCATCAAAGCTAAAGATGTCTATGGCTCATCTAGCGATGAAGGAAGTAGTAAACGTGCTCGTGCTGATAAAACAGAGGAGTTAGAGTTGAAGATGAAAAGTATGAATGAAGAGTTGCAACAATTGAGAGAGCTAGTGACCTCAATGTTGTCCAACTCACAAGCACAAGTACCTCCTCCTACGGTATGACTTTGTTTAAACTCAATTTTAGCTTTTGATTTCAATAGGAGTTCTAGAAGTTACTAATACATGCACACACACACATATACATACATGCGTACGTACATATATATATTCGTGTACAAACTACAAAATGATAAGTTGTTCAAAATATGTATTTATTGCTTAATTGGTTAATATGATTTATATTTACATATAGTTGAGGAATATAAATTAAGTTGTATTTATACTATGTTCTGATTTATGACATTTTTCTACTACTTTTTTCCTCCCATTTTTTTGTCATATAGGCCAATATTTCAGCAAATGAAAATGTGGAACAATCAAATCATGCACCTGATGAACAATTAGATGAAGATATGGAGAATAGTAATTGGTAGACAAGCATGAAGTGTATTTGACAAAGGGAGAAGGCATTTTGTTTATACACTATTATCAACTCTTATGCACTGTTATGTAAGCAACCAAGATATGGACACACTTTGCTTTTGTATGCTTATTTTAGATTGAATATGTAGCATGACTTCTATGGATATTTTGTTATGATTTTAGTATGTTAGACTTACATTTTATCAATTTGTTGAATTGATTAGATTTTTTTAACTAAATAATTACTAGATTATTTAAAAAAAAAAAAGATTATTAGGTTCAAAAAATATCAATATTTATGATAATTAATAACAGATACAACCCCTCCTAAAAACATATTTTTGACACCTATGAACATTATTTCTGAGAGTCACAACTTTTAATAACAGATTATTTCTGACAACTTTCATCTGTCAAAAAAACATTTTTCATTAATTATCATCGATTGTTGTATCATTTTTCTAACAACCAATGTCGTTATAAATAATATTATTCTGACGGCCGTACTCGTCAGAAAAACAATTTCTTCATCACTTGTAAAAAACTATAACTGACAATTGATTCTTTTTTCCAACGGCCTATGCCGTCGTAAATAAAAGCTGTTTTGACGGCACGTCAATAAATATGTGTTTCTGACGATGGTATTTGTGACGACCTCCGACGGCTTATTGCCGTCCAAAAAATATATTTCTGACGGGTATTAATCAATTTTGACGACATTTTGCCCTCAGAAAAGACCATTTTTGTTGTAGTGCCATCTCGCATATAATGAAATACGTAGAATCAGCAAGTTTACCAATCTTTTCCTTAACATAATTGACTTGTCTGGTTTGTAATTCAATTCAATGCAAAGGGAATATCATTAATTGAAGAAAACAAGAAGCAGTCAGGAGTATGTTTATACAAACAAAACGAGACAGCATAATAGTATCTGCATGTAAGAAGACAAAATCAACAACTTATAATTAAAATTTAGAGAAATGGAAGGCAAGTTGGTATGATCATATATAATCTAACAGGATCTGTTAATTTAAGACTTTAATCATTAATTAAACTGGATTTAACATATTCCACTTGCACCAAATTCCATCAAACATCATGGATAATTTGATCAAGAATAAAGCACATTGTGCTTGGGAAAAGTTGTCTTAATTAAGTGAAAATGTGGGGTCTTTGGTTGGTATTAACGCCAAGCTTTTCAAAAAGGTTGCACACCATAAACCATTAAAAAATTGGGTCAACTTTTAGTTATTACTTGATTTTGTTGTCCCAGGTTATTACTTATTACTTGATTCCCATTTTACTCTATCGTGTTCCATGATTTTGTAAACTACTGTATGTTGTGTGTTCAGGCATTATTTTTCGTACTACATATACTCGATATTCTCAAAAATAAACTTGTTTGTTTCTAATTAATGATATTTAAAATATTTGAAATTAATGCTTTATAAAGAGGCAACTTTTATATGAAAGTCCTTGAAACAATTTGTGTGACAACCAAAAATGTTCTTAAATAGTTAGTAAAAGCTTTCTTTTTGTATATTTTCATAGTCAGAATCCAAAACAAAAACTTGAAATTTATTAATAATGTTCATCTTTTTTGTTAAAAATTTCAGAGTTATCACATTACTTGGAATCTCTCTCAATTGTTTATAAAAGATAAAATAAAAAATAAATTGTCAAGTCCAAAACCAATATCTACGAGTTTTTGTGAAAATAATACACAGTACATATGCTCATGCAGTATCCTGATATCCATAAAAAAATTGGTCGTTGGTTGGTTGCCGGCGCCATTGGTTGGCCACCGGTAACCTCGTGACTCACATTGCCATTGTGAGTAATATGGGTTTGACACCACACCACATCCCCCAACCCTCACCCCAATCCAAGTATATATGTATATAATAATATATTAATAAGTCTCTTATTATTTAGTGTGAGTTACCTTTTATTTTTGTAAGAGTTTTTTTTTTTAATCTTCGTGTAGATTGAAGATTAATTTTTCTTAATTATAAATTATTTTTTTAAATTATATTATAATATTTCTATTTTGATTGATCTCAATAATTATTTGAATCAATTACAGTTTTAGGAAAAAAAAAAGAAAATGATCAATGTTTGTTAACTGCCACGTTAAATTTCTCGCCTTGTTGAAAGATAAAAACAAAATTTTCAATCTTCTGGAATTTTCTCTATCGCTTGCTGACGACAGGCACAGTATTTGATAATGATAATCCCGCAAAATACGGAACGATTCTTGATTGATTCGCTAACGACCTCCACTTCCCTCTCTCTGTTTCCATAGCAATGACTGAAAAATTGAAACCTTTCAATCTTTTTCCCAGTAAAATTCTCTTTCTATGCATGTTTCATGTTTTTCTTCCTTTCGAGACAAAAAGTCTGAAGCAACAAAGGGGAACTTTTTTGTTTATTGTGATACAATATAATTCAAACGTAGATATAAGATAATACCTTCTAAATTTTGGTGATTCAGATTAGAACTATGACTGTTTATGTAATTATGTAGATTAACCTAGTTAGGTGGTCCCGTCAAAACTATTTGATGAACACACATCTTAAGAACATGCCTGTTGATAAAGAAGAGTAGAGATGAGAGATAAAAGTTAAGATGGGCATCTTTGAGATTATTATTATTATTATTATTATTTTATAAATAAAAGGGATGTGTTAATCTCACAAACAATTAGAGATGATAAAATATCCGATCTGATCCAAATCGATAAGAAATCGATCTATTTGAGACAGATCGATCCGACCCATTGTCATCCAATGTACTTGTATTATTTTACACGTATGTGTTAGCAATTTAATGATTTCAAATTGATTATGTTACAGTTATAGTTAATGATTTTCATTTGTGAGCCTGTATTAGGGTTTGTAACCGATGAAACAACTCACTCAATGTCTTTATTTGGTTATGTTATAGTTATTATTTTGATAGTTGTGAGGAAATTGTACTATATAGTAGTAATATTTTGATATATGTAATGAAAATTTATCATGTATAAAGTAAATATTTTGATATTTGTAATAAATTTTTTTGTGTGTATTAATTAGTTTGGTATTTGTATTTAAAGAATTAATGTTGTCTATGAATTTTATATTGATAATTATTTAGATGTGATGCTATATTTGAGTTACGATTGAATCATTGTAAGTTTATATTATTATTTTTTGATTGTATATTTATTTTTAACATTAATTATGTGATTAGTTAAAAACTAAATCTGATCAAACAGAGTTCGATTCGAGGCTGGTTTAGGGTCATAAATAACAACCCGTTCGAGACATGAGTCGAATTTGAGACACTCCTATTAAAGAAAAAAAAAAGTTAGGTTTAGACCGGATTAATCCGATATGTTATTAAACCTACAATCAACCAATGAATTTACATATTAACTTATTTAGTTTTATCTTTCTCTCTTTCATTTGTATTATTTTATTGATTGTTCATGGGTGCTGACCTATGCCTAAGGGCATAGGTTAATACAATCCTATATATAAAGGCCATTAAGGGGTTTCCAGGACATGCATGGATTAAGTAGTTCCATTGTGACTTGTGAGCACAGTCTAGACATTAGCTCCTATACAAATGAGAAAATAATTACTCTTACAAATGATCAAGATTTATAAGTAAGGTTAATTATACTTGGATAAATTAAATCATCATGAATTTAAACCCTTGAATCTATTTGGATATTTTGGATTGCTCATAAGTTCTCTATGTTTATAAGGCTTGTTGAAAGTCATCCAAATATACAAAATTTCATTAATTGGTAAATGCAGTTGAACTTAATTTTCAACTGATGATGCTCGTTTGTGGCTAAAGCACCATTGAATTAGCTCAAAAAAAGAAATTTATTTTTTTAAAGCAACAAATTCATTTGTTGACATCACAAAAATTATCTTTATTCAGATAAACCTATGATGAATAGAGTAAAGAGAATCTAATTATAAAACTTTTTTTTTTAAAACAAATGTGTCAATAAGTTATGTTACTTATATCCCACCAATGTATTGTTGGTTGTCCCATTATCCTTTATTATGCCACACCAACGCCACCCATAGTTTCACTTCGATTTATTATTATTTTTTTAAGAGTAGTTTCGCCTCAATTTCGGGATCGTACATTCACTCAAAATTTATCAATAATTTATTTAAAATATTTTCTGCGGATTCTCTAAAAAAATATTTTTTTTTTTCTGAGGATGGCCGGTGACAGCAGTGGCACCCAAGGTTCCCCAACTCATGGATTATGCCCCATCAGCCAGACGTCCTGATTCGATAGTGTTATATTATAAAAAATATATATTTCAAATATTTTCTCCAAAATAATTTATTTCAAATGTCACAAAATTTTATCCACACGCACACGAACGATCAAATGTCTATTTCCGATGCCGACTGCTAGCGGTTTAATTAGATATAAATCAAACTGACAGAGTGGTAATAAAACATACACTTACGTTAAATCATAAATTTATAATAATTTAAAAAAATGAAATATTAATCAAATACAAAAACATTTATCTGTAAAATCCTCAGGGCCCCACATGTCCTATCTATAATCCCACGACCAGACCATCTCTTTCAACTTTCAAGTCATTTAAAGTGGTGTGTGTGAATTTTCTCAATCAACTGCGAGATTCCTCCCACTTTCTCACGGCTTCTCAAGTCAGGGAAAATAATTCACAGGAAGAGATTTTATCACGTATAAAGATTCAAATTTCAAGATCCAGGCTTTACTCTGTCTATCTTCTCATTAATCAAAATTCAACAGAAGAAATGAAGAACACCACCGCCACCAACACAAAGCTGATACTCCTCCACCCCTCCATCCACAAACCGCCGACCTCCGCCGCCACCAACCACCGCTTTTACCTCCTCTTCTTCATCACCTTCTTTACCTTAGTCTTCACTCTCACTTTCTTCACCACCACTCTCAACCCCACCATCTCCTCCTCCACTTCTGCAGCCTCCTTCTCAGCTTCCTCCACCTCCACTCTCCCCTTCTCCATCACCGCCGCTCTCCTCCACTACACTTCCAACTCCAACGCCACCATGACCTCTGCCGAGCTCTCCTCCATCGCGAACACTCTCTCCTACTGCTCTCCCTCCTGTAACTTCCTCATCTTCGGCCTCACTCACGAGACCCTTCTCTGGAAATCCCTCAACTTCCATGGACACACTATCTTCCTCGACGAGAGTGAGTACTTCGTCCAGTCCTTCGAGAGAAACCACCCCGACATCGAAGTCTACGATGTCCAGTACACGACCAAAGTCAAAGAAATGAAACAGCTTTTGGCTTTGGCTAGAACTCAGACAAAAGACGAGTGCAAGCCTGTTCAAAATCTTCTTTTCTCGGACTGCAAACTGGGTATCAACGACATGCCAAATCACATCTACGACATCGACTGGGATGTCATTTTAGTCGATGGTCCACGTGGCTACTTCCTGGGCGCTCCAGGCCGGATGGCCCCAATTTTCACGGCGGCGGTGCTGGCGAGAAGCAGGAGAGGAAAGGAGAAGAAGACGCACGTGTTCGTGCATGATTTTAATAGAGAAGTCGAGAGAATTTACAGTGAAGAATTCTTGTGTAGAGAGAACTTGGCGGAGACTGTGGACATTTTAGGCCATTTTGTAGTGGAAAAAGCCATGGACAAGAATGATTTTCAGTTTTGTAGAAGTTCGTTATCTTTGTCGTCGTCATCATCATCATCACCGTCATCAGAAGACGATGATGGTGGTGATGATAACGATGATTGAGATTAAGATGTGCGTTTTGTGATTATAGTTGTATCATTACCACATACTTTTTTTTTTCTTTTTCTTTTTTTTTTCCCTCTTTAATTGTAAGAAGTGTAACTTTTTTACAGGTTCAAATTTTCAAGCTCTGAAATTTTGAAACTTAAATCAATTGCCTTAAGTTGCATGTTTTCTGGTGCTCACATTGGGAAGATGTGGGGAACTTTCAAGCCTCATTCTCGAATTTTCCCAACAGCCAAACAAGAAAAGGAATTTTAATAATCCAATGAGATCTCTTTGCCATCCGGATTGAATATGATTATTTTCGTTGGATTAGATTAGATAAATTAATATTATGATATATTTGATACAATATATATTAGATAAATTAGTATTACGATGTATTTGATCTAATATGTGGTTAACTAAAATTAATTTTAAATATTTTAATTAATTTTTTAAAATAAATAATTTAATTTTACTTAATTTTAATTTGAAATAAAATTTGTTAATTAATAATAAAAAGACGTTTTATAAACATAATAAATTAATTTTAAATAAAATATTTAAAAATAATATGAAATACTTAATTATATTTTATAAATAGAATATATAAAAATAACTTTAAAAATAATATTTATTTTATAACTAATTTAAAAGAATATTCTATTTTAAAAATATTTAATAAATATAGATTGGAAAATAAAAAATGAAAAATTATAAAAAAAAAAAAAAAAAAAAAAGAGAAAACAACGGGAAATTAAAGGAATAAAAACTTATGTGAAAAACATTAATAAAAAATAAATAATAAAACATGGGATTATTTCACCCTATGTGTTACAATGGATTCGATTTAATCCCCCACGATAACATAAAATAAAAAAGTATGATATTGGTTTTCCAATCTTATGCCAATCTTATCCTCTTATCAAACATCAATTTGAATTGAAAATTATTTAAATCCAATCCAAACCCAACTATTTCATTCTTAATGTCTTCCTATTTCATTCTTAATGTGAGACTCAACTAGAAACACACATTCTAGCACGTCGTACACATGCATCATTTTCAAATGAGAGGCATTTGATTTTAATTGATGTTAACCCAATGGGTAGGTTGATGTAGAACTCAAATAGGCACACATAATATATTCCCACTAGGTTGATAAAGGCACACATAATATTCCCACTAGGTTTTTATATGAGTCAATTAGGCACACAACATTTACTTTTACATTTAGTCATGTATTATTCTAGTTGGGAGGCTATGTTATCAATTGATACAAACCCCATTATATTAAACTTTCCTTGGTTAGGCACATAGCATCTGTCTGTACGAATTTATAATTTTATCATTTAAAATTCATCGATAAAAGTTTAAAATGCGACATATTTATGAATTGCACAGCTAATTCAACATTTAAATGTCATGAAGGTAAATATCCTTGCATTGATGGAGCAGTAGCTGGACCAGGGCAAGTAACTGAGAACATTAGCTTGATACATTAACAAAGTGTCGGTGAGGCAATGACGGTGGCGGATAGGGAAGTTTGAAGTAAAACACACAGTAACTCTAACATTTCTCTTCAAATATTTTCAAATTTTATATCTTGGAAACTATTTCCAGGTCTGCAGTACGCGCTTCAAGGTCGACAACTGTAACGCGTTCTGCTATTGGAACAACGTGGCGTCGCAACATAAAGAAGATTCGCAGCATATCATGGGGATTGGTGAAGGCTGGAGAGTAGAAGCTACGCGAGCGGCTACGAGTCCACTGCAGGAACATAACTATTTATTAACCGGAGATTTCAATTTTTGGTCACGTGAGTAAAGCGTACGTTACGGAGACAAGACAGAGAGAGAGAGAGAAGAGAGGGAAAGTTAGTGTCGTTTGTCGGTGCACTAAGGTGGATTCACGCGCGTAAATTTCTATGATTCGCTTATCAGTAGGGGAGGGCATACGTAACTCAACCCGATCCACTCAATTAAATTCGATCACTTTTTATCGAATTAAGTTAAATTATATCTTTTAAAAAATTAAGATAAATTAAGTTAGATTGAGTTAAAAAAATTTTAATCCAATTAGATAAATATTCATCCATAATTCTAAATCCAATTTTTTTTTAAAAAAAATACATTTACTAGAGATTACGATAAAAAATAACTTATGTGGTGGATTAAATATTTTATTTTTAATCATTGAATATTTATTTATGTCTATTTTATTTGTAATTAAATTGCTAAGACTATAAGAATTATTAACTAAACTTTTTATATTTTCATAGTGGATTAAATTCAACAAGATCAACTTAATATACATCAAATCGATTATTATTGGATTAAGTTGAATAATTTATTGGATTGATTGGATAGGTTTAACCCAACCCATATTGAATTAAAAAAGGTTTAATCCAACCCATATTAGATTAAGAGATTTTTAATCAAATTCAATTTGAACTCGAAATCGTTCACCTTTACTTATCAATTGCTGCTTGTTAAAGATCCGAATACATACTCGCACAATAATCGAAAAAAAATCAACTAATGTCCGCGTAAATTTATAACATTAAAATGGACAAAGAGGCGCACGAGATGCGTGCCGTGTCACCAAAATGGACAGAGAGGTGCATGGTGTGTGTTCACGCGTGTAAGTCTGGAAGCGGTGAATTACATTTTAGAGATTTGTTTTCTGGCACTAAATTAAATTACTTTCCAGACTGACTAAATGGAAGAGAGCTGCTCTAGTAAAGATGGAAGTATATTAATAGAGCCTAGTAAGTTGAACTCGCAATTTGAAGATATATAAGAGATAGACTTGACCGTACCGCTAGACTAAACTACTTTCTTCGATGTTGTAGAATTGTTGCAGAGATTGTGAGGTTGAAAGAGATTTAATGTAGCAGCCTGTATTTTTATGCAGAATGGGGTACTTGCATTTAATGAACACACAACAGGACATGTCCTCGTTGTTTCTTGTTATACACTTAGAATTGGATTGTGATGTTGCAACTATTTTACATCATCATTTTTAGACCATCTATGGTTACCTATATATGTAATAGTATGTAATGTATCCAAGAATGATAAATTGGAATCAAACGTTGTGTCATATAAAATATGCAACTTATTTTATTGAATAACAATATTTGTTTAGCGTGTGTCACCTGCTAATACAAATGATCATGCGTATTTTTATTCATTAAGGTAACGAGGGTTTAATTCTTACCGAAGATATTTTATAAACTTGTATGAATATTTTTCCTCCCTTTTATTGTAGAAGCTAATATCTTCCAATTATAAGTATAGATAAACAGGACACAAACATAAGTAGCTTATAAGGGAATCAGAATAAATGTAACCCCTAATTTTATTGAACTACAACTTTTGTTTTATAATGTCTCTTGTAATTAAGAAATTTAAGTGACGGTTGGATGTATTTTCAAATTGGAATCAAAATAAATGTGTTGCCATATTAGATGTACGTAACCTATTTCATTGAATAGCAAATTTTGTTTTGTAACGTCTTGGTCATAAAGTAAGAAATATAGGTATTTAGAACAATCATCACTATGAGTATTTAGAATACTCTCAATTTCTTATTTCTATCATTTTCTCTATAAATTTGAAGTTCATTAAGTAGACTCTTCTCGAATCCACACTCTATAAATAATTAAGTATTTGCTAAAAGACGAGAAATTATAAGCAGCATTAAACTCTATATTATTGTAAGCACATTAATCTTTGATCATATGCTAGAGAAATTTTTTTAGGTGGAGATTTTCTTTTTTCAAAGCTGACATCAAACATGTTAATAGTTTATCAAAATTTACATAAATCAACAACTATTTGCACGGTCTAAATATCTAACTTGCATAATCAGAAAATAATTATTTTCACACTAAAAGAAGAAATACATCCACATTAACTTATAAAATACTTTGATGGGAATCGAATATCTGTCACCTAGAAAACAACTACTTCCACAATAAATAAAGAAACTATTTATATAAACTTAGAAATACATTTGGTAGGAATCGAACAATCATCATTTTGATTAATGGAGAGGTGCACCGATCATGTTTTAGGTGGCGGTTTTGATATAATTAATAAGTAAAACTACATAAGAATACCTAAATATAAACACGTGACACTCCAAAGTAAAACAAATAGCTACTAAAAGGTTGTTGAGGCCACCACGATAAATTACTCGCACCCAAATCAGTAAGTTAAAAAAAAAAAAAAAAAAAAAAAATCAGATTAGATATTTTGAATTCATATGTGTATGCAAAGATACTAGAATTATGGAAAAATAAAATGATAATACTTACTTTTTTGTTTCACAGGAAAATGACAATATTCACTAATAGCTTATGCATCGTGGCCTGCTACCAATTGTAAAGAATAAAAGATCTAATTTGACCAGATTTTAAAATGACGAATAGGTAGTTGGGGACGAGTACATACTAACGAAAAAACATGCGATGATAAGTGATTGAATATTTTTTTAAAATAAACAAAAAACAAATGAGTGGCAAATAAAGAAAGAAAATTAAAATAATATGTTAATGAATGTTTAAGATTTGACGAAATTAGTGAGATTGAAATAACATATATGCGTTTATCAAAAAAGAAATAACATGTATGCGATGTACGAAGAAGAGAATAAAAATATATTAAAAAAAAAGAGAATAAAAATATAAAATAGAAAAGTAGCTATAAAAAATAATTCGACATTCGATGAATCTCTTAAATTTATAATAGATTTTGTGGTATTCCTTCGATGAGGAAAGCTCACCATCTAAGATTCCATCTTATGGTGGTTGTATTGAGCCATAATAAAAAGTGAAAAATTTAAAACTATCTAAATTCAAAATAAAAATTCGTTTTCAATTTATTTCAAGAAAAAATTTATTTTTAGTCCCTAAAATAAATTAATTACACCCAGTAATTCATATTGACTGGTATTTTTTGGTGCAATAAGAAAAGGCCCAAAAATGGAGGCCCATTGTGACTTATTAAGAGCCAAGAAGACACTTGGTCAAATAGTCAAAGGAAAGTTAAAAGCACAAAGATAACCTGCTCGGACATTCCTACTGACTGGAGATATGTTCGTCTGCTCGACGGCCAAAAGGATAAATAAGTCTGCTCGTTTGCTCGGAAATATCTGCTCGCTCAATTTGCTGTCTGATCGTTGAACAGGCGAAACACTTAAATTGACCAGTTGACCTTCTGGAAGAAGAATCAATCCGAAACAGGAAAGGAGTCGAATTACCTATTTGTATGCAAATCGAATCTCTACATTCTGGGAAAATACGAGAGATAATCTCAGAAGATATTATCTTAATTAATGTATATTATTTTTTGCCTTATCTGTAAGATTCTCAAGCCTATTCTGATTATAACATCTCCATTATAAATAGGAGATATAATTTAGGGTAAAGGACAGAGTGAAATAAAAAATACAATTACACCGAGAGAGGGTAATTGTCGTGGACGTAGGCCATCGTTTTTTGCCGAACCACGTAAAAGTCCTGCTGTGTCCTGTGTGTTTTGATCCTATATTGTTTGCATTGTATGAGGTTTGTTGTGTCACAGGTATCGGGCTTGAAGAACAGGGTTGACCAAAAATAAGTGTCAACATCTTTTGGCGCTAGAGGAAGGGCCCAGACTGTGATTTAACAAACTTGTTTTGGTTGTGATACGGCTGACATGGCTAGGGTCAAGACAACCAAGGTTGTAGCATCGGAAACCGATCAATTGGAGGAGCACCAAGGTCAAGGTCAGGCAGCAGGGACGTCTTCTGCCGCTTTGCCACCATTGCCTCCTCAACCAACTGATGGTGGCGGAGGTGTTATGCCAGCTTGGCAGCGTCGTCAGGAAGCACGTCAGGAGGCTTTAGAAAATACGGTAGCACAATTGGCAGAAACCATCAGAGCCTTGACACAGGCCCGAGTTCAGGAAGTTCCAGGGAACGCAGACCACCAGCCCCGTTCTGTGAGTGCCGTTCCAGTTAGGAGAGGAGAGGCTGGCAGGGACAGACAGCAACCAGCAGTTTCTGTTCGTTCCTCAAATCTGCGCCCACAAGGGGAGAGGCATCCGGCTCATCAAGAAGTGGCTCTGCATCCTTCCAATCAGAGGAATAGAACAAGTCAGGGTAATAATCGCCGAGGGGAAAATAACTCTGATCATGGAAGAGGTCGACAGCGCGAAAGGGAACGTTCACATAGACAAGGGACACCCCATGCAGGAAGTTCTCGCAGGAGGAGTGGATCACGTGAAAGGATGTCGTTGGACCGAGGAAGGTCACAAACCCGTCTCTCAGCAGCAGGAGAAAGCCGGGGGAATCGACAAGTCCCTGCGAACGGGATTGAGCGGCAAGATCCCATGGTACAGGAACTAATGCAGAGGGTGCGACAGTTAGAGACTAGACCCGGACACCGTGACCAGGACAGGGAGCAAGACAGAACCCCGTTTTCAAGAGAGATTGAAACGCAACTGCTGCCTCCAAGATTTAAACTCCCGAACATCCCAATTTATGATGGAGATAGTGACCCGTATGATCATCTGGACATTTTCAACGTTCAAATGGACCTGCAGACCTCTAATCCTCTGGTCAAGTGTAGGGTATTCCCAGCAACACTGGGGAATACTCCAAGGACGTGGCTAAGGAGTCTTCCGGCCCGAAGTATAAACAGCTGGGATGAGTGCCAGAGAAAGTTCGAGGACCAGTACAAAGCGCTGAGAAAGCAGCTCGCGCCGACTTGTCACTTAGCGACTATCTTTCAGAAGCGGGAGGAAACTTTAAGAGATTACATCGCCAGGTTTAGGCGCGAGGTAAACAATGTGCAAAATCCCTCTGATGAAAGTGTCTTAACTGCAATTTCTGCAGGACTGCGAAAAGATGGAAAGCTTTACAAAAGCATTTATCGTAATCCTGTGAAGAGTTTGGGAGAGTTCTATGACCGTGCAGCAAAGGAGATGTGCTGGGAAGACACATTCGGACAGAAAAAGCCTAGCAAACAAGAAAAAGGAGCGAACAGTTCGCGACCAGGAAAAAAGAGGGACCAGCGCGAAAATGAAGAGAGCGGTCACAAACATCGCTCCAGTAATCAGGTAGCGAAGCGGTCAAAAAATGAGTCTCGGAGGAAGGCATCTCCACCCAGAGATCGTTACCAGAATTACAGCGTCCTGACGGACAGACAAGATAGGATCTTTGAAACAAAAAAAGACGGGAGAACTTCGGAAAGCCAAGTCCCACAAACATCCCGAGGAGGTTTCAAGACCCAAGGAAGTATTGTGCTTACCATAGAGAAAACGGGCATTATACTTCTCAATGCAGAGAACTTAGGGATGCAATTGAAGAATTGATCAGACGGGGTCGTTTGAGGGAATATGTGGCGCAACCTGAAAGTCATCATCCTCTGCAGGGAAATCAGCCAGTACAAGAACATCCTAATATACCTCAGCAACTTCCTCAACAACAACCACAGCGCCTGATTGATCAAGGTCACCAGCCCGCTGTGAGGACTATCTTTACTATTCATGGAGGACCGCACATCGCAGGGACATCCAACCGATCACAGGAGCGCTATGTGCGGGAGGCTGGCCGAGTCTTGTTGACAGGTCAAAGTGGAAGAGAAGGGCCATGTAAGAAGGCCAGAGTTGCTGGAGGTGGGATGTTGTTTAATGAAGATGACGCTCAAGGCTTGCATTGGCCCCATAATGACGCACTGGTCATCAGAGCAAGGATTGGCGGTGCTGAGGTAAGAAGAATAATGATGGATACAGGCAGTTCAGTAAATGTGATGTACAAAGGCTGTCTCGAGCACATGGGTTTAACAATTGGGCAGTTGACTCCATCCCCAGAACCTCTTTTTGGCTTCACTGGGGATGCAATTGTACCGCTGGGACAGATTAAACTTCCCCTCGCCATAGGAGACGTGAACAGACAAGCTCTTGCAATGGCCGACTTCCTAGTTATTGATTGTCCATCGGCATACAATGCCATCCTCGGGAGACCAGCTATGAATGATCTTGATATAGCAATATCCACCCGAACACTCACCATTAAGTTTCCCACTCCCAATGGAGTAGGGTGTGTTAGGGGCGAGCAAGAAGTGGCAAGGAAGTGCTATAAAAACGCTGTAAAGGTTGGGGTTAAAGGAAAAAATATCAGTATGGTGATCAAGGAGAAGAAACAACCTGCCAGTAGTACAGGAGTTAGTCAAGATCTGGATCCAAGAGAAGTGGATGAAGATCGAACGGCAGGCCCTGTAGAAGAATTGGAAGAAGTACAAGTTAGCGAGCAGGATACCAGACGGTGCCTGAAGATAGGGAGAGAGTTACCCTCAGACATCAGAGAGCAGCTCGTTCAGTTTCTAAAAGAAAATCTGGATGTCTTTGCGTGGACTCATGAGGATATGGTGGGGATCAGTCCCGAAGTAATGTCGCATAGGCTAAATATTGATCCCCTCCATAGGCCGGTTTGTCAAAAGAGGAGACCTATGACAGAAGAGCGATATGAGGCGCTCAGGGAAGAAGTGGAAAAACTGCTAGCAAATAAATTTATCAGGGAGGTTCACTACCCTGTGTGGGTAGCAAATCCTGTTCTGGTGAAAAAGAAAAACGGAAAATGGAGGACATGTATTGACTTCACCGATTTGAACAAGGCCTGTCCGAAAGACAGTTTTCCTTTGCCTCGGATCGATCAACTCGTTGACGGTACTGCTGGGCATCAGCTCCTTAGCTTCATGGACGCCTACTCAGGGTATAATCAGATCCCAATGGAACCGAGTGATGAGGAACACACGTCTTTCATTACTGATCGGGGACTTTATTGTTACAAGGTGATGCCATTCGGATTAAAGAATGCAGGAGCTACCTACCAACGGTTGGTGAACATGATGTTCGAACATCTCATCGGGGGGATAATGGAAGTGTATGTTGATGACATGTTGGTAAAGTCAAAACAGGCGTGTGGGCATGTGCAAGATTTAGGAGAGATGTTCCGAATCTTGCGTAAATTCCAAATGAAGTTAAATCCTCTGAAATGTGCGTTTGGAGTTGCTTCGGGCAGGTTTTTGGGGTTCATGGTCAACAGCAAAGGGATTGAGGCGAACCCCGAAAAAGTCAGGGCTCTTATTGACTTAAAGTCGCCTACTAAGATCAAGGAAGTGCAGAGCTTGAACGGCCAAGTCGCTGCCCTGAGCAGGTTTATATCCAGATCGACAGATAAATGCATTCCATTTTTTGATGCGTTGAAGAAGGCTAGGAACTTTCAATGGACTGCAGAATGTGAAGTAGCCTTTCAGCAACTAAAGGAATACATGGGCCGAGCTCCACTGTTATCCAAACCAGTAGAAGGGGAGAAACTGGTCGTTTATTTGGGTGTTTCCCAGCACGCTCTCAGTGGGGCCTTGGTTCGCGAGGAAGACGGAAGGCAGCTTCCTGTGTATTATGTAAGCAAAAGGTTGATTGATGCAGAAACCAGATACACACCTATGGAGAAGCTCGCATACAGCCTGGTGGTAGCTTCCAGGAAGCTTCGTCCTTATTTTCAAGCCCACGCAATTGAAATCCCGACCAAATATCCTCTGAAACAGGTTTTGCAAAAACCTGATGCCTCTGGTCGTTTGCTGAAATGGGCTATTGAGCTCGCCCAGTTTGAAATAGAATTTAAGCCTCGAACGGCGATCAAGGGGCAGGTATTGGCCGATTTTGTTGCTGAGTTCACGGGGTCGAGTAATGATGAGCCCGAGTCTTCTGAAGGTCCATTTTGGGAATTATATGTCGATGGTTCTTCCAGCGAGCAGAAAGCAGGGGCTGGAATAATGTTGATCAGCCCGGAAGGACACAAAATCTTGTCTGCTTTAAGATTCGAGTTCAAAGCCACTAATAATGAAGCTGAGTATGAAGCGTTGCTGGCAGGATTGCGACTGGCCTTAGAAGTGCGAGCAGAACGAATAAGGATTTACAGTGATTCCCAGCTTGTTGTAGGTCAAGTCCGGGGAGAATATTAGGCCAAAGGATCAAAAATGACCATTTATCTACAGAAAGTAAGGGAACTCTTGACAAAGTTTAAGAAATATGAGCTGCAGCATGTCCCTCGATCGCAAAATTCTCACGCGGATGCTTTGGCTCGTTTAGCCACTGCAAAACATGCAGATTTCATGGGAGTTGTGCCAATAGAGGTATTGCCCATTCCTAGCACTGAATCGCAAGATGAGATAATGGCAATTGTGGTAGCACAGGACTCCTGGATGAATCCTTTGGTAGAATATTTGCAAGATGGGAAGCTACCTGAAGGAAAGCTAGAATCTCGCCGCCTTCGGACGCGAGCTGCTCGGTACTGCATCTATGATGATAAATTATACAAGAGGGGATTCTCAGCTCCGTTGCTTAGGTGCATTGACGGTCTAGATTGTCAAGTCGTGTTAAATGAGATACATGCTGGGCATTGTGGTAATCACGCCGGGGGGCTATCGTTGGCCCAGAAAGCCCTCCGACAGGGGTACTATTGGCCAACTATGAAAAAAGATTCAATTGAAATGGTCAAGAGGTGTGACAAGTGTCAGAGATTTGCCAAGATACCTCGAGCCCCTCCAACTTTTTTGCAACAAATGATCAGTCCGTGGCCGTTTGCCATATGGGGACTGGACCTGATTGGACCTCTTCCTACAGCCCGAGGAAGGTGTAGGCACGCTATTGTAGCAGTTGACTATTTCACAAAATGGGCAGAAGCAAAGGAGTTAGCTGAAATATCCACCACCAAGGTCGAAAAATTTGTTTGGGAAAATATTATCTGCAGGTTTGGAGTCCCCCAACAAATCGTAACAGATAATGGAACCCAGTTCAGTAGCGAACAGTTTCAAAGATTTTGCACGGATCTGGGAATTAAAAAGAGCTTCTCAGCGGTGGACCACCCTCAGGCCAATGGACAAGTAGAGGCCATTAATAAAATCATCAAGCAAAACCTGAAGACTAAGCTGGAAGCGAGAAAGGGGGCTTGGGTAGACGAGCTGCAAAAAGTGTTGTGGGCATACAGAACTACTGCTCGCAACACTACTGGGGAAACTCCCTTTTCATTGGTTTACGGCTCGGAGGCGATGATTCCAGCAGAATATGAAGTTGCCAGTCAGCGCCGAACAACATTCAACCCAGAAGATAATAGCAGTTTGCTCGTTGCTAGCCTGGACCTGGTGGAAGAGATGAGGGATGATGCTCAAGTAAGGATTGCTGTCTATCAGAGGCGAGTGGCCAGATTTTACAATAGAAAAGTCCGTACCCGAAGGTTTAAGACGGGGGATTTAGTTCTGCGCCTTATTTTACCTGCTGCTCGGAAAGCTGGTGAGGGAACACTTGGTCCAAATTGGGAAGGGCCTTACATTGTGAAGGAAAGTTTGCAGAACGGAGCCTACCACTTGACTAGCATGGAAGGGGCGCTAGTTCCCAGAGCATGGAATGCTGAAAACCTGCGACCATATTTTATTTAATTGGTTTAAGTTTTTGTTTTAATTCGCTTTGATAATTTGTCAATTTTGTTTCAGTGCAGTAAAATCGAATCAGATTCTCCTGGAATGGCAATGCTTGATCGTTTTTTGTTGTTACTGATGATCTACTCGCGTTTCGATTGAAGCAAATGCTCTGGAAGATGTGATTACCACCTGTGAGTAGCCGGGCTCTGGAAGGTGTAATCATTATCTGTGAGCTATAAAAAAAAAAAAAAAAAAAAATGTCCTGGAAGACCTTAGCATAACCTGTGAGTACAAAGACTCTGGAAGGGATGCTTATGGCCTGTGGACTTAGTAAACCTTGGAAGATCCATGTAACTTAAGAACGAATAGTATCTTGAAGGAACATTGGATCTGTAGGTTCAAACGAGCAGAGGTAAGGGGCCTCAAAAATGGGTAATTTCAGCATGACTAGCTGTCCCCACACTTACTCTGCTCGAACAAAATTTAAAAGCTGGGAGAAATTGGCCATTCAAGAAAGCTGGGAATTTGTTTTAATCAAGCAGAGGTAAGGGGCCTGAAAGGGTAATTTCAGCAAGTTGGCCGTCCCCACACCTACTCTGCTCAAATAAGTACTGGTCGAAAATCCAATTCACGAGTAAATAAAAATAACGAACATAAATACAAACAAGAAACGATGAATAAAGATTTATTTAAAAATTGTTAAAAAATGTAATAAGTACAAAACAAAATATCATCGAACAGGAAAATTTTTCTGGTTGCTGTCATCAATATTGATTGGACAAGGAGAGCTGGGAGATTCTGAGCTGGGAATATCAGCAGAGGCAGCACCAGCAGAAGAAGCTGAAGGACCGGCTTTAAGTTTATCCTGCTGAGCGTACAGCTTTACTTCAGCCACGGCATCTGGACCAAAGAACGAAACGTCCACATCTGGTCGCTTGAGCCACAGATTATACAGGAATAAACTTCCTGTCCTCTCTTCTGCCTCTCGAACCGCGGCTTCGATACGTCCCTTCTCCGAAGCAATGTGTTCCTTGAGAGAAACTGTTTCCTGCCTCATTGCTTCCATAACGATCTTGGCCTCCGCGGCTTTATGCTTATGCGAGGACAGTTCTCCCTTCAGTTCCTTATTCTCAGTTTTCAACTTCTCCTCCGATTCCCGAGCAAAGTGGAGATCATGCGTCAATGTCTCGATCTTTTTATCCCTAAAGGCAATCTGTATTTCCTGCCTCTCCAAGGACTCCCGCTGTTCGTTCTTCTGATTGTTCAGTTTCTCAATTTCCTGCTCCAGCTCACGGTGTGCCTCCTGCGCTTTTTTCAGCTCTAGTTCATGATCATCCTGCAGTTTAGCCTTCTCTTCCTTCAGAGAATTGATGGTGGTTGCCATGGCGGCCTTCTCCTCGGGCCAGTCCCCAATCTCCCGCAAAAGCTTCATGTACGCCATGGACGCCTGAAACAAAGCATTTGTTAGTACAGAGAAAATGGAAAGAGATACTATAGCAGCAAAAAAGTAAAACTTACAAGCGTACTGTGGAAGCCCAAATAGTTGATGAGCCGTTCGCCCGTTATTTCTTCCTTGTACAGGGCAGGCTTCCTCGCTCCCAGGAATTGGGGCGCGCGATCTAAAAGATCGCTGTAATATTCCCCGGCATCAAACTCCTGGGACTGCTCCTCAACACCAGAACCGGCCGCGGCTGTTTTCTGGCGTTTATGAGGCGGTTCCGCAGTTTCTGAATCGGCGATCCCTTTGCCCTTGTCGACATTTTGAGTAGAGGCGGGTGGGGAACTGCTGGGCGGAGCAGGCTGAGCTATATCCCCTCGACGAGCACTCTTGTTCGAAGATTTCCTCGCCACTGATTTATGCCTCACCGAGCGAGCAGGAGAACCGACAGAACCCTGTTGAGGAGGCGATTCTGGAGAGACTTCAGCAGCAGGGGGAGAGCCTGAACCTCCGGCCGCTTGAACAGGCTCTTTGGGAGCAGAAGACTGAGCAGGAGCCTGGCTGGGTAAAGGCTGCTCGAAATGAAGCCTCACCATTTCCGGAACTGAAATATTCGCTGGATGTGGAATTTCCTGTCCGGAAGCTTCGAAAGCAGAAGGAATTTCTTTCTCCTCGCGAGAGCCTAAATCAGAAGCGGGGTCCAATAATTCTTGGTCGGCAGGAGGAGCAAGACCATGAAATTGAAGCAGGTGCTCGGAAGGTGTCTGATCGTCGGATGGTGTCTTTACATCCGAAAATTTATCTAACAGAGAGAGCTCCTGATCGGATAGAGGAATCTCGCCCCTAGAGACATCTGCACAAAGAAAAATGTTAGCAACGAGCAGAAATACAAGATGGAAAACTGAGACAAATATACTTACTGGGCGAAAGGCAAAAAGAAAAATTCTTTAAATCCGACAATGATAAGCACGACGCGTAGAACCATCGTGACTTGTAATCTCCTACGTTGGATTTTCCAATCCCTTTAGGAAGGTTCACTTTATAAGGAGATTTTCGGGCTGAAGTATAATAAAACCCATCTTTCTTATCAGCCTTCGGACCCGTAGTACTTCTAAACAAGAAGAGGTAATGGATCATCGCGGGGGTAGGAGGAGGAAGGTCGTTTTTAAGAAAGATAGAAGCCAAAGCGGTGAGATGAGCATAAGAGTTGGGGGTAAGTTGAAAAGGGGCTAAGTTAAGGTCGTTTAAAAGAGCGACCAGGTAAGGATGAACCGGAAACCTGAAACCGACTTCTATGTGTTGATGACTAATGGCAAAGAAACCCTTGGGAGGAAAAGCTGCATGGTCAGAAGCCTTAGGCACCATAGCTCGGCAGCCCTTAGGTAAGGAGAAGCCCTCAGCGATGGTTTCAAGGTCGCTGAGGCCAAGGAAAGATTCATAATGAAAGAAGGGTGCGCGAGCAGAGGAGGAATGGTGTTTAGAAGGGACTGAAGTAGCCCCACCACCTTGAGAGGTAGCACTAAGATCCTCCTCGGAGGCAACATCAGTGGATCCCACCTTATGACTGCGACGACTACGACCAGACATCTACAAAATCAACAGGGGTGTCAGGTCGCAGAAAGCAGACCAGAACTCAGTACATACGGATACGATACCCCTATGAACACAAGGGGGGCTATTGGGGCGAAAAGTTGGATGGGCAAGAGATATTACAAACAGACAGCAACTCAAAGCAACAATACGAGTATCTATTTAAAAAAAAAAAAAAAAAAAAAAAGAAGAAATCATGCCATCAGATACGCAAATAGTAATCATGGAAGAAAATAATCGCAGAAGAAAAGAATAAGAGTTACCTTGAAGATGGCGTTGACAAAGAACCTTGAGGATGTAGGAGAATGGTAGCAGACAAAAATGTCAGGGTTTGCAAAGGCAGAAGAGAGAAGACGAAAAGAGAACGACAAAGGGTAATATATAGCTGACGCTTCGGAATCCCAATCGGCAAGTCAAGACATTTCAATCGTCGCCAAAGTTTGGCAATAGGCGCAAAAAACCGAAAGAGCCATCATGAGCAACTATTGAAAAGACGCGCATTTAATACATGCAGTAAGGAGCGCGACAGTTGAGTGACAAGTAGCCAACGCCTGGGGGACTGACACATGGCAAAAAGGAAGAAAAGCAACGGTTCACATCTCACTAAAAGTTTTCTGGGCGCAAGTCTGGGCGCAAGAACATTGTTTCCAGTACAAAAAGTGTACCAGAAACAAGGGGGCTTGTGTTATGGGTATTTTTTGGTGCAATAAGAAAAGGCCCAAAAATGGAGGCCCATTGTGACTTATTAAGAGCCAAGAAGACACTTGGTCAAATAGTCAAAGGAAAGTTAAAAGCACAAAGATAACCTGCTCGGACATTCCTACTGACTGGAGATATGTTCGTCTGCTCGACGGCCAAAAGGATAAATAAGTCTGCTCGTTTGCTCGGAAATATCTGCTCGCTCAATTTGCTGTCTGATCGTTGAACAGGCGAAACACTTAAATTGACCAGTTGACCTTCTGGAAGAAGAATCAATCCGAAACAGGAAAGGAGTCGAATTACCTATTTGTATGCAAATCGAATCTCTACATTCTGGGAAAATACGAGAGATAATCTCAGAAGATATTATCTTAATTAATGTATATTATTTTTTGCCTTATCTGTAAGATTCTCAAGCCTATTCTGATTATAACATCTCCATTATAAATAGGAGATATAATTTAGGGTAAAGGACAGAGTGAAATAAAAAATACAATTACACCGAGAGAGGGTAATTGTCGTGGACGTAGGCTATCGTTTTTTGTCGAACCACGTAAAAGTCCTGCTGTGTCCTGTGTGTTTTGATCCTATATTGTTTGCATTGTATGAGGTTTGTTGTGTCACAGGTATTGGGCTTGAAGAACAGGGTTGACCAAAAATAAGTGTCAACAACCTTTAAATAACAAAACCTTAAATTAAAGATACTGTGATAAGAAATTTTTCCATCATAGTAATCACAACAAAATACTATTTTGTCATAGACGCTCTTTGATGTGTGATAGGAGAGCCTCCGATCACATTGGTATGTTCTCTCATCACGCTTGAGCGTCAGCGTGACAGCAGAGTGGTATTTTTGAAATTTTAACGACAAACTAAGTACTTAGGTATTTTAGAAATCACATGATATTAGATGCAATTTATTTATTTGAAGGGTTGAAAACAAATTTTCTTTTGATAGAGGTTAAAAACGATTTTTGGTTTTAATATAAGAGTAGTTTTTGAAATTTCCATTAATAAAAAACTAAAATTAACATATTTATCTTTCACTTAAATATAAAGAGCATTGTTTCATCCAGTTTAACAGTAATCTTTAAAATTCTAATTCGTACAATATACATAGATGATCTGTTTTAAAATAATTATCTATTGAATTATAGAACTCCAATGATTTTTTTTTTGGCTTTTTAAGACATTTCAAATAAAAAAAAAAAATCGACAATGATAAACATAATTCACACCTGCACTATATATATAAAGACAAAGGAAATATTGGGCCAATAATAGGCTAACTCAACTTACGTCTCAAGGGTTGTAATTTGGTTTGACAATCCCAATAAATATAAAATAATGTCTCTTGAAAACAAAATATAAAACACTTAACATTTTTTTTTCTTTTTGGTTTCTGTTGAGGGTAACACCCAACTTCTTTAAGAAAAAACAGAGGGAAACGAATATATTGAACCACTAAATAATAAACAATAAACAAGTGTAAATTATAAATAAATTGAGATTATTTATCAAATCATTTTGACATGACAATAATAATATAATAAATACTCCAATATGTATTATAGAAAATTGAAGCTTCTAATTTTTGAACTTATTGGTTAAAACTATTTTAAATTACCGGTACAGAATCGGGCTTTCGCTATCATACTGGAGATTTTCCAATTGACAGGAGTAAACAAAGGAAAATGACATTTTTTATTTGACACGTATGGACATGTTCTTATTAAAAGCAAGCAAAAGGACAAAAGCAAACATATGATTAAAAGAAACAAATAAACTGTAATTCCTCGATTTGGATGAGCCGACGGCAAGCTATTATCGCAACGTGTAAAGCCATTTTCAACGTATCACATCAAAATTTACATCATTTTAATATCAATATCAAAATTTTTTATACCAAATTTTCTAATACTTCAATATATTTTACACTAAATTAATATAAAAAACATCTTAAAAAAAATATTTTAGACATAATTTTTTAATTAAAATATATTAAAAATTAAAAGTTATATTAAAATATATTCAAATTATACTAATTTTGAAGATCATAACAAAATATTTAAGATGATATATTTTTTTAATAATAATTTAATATATATTTTAAATTAAATTAATTTATAAGTTAACATCAAATTTGATGTTATGAATAGTATAACATCAAATTTGATGTTGCACTATTTATTAGCAGCAAAAAATTCTCTCCGAAAAGAAAAGTTGATGCATACATTGGAGTGAAAGACTACACCAAAATGATGCACAACCCTCTTTTGGTGTATTCGTTGGAGTTGCTCTAAGACCCATTCTGTTTTTATTTTTGCACGGTTTCACAAAACAACATGATGGACAGAAAACAGAAGCGTTCAGGGAGGACAAAACACTAATTTTCTTGATATGTGTTGGTTTTACTGTGAGAGAGATTCCTTAACGGGCTGAACAGGTCAGTCCATTCAAATTATGTCATGTAACATTTAATATGAGAGACTCCGAATACGTGTAGTATGATTTGTGAGGATTTGACATATTCATTTAATCAACGTATTGAAGCAGTCTCCATGAGCAATTTAAAGAATTTTTGACAAAAGGAACGTGAATAGTCACAACTACATATCACATAAAAAATTATCGTGTACATTATGTTTAAACGGAGAAACATCAATTAAGGTGGTGTTTAAGGTAATTAAGGATTTTTTTTTTTTTTCTTAGAATCAGTCAATTTTCACCGCTTAGTTAATGAGTGGTACCCGCGTGAACGAGTGGTAAAAAGTAAAATCCAAAATATCATGACAAAAATTTCTTTTTAAAAGCTGTCACCAAACCAGTCGGAAATATATCAAAGATTTTCTAGGATTAATAATTATTTATGCAATTAATATTTTATACTATTATAATCAAAAGATGACTATTTGTATAATAACATAATAAAATCATCTATACCAAAGGATCAAAAATCTGTTGGAATCTTTTAAGATCAATCATAGCTTGTGTGACTCGAATATTTGTTATCATAATTAAGAGTTTTTGAAAGCTGACACCAAACGCGTCCAAAATTTATCCAAAATTTCAAATATCAAAACTTATTTGTGCAATTAAACTATATACTCTCATGATCAAAAGAAAATTACTCCTATAGTAAAAGAATTAAACTACCTATGCAAACAAATCAAAAAATTTTTAGAATCTATCTAGATTAATCACTGTTTGTGTGACCCAAGTATTTGTTATCATATTCAAAGACAACTATCTCACAGCAAACAAGAAAAACGATGCATACAAATTTGTAAAATGCACATAATAGAAATTAAATCCTCATTATCTTGGTAAATGAGAAGGTGCACAGCCATACATGTTAAGAGGTAAAGTTCAAGACAATTTAAAAGAATTATATACATATATATATATATATGATGAATGAAATCCATTTTGTTTATATGCGGTGCCTCTATTCTGTCGATAATAAGTTATGGAATTGCTCTTGAGAATTTCTTGATTTGGGATGGACATGTTGCAACACCCTAGTCAATGAGCCCAAGTCAAGCCCATAAGACGAGCCCAAAAACAGTTTCGCTTAAGCCTAACAGAGGGTTGGAATTAATAAAAGTTTAATTAGGATCCGAATTAATAAGATAAGGAATGTGAATCATTACATTCCATGTTCCATGAATCAAAAAACATTGAGATTAGCCGCTGAATCCGTTGAATATAATTTCAAAGAAATGATGATCATTTAATTGAATTGAAATTCCATCATTTAGAAAAGTCAATATTATAATTTAGGGTAAAAATTATTTTGATTCCTAAATTTTTGAAAATTGTCAAATTTTTAACTATATATATATCGAAAAAGGATCAAATGATTCATAATTTTTTAAAATAATATTAAATTAGTCTTTTTCGTCAGTCAACTAATGGTTAAATCCAACGAAAAACGTGGAAATATTCATTTAACCTAACCATATATATCCATAAGAAATTTAGAAGTAAAATCTAATCATATATGCACAAGAAATTTACAAGTATACCTACCGTTTATGCATGAAGTCCAAGGACAAAAAGTCTTTTTGATTATTTTTTAAAATATAGTTAAAAATTTAATATTTTTTAAAATTTAGAAATTAAAATGATTTTTACCCTTTATAGAAGAGCAAACAGCACCGTACCTCTACAAATTTTGTCTTTTTACACGCAAAAACTACTTTTTACTTTAATGATATTAATCTAAATGTGTTAGTTAGTTTTAACGTTTTTATGGGCATTTTTTCCTTTTATCTTATTTTTATACTTCATTTAAATATAAAATTTATAAACTAAAAGCTTAAAAAAAGAAATTAGATCTTCACCACCCAGCTTAAGAGGGTCAATTATGAACATATTTTATAAAATAAAAATTAATTTTTAATAAAATGAAAATGAAAAATAGACTGAAAACTCCATGGCGATTTTTTTTTTTTTCCTAATCTTAAAATAATGATAATGAATAACAGAGGAGATGATCAATATATATGTGTGTGTATATATATCTCAAATTAAAGGTAGTCCAGTAATTTTAAAAGTTTTATTAGAGGTATTTTGATCTTTTTAACAATAAAATATGATCAATGGGTAATTTTAACAGAGTTGGACTAAAAGCAGTGAAGGTCAACTTTTTTAAGATGAAAACTAATTTTAGCTTGTGTAAAAACAAAATACCAAGAAAGTATGGTGTTATTTTTAGAGAGAAAAAGAATGATGTTATTTGCTCTTATAAAAAAAAAAATGAAAAATATCTTATTCATCCTCCGGAAATTATATTAAGATTACATAGTAGCAAAATTCCACAAATAAAGTTGAGAAATTTAAAGCAATAACCTAAACTGTATATCAAGTGTATATGCAAAGGGCATAGAACGTCCACGAAATTTTGGGGTTTTTTTTTTCCATGTTTATTTGGTTTTTGGCTTCTAGTACGTAGATTTTTGTTAGTGAATGGTAACTAACTCGCAGGTACACTCTGGTTCTTGACTTGTCGGACATTTCGTATGTGACCCGATTCTAATTTCTCTATATATTATGCCCGTCCAAAAAAGGCATTTCCATTTTCAACCATAACAAAAGTCTCTTTTGCTATGCTCTACTGTTGAATTTAAAGCAGACTTACAAAGGTATGTGGATAATATCCAATGTCCAAAGAATGCCTGACAGCTGAAAGTCTCAAATTAGGATTCAAATTCATTCTTGGTTTGAATTTTTACATGGAATTTTCCTAGTCTAATGATTCTTAAGCATAAAAAAGATCATATGGTCTAGATTGATTCATTATTTTTCTCTCTCGTACAAGCATGCGTTTCATCCAGAACCAAATACCATTGAAAGAAGTTCGTGTGAACTCATACTAGGACTACCTCTGCTTCTCTGAAATTAACCAACTCTGTTGACAATTGCGGTACTGATAACCCTCACTTTTGAGAGAAGGAACAAAAAGGAAGCCCAAATTATAGGAGAAAATCCCTTTTTCTTTTCATAAATCCTAACATTATAACTCCAATTTTATCAATCAAATTAATTAATCCACTTTAAAACATCAAAATTGAATCGGTTTTTTGCCGTCGCAAAGGATGTTAATATTGGAACATAATTAAAATATGGGCAGTGTTAATTTGTGCTCTCAAGAGTACATGTTAAGATCATAGTTAATTGATGAATGAATGTGAACAAAAGAGTGAGAAAAGGATAACACAAATAATCCATAATTTGGTTAACTAAGATTTTTTCTTTTTCTTTTTTTTTTTTTTGCAATTTCTTAGATGTTAAAGACCATATGTTAATACAACCTTTAAAGAACATATATAAATTGAGTACTTTTACCAGCACTCTTTATTGAGTGGGTTTCGAAAATGTCACTGAATCAATAATGTCAGTTTATAAAACATATGTTTCATGCTTTGGACAAGTTTGACTTTATATAAAAGGAAAACAAAAACAGATAATGAAAGAGAGAGAGAGGGAAAGAGAGAAAGATTGCGAAGGAGAAGACAACAGAAAAAAACCCATTCAATTTTGGTGTTGTGAAGTGGATTAATTAATTGGATTGATAAAATTGGAGTTATAATGTTAGGATTTATGAAAAGAAAGAGGGATTAAAATGGGTGAAGTTCGGATCTACGCGAATAAGTGGTTAATGTTAAACCTAATTAATGAATAAGTCTCAATTTGTTTCAAACTGTAGACATATTTTCTAGAATTTCAAAGTGAATTTCTTGAATTTAAGATCTATATTTCTTGAATTCAGGACATATTTTCCTCGTAGACATCCGTTAAAGGTGGAATAAGAAATTTTTAAGTTTAGGTATTATTAAAACTTAAATTATTGACCTAATGAAAATGATAAAAAGAAAAGTAAATGAGTGTTAATTTTTCTCTCTCTCACACATATATTACAAGTTTAGTCTTGAAAAGAAGCATATATAAGAAAAATTTTCAATTAAAAAGTGTTTTTAGTTAGATTTTTTGAATTCAATCCAAAAACTTAAGTCAAGAATTGAATAAAAAAACAACGGAAAATCATTATTTGAATTACTTATCATTTACAAACTACAAATCTAACCCATAAAAAAACAAACATAAACCCCTCCTTTACATGTAAGAGAAGAAACAGCCTCTAATTAAATAACGGATCTCAAAGAAAAGTACACATTTGATGGCGATTAAATAGTAAAAATTTTGTCTTGTTCTATAAAGATAGAAAATTCTAGTTTGTGTACAATATACATACGTACACTGCATCAGGAGACCATTAAATATTTGACATCTAAAAGCCACATGAAATTTGACTGAAAATATAAAGTAGGCAGATGTCACAAGGACTATAACTAACCAGGGCCTAACTTATCATGGAAAGAGTGAGTATTTTCTACGATAAGGAAGGCCTAGCTAACTTATGAAGAAAGAGTGAATTATTAGCCAACAGTATCACACCTTCTCTTTCCCATATCTTTGTTTCACAATTTTCTTCATAGCTGGTCCATGCATGTTTTATCGTTTTCATTCATCAGTGCTTTTTTCTTTTTCTTCTTTTTTCTTAGCTTTCAAGTTCTTCTTTTTTGACATTTAAAAGCTCGCATAAGTTTAGGACCTGTGGCTGACAAGCCTGACCAACTACCATCCTCCAAATATACAGCTAATAAGACAACATACAATCGTTAAACTAAATCTTTTCGTTAGTGTGATGTCCTCCACTTTTATTATTATTATTGTTAACGCTTGTGTGTCAATTTCAAAAAATTCAGTAAAAAAAATTGTCTCTATTTGACTATTTCATCTCTTGACATCAAGAGTTTAGATGAAAGACAGAAGTTCTTTGTTTTGAATTCGGTCATTTTCTTAAAATATCTCTTCCTAAACGCACGGTGGCGTATATATATATATATAGTTACAGTCATTTTTCCATTGATAAATTGATGTGTTCAATTTGAACATTTGATTACAATATTATGGACTTAACTATTCATCAATAACCAAACTGACTCATTGTTACCGGATGCTTAGAACATCCTCTCATCAGTTAAAATTTAATTACATGCATGTAACTATAAGGGAAAGTCAAGTATCTGCACAACCACAATATTGATCCCATATGGTATCTTTGAAATGAAATTAACGTGAAACCACCCTTCTTTATTTTATGTTCAAAAATGGAGATCGGTTAAAAAAGAAGGAGAGATTGGTCTGTAGTAAAAAACTTTCCTCATAGTCTATGCCTCTGATCAACCGCCCTGTATGTAACCGACTTTGTCTTGGAGCTGGACCTCTTCGTAGATTTTTTGGACTGAAACACCGTAGAAGATTTACTGCAAGGAATCAGCGTATACGATGATGGATTAGGGCATGATCTTGGTGTCATGGAGAACGCTGCACAGTCCTTATCTGATCTCTGATCAGGAAGATCAGGCACACAGTTTCCTTTCAAGTCCAGCACCTTTTTCTTGATAAGATCCCCGCATTTTGGCCCCACTTTGGTGAAATAATTGTTGGACAATGATAAACTCTCCAAGCTTCCCACCTCACACAACACTTCAGGAACCTGTCCGTACAGCTGGTTGTCGGCGAAGTTGAGGACTTCGATCTTGTTCATGCACCCCAATGAGCATGGTAATGGACCGGTCAAGAGGTTGTTGCTGGCATCGAAAACCCTAGCTTTGCTTAGAAACCCTACCTCATATGGGATGCAACCCGTGAGCTGGTTATTGAGGAACAACACTTCCTCTAACGTAGCAGAAGCGTTGCCAATGCTTCTTGGGATTGGGCCGGTGAATTTGTTGTTGGCAAAGGTGAGATAAAGAGCTGGTGTCGAACCGAAGTTTTCAGGGATTGTTTGTATGAAGTTGTTGTTGTTGAGGAAGAGCATCTCTACATTTTGCATGAAGATTTCCGGAGGAACTGGACCTGAAAAGGAATTGAATCGGATATCTAAAACTGCCAGGTCTTTCATGTTGAGGATCGTCATTGGAAAAGGCCCCGAAAGGTCGTTGTTACTTATGTCAAGCTCATATAGATATGGGAGTCTGGCGAGCTTGTCAGAGATGGAGCCAGAAAACTTGTTGGAGTTGGCATGGAAGAGGGCAATATCGGGGAGTTGATCGATGAAGCCATCGAGACTTGGTGCAGTGAGCTCGTAGCCATTGAAATCGATGGAGGAAACGGTGGTGGCAGAGAGATTGTCAGGTGGGTTGCTGCAGTAAAAGCCTTTGTAGCTACACACATCTGATCCAACCCAGGTGCCCGTGATGTTTAAGGGATCTGATGTGATCGAATTTTTGAAGGCTTGAATTATGGGGAAAATATCAGCTAGCCTCTGGTCCAAGAAGTTTAACAAATCCGGCACTAATGGTAATGGAGGTAATATTTTTACCGGTGGGAGTAAAGAATTTGTGGAAGCCACACAAAGGAACAACAAGATGATAATGTAAGTGTATTTTAAGGGCTTCATGCTGAAACTTTCCATAATATCAGAGAGGGAGAGGGAGAGAAAGGGAAAGGGTGAGATAGATATAAGAACAGAAAGAGAAGCAATGATGGGTATAGAAGAGACTTTCGATTTGCGGTTTTGTAATAGTTACATAAATTAGTGTGGTTGTTCAAGTCTCATTTCCAAAATGAAAAAACTATATATATATATATATGAAATGCCATTTTAACTAATTTAATATATTTGTGGAATGGACTGTTCTCATAGGCGATGATAATTGGCTCCTGACTTCCTGTGCTAACTTTTGCTGCGCTAAGACTAAAAATAAATAAATAAATAAATAAAAGGTCTTAGAGACTAAGATGTGACTGCTTTCTCGTTTGGCCGCCAGGCATGCAGCTGCTTGCGCAAATGGCAAGCAGGTTGCGTTTCAATATGGAAGCCGAGTTGAAAGACAGATAGAGAGAGAGAGAGAGAGATCCTGAAACAGAAACAAAAGTAAAAAAATTATTGGCGGACAAGAGAAGAGAGGTTATGACGGGCAACTAGATAAGGAAACAGAGAAATAAGAATAGAAAAACACAGCTACAATTATGGAAGAGGACATTTCACATTTGGTTATTTTTGTTGGGAAATCCAGATATTTCGTTTCAGTTCAAAGATATTTTTAGGAGATAGAGAAATGGACAGACGCAGCCCGTATACAGCCCAAATTAGAGCTTTGTGGGTGCATTAATTGGTTTCTGATTTTCTTAAAGAAAAATTATGAAAAATGACCCATTTGAAGAGGTGAGTTGCAAAACTAACCTTTTTTTTTTTGTGAAAAAAAAATCTCAACCTTGAAGTTGAGATTGATTTGAATTAATATTATGATTCTCAACTTAGAAGTTGGGATTCCGAACCTAGAGGTTGAGATTCTCTACCTTGAGGTTGGGATTTAAAAAAAAAAGGTTAGTGTGTAAATGAGTTATAAAAAAGAGGTCATTTTTCAACAAAACCCACACTTTTTTTTTTTTTTTTTTTTTTTTTTTTTTTTTTTTTTTGTTTTTGGTAAGGTTTTGTTTAGTATTATTGTTTGAGATCAATATCGTAACTGATTTATCTTATGTTGACTGGTTTCCAGATTTATGAAAGATTGGTTGGCATATATTTTGAATTTTTATATGTGTTATATTAGGGATAAGAACAATGAAACATACAAATGAACAAATATTAAAAGTTCTCCAAACGTCAACAGTTTCTTTTTTTTTCCCCTTTTTTTTTCCCCTATGAAATGCCCTTCTTTTTTCTTATATATATATATATATATCCTATGTATTAATGTAAATAAGTGTAAAGATTTTCTCTTATGACATATAGCTACTAGTTATGTAATCTCTCTCTCTCTCTTTTTTTTTTTTTGTTATTATATGAGCCCCCAAGTTTAAAAACACATAAACATAGAAATATTGTTTTCTATGTTTATGTGTTTTTTGTTGTTGTAAGAGGGACAAGAGGTCCCATACAATGCTTGCGGGGTTGTTTGGTTTTCTTAGGAGTGTAATTTTATAAATTAACAGTGTAGAAATACTTGAATATCAAAGTAGATGCTATTAAAATTTTTACCGGAACCACCCGATCATTTGCATATTCTTTTTAAAATATTTTCAAAAATTGAGAAAATAAATTAGAAATCACAGTAAGCATTTGTTGTAATTCAGAAAGAATATCACATTTACGATGTAAAAGTAACAAAATCATAAAATGATAAGTTGATGTAGCATGTTGTACATTACATGTGTACCTTAATTAGTTGGTTCAAATATTCAATGATCAAAATCATCAAAGTCGTATAGCTACCCATATCTTAGTTGCACGGTGTCAAGATGTTTGTAGAAAGAAAATATATCATTGTATTGTGTTGAGTCCAAATTTGAGGCGTCGTGTGTTCACATTTCCAATACGATGATCAAACGAAGTACACAAATATAGTGCGCCAACCAATAAGTAGTGGAAGGCGAGATCATCATTTTTCTTTCTTTTTCAGTTTGACATAATTAATATATGCTAGCATGTTTCAATGATTCCTGTTCTCATACAGTTACTGAGAAAATTGGATTTTTAGTGTATCAGACACATTTAAAAAAGTATTGGTAAAAGAGATTGCTTTTGTTTTCAATAAATCAATCAATGGCTGCAGCATGCCGACCAATAAATGAAAGAAAAAATAAACATAAAAATAAGTGTTTTGAAGGTAACTAGATACTGATGTAAGTGTGATAGCTATAAGTAAATCCAGTGGGCAGTCCACTATCTGTATTAAAAGAGTTGCTCCTCACAGACTTTCCCAGACTGCCTGTTAATACGGGGCAGAGCCTTGTCTTAGTTGTGGTTACAAAATATTCAATTTTTGTATGAATTTTTTCTTTTGTTGAGAGTAGTTATCGATTATGATAACAGATATATCTCGATAAATCTCAGTAAAACTTAGACACAATTTTTTTTTTAAAAAATAAGATATTTACAAGCATTAATTTTAATGCAATTGTCCTTTCTTCAACTCTTAACAGCGAATATGATGAATGAAAAAAAATATATATATACATCACGTTGTCATATAAAATTTATATAGTTATAAGACTGATAGTTGATCATTAGATTCAAATCTAGGTACTCTAAAAAAATTACAATTTAAAAAATAAAAATTTAGAAAATACCGTTTAATTATATGGGTCATATGTAGTAACTAAATATAAAAAGAAAAGTTGGGTTAAAATACAGCATTATCTTAAGCAACAAATAATGTTCAATAAGAGTGCGTTTCCATATCATTTAGTTTTTGAAAAGTAAAGCAAATATGAGATGCTATTTGGGCCTGAGCCTTAGGCGACTTCCATAGGTGCTTCAGGCTTGAGCTGGCCCAAAGCCCTATGAAAGTACTGGGGTTTTGAAAAAATATATAATTAAAAGGAGTGAAAATCTTTTGTAGTTTTTAAATAAAAATGTTTAAATGTGAATACATCTCTTCTTAAATTCATCAAATTATTTCTTTGTAATACATATGTTAAATTTCAAGTTCTTTCCGTGCTTGTTCTCTTTTCTCTCTCTTTCTTTTTATTTATTAGTGAATTGAATTAATCTTTTTCTTTCATTAACTAGCTCTTTTTTTTTTTTTTTTTCACATATCATCACCTAGTATAAGTGGTCATGGACCTAGTCATCTACCTTAATGATGAGAGTTCAAGTTCTACCAATCTTATATTATAAGTTTTATTTAGGAATTTTCTTTCTTAATTACTGATTGGACTGAAATTAAACACGATCTTATATTCTCGACCAAAGATTTTGTGATGAAAACTCTAGTAAATATGGGAGATTCTAATGTTTTCTGAGTGTTTTACGTAGAAATTAAATTAAAGGATTTATTTGTAATTTTCAAGGTAAAAGTTGAATTTTAAAAAGTTGGGGGCCTCTTTTGTAATTTAGCCATAGGCTAGCTGTAGGTTGGCGTTAGGAGTTTCCACAAGCCTATTGCCTACGTGAGTAGATTGCACCTAGAGTTGGACCTTGTTTCATACGTGAATGATCTGCAGGGGAGTTTCAAGCGTTCAAAGCTTGTGTTTAAGATGCAACAAAATTTCCATGCTAATTTACTCGTGGAGAAATACCATTAATGTCTTTGAAAATTTTCAGTTTATTTGTTGAAGTTAATTTAGTCAAGTGAAGCAAGTTTTGAAGGAAGTTTGTAAAGCAGTCAATTGTCAACTTGTAGAGGATCTTGGAATTAATGTGAGCATTGGAATTCTCAAATATTGGAGTTAAAGAATCAAAGAGTAAAACGGGAATTAAATTATGACATTACGAGTTAGAGTCAACTAATTGGACGAGAATAAAAAAAATTATAACCCTTAACTTCTGTGCTTATAAATTATCTTATTTGCAAAAAAAAAGGGGTTTTTTTTAGTGCAAACCACAAAACGTAGTAGTTAAAGAGTAAAGAGAGGCTTGAACGAGAGGTTCTGAGGGAGAATTTAAGCGTGAATTCGTCACATCTTAGAATAGCCCCCTTGAACCTGTTCTTGACTATTGTATTTCTACACTTTTTGCATATTCTTGAGTGTAAAGGTCTTGGACATGAAATTGAAGGCTAGAACGGAGGTGTAAATTTTGTACATCAATAGTCCACATTCTGTAGTGTTTGGCAGTGTTTGCAGTAGCTTCTTATTTGGTTTCGCAAGGGTTTGTATGAGAATTTTCAAGGCTGGTTTTGGGAGTGCTATATCAACCTATAACAGCTTTCAATTGCAGGTCAAAGACAACCCTAAACATGCCTTCAAATAGCCCATGGAGAAGAGTTTTTAGAGTCGAAAAGCAATTTGTCATTAATTTATTTGAAGTTCAATAGCAGCCATTGTCAACCACAGATTTAGTGCATAAATGACATGGGAGAAGTGAAGATTTCATCATTGGAATGGTGGCCGATTCTTGGTGACGAGAGAATCACGTTACTACCATGAAATCTTCCATTCCTATGCTTTGATTTAAATTGTTTAATGATGATGTTGATTGTTTATTTGTTTGATTTTATTTGTATGATATTGATGATGACTTAAATTGTTGTTTTGCGTTGCAATGAACACTAGTCCATGAAACTCACCTATGTGATATTATTTTTTAATTAGAATTCTCATTATTGTGTTCCGTATTATTTTATTCTTAATGCTTCTAAATTAATTGATTATTAGTTTAGTTGAATTAGTAATCTTGAATACACTTGGAAAAGGTATTCATAGTTTAGACCTGAATAAAATGGCATCGATTGCACATGATAGGAATATATTTGTATAGTTTGTGTGGCATTTATGAGTTATTAAACACTTAATGTACTTAGGTTAATTAATCTTCATAAGAATATAGCCACTTAATTAATTTGGATAATTCCACTTGATCGTTCGGAAGAGGCTTGTGGATAATTTAGTACTCGATCAAACACAAGATAAGAATAAATAGAGGTTGAGTAAATAGGTTGGATAAAGTTATAATTCTAGAGTCTATTCTCCATAGGTTGTGATTAAATTTATCTATTTGTTTCTTGTCATTTTATTTTATTTTCATTTTTATTCCATGGTTTATTATTTTGATAGTTTGGATAAGATATAGTTTTGATCGGTTTAGTACTAAACAGATATAACTTGGACAATTATCATGAAAACGATATCTACTCATCATTGTATTATTTATGGATCGTGTATACTTGCATGTGTTTCTAGTAATTATTTTATACATTAGAAAATTATAATCAATTATAGAAGTAATTATCTGCTGTTGTAGGAGTTGATATTCTGAGTTATATATTAAACTAATTGCAACTAAGTATCAGTAAACTTTTGATTCATTGATTATAAGCTTTTGAAAAAAACTAGCCCCTCATTGCCATGGAAAAATAGTCTTCTAAATATATTGGATTGATTATTAAATACTTAAAATGGGAATAATGAGCGCCTAATGGCCCTTTCATTTTTTTATTTTCCCTCGTCCCAAGCTTAATCTTATTAGTTTTTAGCTTCAAATTGACTCTCTCTCTTAGCTTTTTTTTTTTTTTTTTTTTCCTCGTCATTTCTCCTCACTTTGCCTTGATTTTTACCTCCTCTCCTCACAAATATCTTTTGTCTTGAAGAAAAAACATGTCTTTGGTATTCATTTGTATTATTTTTATTGTTGTGCACAGCAAAAAATTATATGAATATATCGTATTTTGATTAATTTCAAGTTTGAGTTTTTTAGGATTGTTAAAGTTTTTGCGGATTAACTAAAATCGAAAACTTTATTAAATGAAATTAAAATCTTTAATCAATAATTATTGACTTAGGGGGCTGTTTGATTTTTTCAGTTACCTTGAGTAGCACTTAATACGTTCTATTAAGTTATTTTGTTTGATTTTTTAAGTGATTAAAATAACATAAAAATCTCCCAAAATTATTGAACTGTAAAGTGAAACTTTTTCACTTCTCACTTAACCAAAAAATATTAGATTAAATTTGATTGTTTTTACTTCCTAAAGTATCCCTACAAACGTTAAATATTCCTATTTCGTCATTTTTTTTTTTCCTTTTTAGGGTGCGAAAAGGGGGGATTAAATTAATGAAAAACTACTCACACATTTAACAAGGGTAAAAGTTGAAATCTTGATTTTTTATGATCAAGAGAGATGTTTAACTATTCCTACTAAGAGATGATGTTTTGTCTTTTCTTATAACCTTAAACTGTAAAGTTTAAATAGTTTAGCAGTCATAAAATTAACTCTTGAATTATAGTTGCTTCTTATTTCAAAAATCTTCATCAGAATTCATAATTGTTTCTTTGTCTTTAAATCTATAATTCTTTTTGAAACTTAAGGATAAGGATTTATACTTCCCTCCATATGCTCCCCTCTTTATGTGCTTTGATGATAAGCTTTATGGAAGGCAATTAGTGGTTAGAAGGTTACTTGGCCAAACAACGATGGCCAAAGGGATTAGCAGGGGGCTACCAACATGATACTAATTAATTGGAGGTTACCTATAAGCTCATATTACTAGGGGATAATGGGCTTTACAGTATTCATAAGTACTATAATGGGCTTTATAATGTTTGTAACTGCTCTATTGACGTAATCTATTTATTAGTATACCATTACTGATAGGTTTTCTGATAAGAAAGCTTTCATCCCGGAGGATCTGCTCTCGGACAGGTGTCTTGGAAGAGTTCACGGAGGACTTTTGCTTGGAAACAGTTTTTGTTACCAAAATATTTTGGTATTGCGTATGCCAAACTTATTTGAAGTGTTGGAAGTCCAGACTTCAAATAAGTATCGACAAAAATAAAGATTTACTTCAAATTTTATTTTGCAAGACTTGTTTGCACTAGTTTCTTTTTTTTTTTTAAATATGTTTTTCACTTACCTTTTTTTTTTTTGTTTTTTTTCTCAAATTTGTTATATATATATTTTTATTTATAGTTTCTAAATAGGGCATGCTTATAAAGGGTACACATTGTATTTTGGTGTATGAATATCCCCACTCTAAGAGTAACGATATTTGTACCCCACTAAAGTTCAATGTACACTGTCAATATGTGCAATGCCGCAGCGGTGACTGCACAGCTCGAGACCAAGTTTAGTCCCAGATTCGACACCCTTTTGCCACTAAGTTGTGGCTAACTTACCCCACATTTGTGTGATTCTTTATGAGAGTTGTTTTTCGACTTCCCCCACATTTGTGTGATTCTTTATGAGAGTTGTTTTTCAAACCGTGTTATTAGTATTCTATCCCGTTTTGTTTCGATAATCCTCCGAGTCAATCTTAATAATAATAAAATGAAAAAAGGTTGCATATACACCCGTTTTATACACATCTTTTAAAAAATTATTTTAAATAATTAAAATTATAATTATAACTCATTTAACGTGATAAATTTACTGAATAGAAGAACACGTAGGTCGAAAAACCAGGCCAAAATATGTTATTTCCAACTTGGGCTCTAACATATTAAGATATAAGGGTTTTGTTGAAATCTAATCATTTTTTAATAACTTATTTAAAAAATAATATATTTTTTTTTAAATCCTAATCTCAAGGTAAATAATCTCAACCTTTAGATTTGGAATCTCAACTTTCAGGTTATGAGTCTTAGTATTAATTCAAATCAATATCAATTTTAGAGTTTGAGATTTTTTTAACAATAAAAAAAAAAAAGTTAGGTTTTAAATAAACTCTTTAAAATAGATTATTTTATGTATTTTAAAATCGATTATTTTATATATTTTCTCGATGTATAAAGACAAGTTATCCATACTTTTTCATAATTGCTCAACTTTCGAGCAGTCCAAGGCAAGTCAATGAAAGACAAATAAATAATTAAAATTTGGAGTTCTTTCCAGCTAACGTTTTCCACGTGAGTGCCTATCTTACAAGGCCAGCGAATTGGCGCTCGACGTGTCGGCGGAGCCTAAAAGCTTGGCCCCATTAAAGGGCCCAGCCATGGGTTTAACCAAGCGCATCAGCCTTACATTAAAAAATATAAAAAAATAAGATGAGATTTTTCTTTTTTACGTGAGAACAGTCTCCAACTTATATGTGAATAATTTTCTTTTAAATAGGAGTCTATTTTCGGATCACATATCTAATATATGATGATCTCGTTTGATTATGATTATTGTTTAGATTAATTTTAATTATATAATATATTAAAAAAATTATTAAATTAGTCATACATCAAGATATTTAATATATATATATTTTAAAAATAATCGTACCATATTCAAAAGATAATTGAGATCCTATTATGATTGAGATAAACATCTTTTATAAGATTAAAAATTATTTATATTTAAATAAAAGATAATTTATATATATATAAAATAAAAAATTTCATAATTTTATTAATAAAAAAAATATGGCTAATCATGAAGAGGATTCAGCCTTTATCACTCAACTGACCCTCTTGCTGCTCTCGACCTTTCATCAGTTTCTAAAATTCTGCCAACATACAACAATTGGGCCCGATTAGTTGAAGTTCTGCTTTCTGCTTTTTTAAAGCAGGAAATAATTAATGAACATTTCCCTTTCGAAAAGAAAGTAGAAAATGATTAATAGTCCCGTTTCCTCTTTGTTGACGTTTAAGTCAGTATTGGTCTCTCTCCCATGAACAGTATGATCCTGGATAATTTTTAATCATTCACCAACAACGTTGGCACTGTTCAAATCTTTTATATCCACGCAATTCTGACATATGGCTTAATTAATGTTCAATAGCTGTCGGTGCCCATAAAGGCGGCAATTAAAAACATAAATTTATGATCGCACTACCTCGTAACACATGTCATGTAACTGTTTGCCTAGTTCATCCTACAAAAAGTTACGAGAGTTTTTTTCCTTTATCATAAAAGTTATAATAAATGTCTAATCCGTTTTATAATTGTCTCTAGTTTAATCTTGTTAGATTTCTAATTCATGTCAACTTTAAGAATAAAAAAGAAAAACGTAAACGTATATTAGCTTATGAGTTTGTACACTTTTTCTTCCACTTTAGCGTATAAGTTTAAATCTCATATTTTACATATATATATATATATGAGGAGTTCTAATTATGGGAGATAATATGAAAATAAATATCCTTCATTTATATAAACAAAAATCAATAATGATATGACTCCCAAATTGGTTGATGTGGTGGCCAAACAGCCCATTTTTCATAAGTAAATGAAGGTTTGAGTAATTTCGATAAGAGTGAATTGTACGACATCCCCCTCAGATTTGCTCAAAAACAGATGAAAATATAGTTATATTTTTATTACACAAAACCCTCGTACTTAACTTAACTTTGGTTAACAATGAAGTGCATTTTGGTCTTCTCCTAGGATCCATACTATCTCCACCAATCTGAGCCACTCACCATTATCGTCGGTCTTCATCGCCTCTCACCCACCATTAAAACTTTTCATTTCTCTCCTTTCTCTCTTCTCTCTCTTCCTCTAGTTCATTCCTCCACTCCATCGATCTGAACTTCCCGTTCCTCTAATCTGTTCGTCTCCACCATCACACAGCTCTATCACTCTCTTCCCTCTCCACCGTCGCGCAAATCTGACTTCCCATTCCTCCAATTTGTTCGTCTCCACCATCGCACAACTCTATCACTCTCTTCCCTCTCCACCGTCGCTCAGATCTGGCTTCCTGTTCCTCCAATCTGTTCGTCTCCACCGTCGCACAGCTCTATCACTCTCTTCCCTCTCCACTGTCACCCAGATCTGGCTTCCCGTTCCGATCTGGACGATGACGCTGTATCACTCTTTTCATGTTTATTTTTGGTTTCTGTGTGTATGTTTGGGTTTTATGTTTGTAGATGATGAAGATGGTTTTTTTTTTTGTGTTTGGTTTTCTGTGGTGGACGTGTGATGGAGCTGTGTGGACTGGAAAGGGAAGAGACGGAAGAGAGAAGAGAGAGTTTTATGTGTTTGGTTTGTGTGGTGAACCTGTGATGGAGCTGAACGAACTGGAGAGGGAAGAGAGAGTTTTCTGTGTTTGGTTTTCTGTGGTGGACGTGTGATGGAGCTGTGTGGACTGAAGAGGGAAGAGACGGAAGAGAGAAGAGAGAGTTTTATGTGTTTGGTTTGTGTGGTGAACCTGTGATGGAGCTGAACGAGAAGCTGGACGGACTGGAAAGGGAAGAGAGGGAAGAGAGAAATGGAGAGTTTTCTGCGTTTGGTTTGCGTGGTGATCGGCGATGAAGTTGGTCGGCGATGGTGAGCGGGTGAGATGATGAAGAGAGTCATTTTCCAGATCTCGAGTGAAAGGACTGAATTACCCTTCACTGAGTTAACGTTGACAAAAGTAAATGTTAACTATGGGGGTTTTGTGCAATAAAATCATAATTATGTTTCCATTTGTTTTTGGACAAATCTCGGGGGGGTAACGTGCAATTTGCTCTTTCGATAAATATAACCGTACTTATAATATAAAAAAAAAAAGAAGAAATTCAATAATATAAAATAGTACATTATTTTATTCGTACAGTGAGTTATGACCCTACATCATAAGATTTTTTTTTTCCTTTTTCGTTTAATCGTTCGAATGGATAGGAATGGATTTCGCTTAATAATTTAGGATAAAGTTGTTCATTTATTTTATATAGACAGAAAAGAAAAGAAAGGAAGAAGGGTTTTATATTAACATTTGTTTAAAATATAATTCAAGGAAAAGACATGAGACATACAATGGTTACATCAACATTTGTGATTTCTACAATAAAGGTTGTTTTATTGGATTATAATTTACTCTAATCTCATTTCTGCATTAAACATAATATCTGAGAACTGAAACATGTAACACTGACACACATAGTACAAGCATACGTACGTAATAATGACCATCAATGTTGATGAGTGAATTCTAGGGGGCCTAGTTAATTACTCACAATTTATGCGGTTTGAGAGCATCATATGTTCTTGGTGGTGGAGCTTCAACCATTGATGTTTGACCAGATGTCTCAGTTTCACCTGAAAGATAACTATTACTCTTACAGGGCAAGTAAGTCATGGATTTCGGGTCCGGACAGCTCCTTGGCCTGGAGAAGAATTTACGGCAATGTTCTGGTGATCTCTGGTTTGGAAGACCCAAAATGCAGTTCATACTAACATCAAGCCTCTTTCTACTTATCAGTTTCCTGCATTCAGGCCCTACCTCTGTAAAATAGTTTTGTGACAATGACAGATTTGTTAGTTTAGGCAGCTTGCAGACCATTTCCGGGACGGGGCCATAAAACTGGTTCCTGGCCAGGTTCAGGATCTGCAAACTAGCCAAACAAGCGAAGGAGCGCGGTATAGGGCCTGTCAATTTGTTGGTGCTGAAGTCGAAGAGGGTGGCATTGCTCAGGCGTCCTATTTCGTACGGCAAGCACCCTGAAAACCTGTTGTTGAGGAAAAGCACTTCCAGGAGATTCTTAGCTTGGCCAATGCTTCTTGGAATAGAACCTGTGAACTTGTTGTTAGCAAAAGTGATGTAGAGGGCTGTCGTGGAGCCAAGATTCTGAGGGAGCTGTTGGGTGAATTTGTTGTCATTGATGAAGAGTGCATCAAGCCTCAGGTTGAACAATCCTGAGGGAATTGGCCCAACAAATGAGTTGAACCTGAGGTCCAGGAAGGTCAAATCCTTGGCAGATAGAACTTCCATTGGGAACTCGCCTGACAACTTGTTGTTGCTCACATCAAGCTCGTAGAAGTACTTCAGCTTTGACGTGCCTTTCGGGATTGTATAAGTGAAATTATTGGAATTGGCATGGAAGATAGCCAAGTCTTCCAATTGTTCAAGGAAGCTAGTGAGGTTGAGTTTTGGTCCGTAAAAATAGTAGCCATTGAAGTCTGCTCCAGCAACCGCGTTCACCTTGTAAAATGGATGCTTATCACAGACAAATCCCTCGTATTTGCAGACGTTTTTGCCTCGCCATGATTTACGAATGTTTTGTGGATCAGAGGTTATTGTATTCTTGAATCTCTGAATTACTCTGCGAGCAAGTTCAAGTCGCAAATTTGTTGGTGCAGGCCTTGGTGGAGGGCGCGGTGAGGGTGGAGGAGGAGATGGTGGTGGTGGTGAAGGTGGAGGAGGAGATGGTGGTGGTGGTGAAGGTGGAGGAGGAGGAGGAGGAGATGGTGGTGGTGGTGAAGGTGGTGGAGGAGGAGATGGTGGTGGTGGTGAGGGCGGTGGAGGAGGAGATGGTGGTGGTGGTGAGGGTGGTGGAGGAGGAGGAGGGCATTCAGGTTCAGGAGGAGGAGGTGGGGGGCATTCAGGTTCTGGCAGGGGAGGAGGACAAAAATTGCAATCAGGTCCAGGAGCAGGATTGCCGCCGCCTATGATGATTTCAATTGCTTCCCTCCTTGTCTCAATCACTAAATCATCATCAGTAGCTACCACATGATGATGTAGCACACAAGAATTGAGAATGAGAGTGAACAGCAACAATGAAGCAGACAAAGAAGAAATGGAGCTCATCTCTTTTTCCTTTTTTCGGTGACCTCCACAGGACTCTTGAGCAGATTGCTAAAAGAGAAGGATATTTATATACAAAACAAAGACAGTAGACAACAACTGAGCAAACTCTCGTGTATATAGAGAGAGTGACGGACAGAGTGTTCCTGTTCATTAATATCACTTTTTACTGGTTGTTGCATTTCATTTTCATAGAGAAAAGACATCTTCTTTCTGCTATCGTTTGTCATTTGAATCCCTGAATTTTTATATATTTTCTCCACCTTCCTGGTAGGTCCTAAAATTTATGGTTGGCTTCAACTTTAGCCTTTTTGTTGCCCGCTAGTGGGTTTCGCATTCAAGGATATGAAATTTCACAAAAATACTGGATTTGAAAATTCAAAGGTTATCCAAGAATTACATAATTCACTCAACCAAGGATGATTGCTATTGTTTGGTTTAGAAGGAAAGCTTTGGTGCACGGACATATGACATCAAGCCTCAAGGCTGCTTTAATTGTAACTTGATTCCATAAACATAAAAATAACATAACCATCTTATGATTGAGGAATTGTCAATGATTGAAACTGGATCTGAGCCAGTTAAAAGATGATAATAATTTATAAAAAAAAAACAAAACAAAAATGGACACGGTTCATATGAAGGGGACCAACATCTTGAACCTAGTGGCCAAGCCGGACAAAGCAAGTTTTGTATGGCATGCGTACTCTTATTCTGGCAAACACAATCCAGTTGATACTAAAAACTATTCAGTACCTATATCCTGCCAAATTTCTCTTCACATGCAGAACATGTAATATATAACAGCAATAATGCAACATTTGAATTTTCAGCAGGCATGTATGACATATAGGCATGTAGGCAATGTCTAGTATGCAGGATATTGAACAAAAGGAATTTATATATACAAATTTATCATTTTTAATTCATTAATTCATACCTCAACTAATAATTCAATCCAATTTTACATATTAGAAATAACTATATGCGATACGGAATGTTGCAGTATTTAACTAGTGGTGACTGATAAGTAACAATCAAGGTGGGGTTAAAAGATTTTCCTAGCAACTGTCAATTTAAACTTAGTTGCAGCACACCCAGATAAGCTTAGGGACCAATCACAAAATGCTAATTAATCATGTCATGTTCTTGAAAGATAATATAGAAATTTTTATGGTTGATAAATATATGAAGAAAAGTCAATCGCGACAAACAGTGACATTGAAGGGAGGTGTTAATTGCCCACCTGTAGTTGATCAACTGTCCCCCACCAAGTGCAAGATAATGGATGAAATGTTGTGCTCACAAAATTGACTAATTAATTAAGGATCTGAAAACTGCCATAAAAAACCTTTATTAAAACTAAGCATGTAAGTTTTTGAGTCCATTTGAACACGATATATGATATAATTCTAAAGTGAACCATTAAATACAATTGAAAAAGGGTTGCTTGTTGATTAAGTACTCTCATCAGATCACTCATCATATATGCTACTTGCATTCGGATTAATAACTTTGACATTCTTTTGTTTACTTTCATTAAATGATATAAATGTTTGATTGTATGGTTCCGGTACGTAGTTACACAATTAATTTTCCCAATTAATCTCTACATTTCACCATCAAATAGTCGCATCACATCAATTAATATTTTCAAGTTTAAACGGCAGAATCTTTTCACTTCATTCTCTTTTAATTGTCACATCATTTAGTACATTTTCTTATAATAAATGTGATTGTGTACCCCTACCCATATGATGATAAGGGTCAAGTTTCACAATTCGTATTTTATAAGCATACGTGAGTAGTTTTTTTTTCTTTTATAGTAGTAATTATCCTCGATTATAAGAGTAAATATCTATACCACATAAATAGTGATTTATAATTGGTTTAAACCAAAAAATTTTAACGGATAGAAAAATAATATCTGTTTTGTCAACTATTAGTTACCACTAATTTATATCTAAAAGGTTTAAGTTAATTAGAAAGGGTCAACAAGTTTAAGCTAAGTACAATCTCACAATAGAGTCAAAATTAAGATTCTCTAGTCTCTGGTATAATAAGAGTTTAATTCCATGTTAATTAGCACTAAATCCAAAAGCTTAAACTAAAAGAAATTAACCCAATAATAGTAAATAGGATATGTTAAAACTGTGCAACAAAACTAATTAATACAATTAAACCGAACACAACCTGCCACAGCAGTTCGCATGCAAGTATATATCACAGCAATATTGCTGCCTTCGATTTTTAAGTAGACATGCATAAAGAGTGTGTGGTACATAGGCCTCAACCATATTAGAATCGACTGTGATCCTAACAAAAAGGTAATACTTTTCATTTGAAGACTACATATAAAGAAATCATTTTATAAAGAAAAAAAAAAATCCCAATGAAACCTACTCGAATCAATTTGGATACTAGAAATAACAAGAATGACAATATAAAACCAAACACCAGTGAATTTCATTCCCATATTTGGGATGGTTCAAGCTGAAAACAAAATAGCTTCAAGAAAGACAATTATTTAATCAGTATGCCATTTCACATAAAAGAATGGTCCGCATGGACACAGGACAAAAGAACTTTAGTGAAAAGCGATGATGTGAAAAATACAGTGACTAAATTAATGGTTGGTGAAGATGCTGAAAATATAAGAAATCGAGCTATGGCACTGAAAGGGATGGCAAAAAAAGAGACTGAAGAAGGAGGATCATCATACTCAGATCTCAATGCTTTGCTAGAAGAACTGAAGATTTGTCATTGAGTTAAGCAAATTTAAGTGCTTGATCTATAGACAAACGAGCTATGAATATACAAATAAGTCATTAGGGAAGTAACAAGATATCATATAAAATAAAACTGTATATTGTATTCTCTTTGTTTCTGTAGATCGGAACAGTAATTATTCTGCTTTATGGGGAAATAAAAAAACACGTTTTCCCTGATAAACAGTTTTTAATCATATACTCAATTAAATGTTTAAAAGATTACCAGCAAGACAAATCATCAATACATTTAAAAGATAAATGGGACACGCAAATGTATATCCTGCCACTTTCACTTCCCATGTAAAATACATATCGCATTTGAATTTTCAAAGACATACCGAACACTCAAATGTACAAAACATGATAATGATACATTTGAATTTTCAAAGATTTAAAATGTAGGCATGTATGGCAGTGTTTGGTAAGCACGCATGGATGAAAGGAATTGATATACCTAATTACCTCTCTGTGTACTTTGACTTCAGTTGAATGTTGAAAGAATTTTTGACAATTGAATATTATTTTAGTTTTAAGCAATGCTATAATTTCTAATTCAATCATAACTTAACTAATAATTCGAATCAATCTAAATCTATCCAATCCTAAATACTAAAGTATTCATATGCAAGCGTCGGAGTTGGTGCAATGATAAAATGCTGCCCTCACCTATGTGTTAACAACAAGGTCATGTATTTACATGTGCAGCCGCTAGTAGAATGTAAGTTTCTCTCTCTCATGCGATATGGGTTGTTCTCTCCTGTTTTTAGAGCTAATTATTAGACTGTATCTCAAAATCATATGAGAGTTAATTTTCGGGACTGCGTCTTAAAATCATATCCTAATTAATCCTGAACTGTCCCTTAGACAAAGTATCAGAAATCAAATAAATAAATATATATATATATATATGCGCAATACTGAACGTTGTAACACTTCACAACCGGTGACTTATAATCACGGTAGGGTCTAAGGGCTTTCCAAGTGACTGTCAATTTCAGCCCAGCTGCACCATACACATATAAGCTTGTAATATTCATCACAAGAACCATATTTTTTGAAAGATTGTTTAGAAGTTTTTATGGCCGATGAATATATGAAAAAAAAAATGTCGAATTGTGACAAACAAGGGCATTTATGCAAGGTGTTGATGCCCATATGTAATTAAATGTCCCCCACCACATGCAAAATTACTAACGAAAAGTTGTCATATAGCTTAGCTCATAAGATTGGCAAATTGATGATCTAAAAATTGCTATCAAAATATTTAATTAAAAGTAGCACGTAAATTTTGAGTCTATTTGAACGCAATATACGGTATATTTTTGGACTAAACCATCAAAGATGATAAGCAAGAGAACCTTGCTGATTCAGTGCTCAAGGCAGATCACTCACTAGATATGTCATTTGGATACATGTTAATAAAATTTGCCGTAACTGTGAAAAATTTTTAAATGTAGTCTCATCTTGTAAATGTACTCATTCCTCGAAAGTAGGATTATAGTTCTTATCTCTTATCATACATATTGACAGTGTATAAATATAACAGTTAACAACTAACCTTTGAAGAACAAACTTGGACTCCAGCATTAGCATATTCATTCTATAATTCATTAATTCAACTCGAAAGTTTTAACTTTGCAAGCTGGCTCAAAAAATCTGTATTCGCTGTTTAAGTATATGATGTTCCACGAAATTCAACTAAATGTTTCTCTACATACAGAGAAATCGACCTTGCAGGCAACTTGTTTGCTGCCTGTTTGGTGGGACCAAAAACCAAATAAAAATATAGTATTTGTTATGGTATGTACATCTTTTCCCTGTATAAAGTTCAATTTAATTCAAGCTTGAAGGGGACGCTGTCTGCGCCAGACGACAAATTATGTAGTGTCAAAATCCTGGCATGATGATGATGGCATCAAAGACTTCCCGGAAAGATACTGAACCGACTGCAGCATTACCAATGCATTATGCAACCCTTCCAATATAATAATAAATAACTTAAAATGGCCGAAAAATAAACAAAAGACGAAGAAAAACACAATTTTTAACTCATTGGGCATTTCATTAATCATAAAGCAGACTCAATACGTGATTGAATTGACAATGACTCAAATTCACACTTTGGATCCATCTTTCAAACCAGAAAAAAAAAATCAATTTATTTAAGGAAAAAATACTAGAAAATTTGTAGAAAATCAAGACGAGAAGTAGAGAGATCCAAATGAAAAAGCTGGAAATAAAAGAAACAAATAGAGAAGATGAAGATGAAGAGGTTGCTGTTTTTCAGTGCTCAAAATTTCATTAATTTTTATTTTTGCCCCAAAATGAAAATTGACTTGTTGAGTCAATAATAAAATGACCGTCCAACAGATATTTGAAAATTGATAGTCATGTTGATAATGTACCTTTTTTTTTTTTAACCACTCAACTTGACGATAAATAGTAAAATTGTATTGGAGTAGACTATTTTAATATAATGTGACATTTTATTTGTTCACAATCTACTAGAGTATTGAAAATATTTTTAAGTAATGAACAAAGTGACAATCCTCAAACATATCTTATTATTTTCTTTCTACAGCATCTAATTCTTGTGTTTACTTTCCAGCCTTTAGCTAAATTCATAAAATTTAATTTGAAATTTCTTCTCTATAAATGTTTGGTTGTTTCGTTACGTGGTAAATGCAATATTCTCCCCAACTAATCCTTAAATTTGACTGTCAGTCATAAACATGCGTATTACTTCAACCCATATTTTCAAGTTTAAATAGCCAAATCCCTTTATTATGCTCTTTCTGATTAAGGTCTATTATGTTGATAAATGGTTAATTAAACAGGATAATTAAAGTGGCGAGACAAAACAAAATAACAGTATTGAGACACACAACAACTGCATACTTCAATTCACAAGCAAAAGTATATGTACGTACATGTTTTTATTATTTTTTTTGAACCGATATATGTACGTACATATATCACAGCAATAATTCAACATTTGACTTTTCAAAAATTTCAAGAAATTTCTCGATATTCAAAAATGTTGTCTCTGAGTCAAATTAAACAGGAGAAAAGGTGACCACATAACGTACGCATCTAGTTTTCAAGCACTTGCCAAGAAACCAGAAGATGGGACTGTAGGGGTGGTAAAACGGGTTGATATCTCGGGTTGAGCTGAATTCGATTCGATTTATTTATGAATTCGATTTGATTTATTTATGAATTCGATCGATTCTACACGAATTCGTTTAAGAAGCGGGTAGATATTTTTGGATTCGATACGAATTCGTTTAAAAAGCAGGTCGATATTTTTGGATTCGATACGAATTCGTTTATACACGATTGACACGACACGAATTCTTTTAATCCGTTTAATCATTTAAATCGTTTAACTCGTTTAATTTGTTTAACCCGTTTAATTCGTTTAACTCGTTTAACATGTTTAATTCATTTAATCCGTTTAATTTGTTTAACTCAAATATAGTATATAATATTTCAATTAAATATTAAATCAACTATAAAATCTACATATTAAATCAACAATAAAATTTCATATCATCCACATTTAAAAACCACAACAAAGTCAAACTCAATTGAAACACAAATATAACAAATAATTCACAATCAAATATTTAAACATCTAATTCAACACATAAAAACTTAAGCATTAAATCAACTATATAAAATTTTATATCATCCACATTTAAAAATTATAACAAAGGCAAACTCAATACAAACACAAATATAATAAATAATTCACAATCAAACATTTAAACATCTAATTCAACACATAAAAACCTACACATTAAATCAACTACACAAAATTCCATATCATCCACATATAAAAATCACAACAAAATCAAAGTTAATGCAAATCCATTTAAAATAAAATGACATAACATTATCATTGTCCAACATCAAACTTTTGTCATTTAAAAATTTTATTTTCATTGATTCCAAACTCCCAAGGGACCTTCAAGCTACACAAAAAACACAAAATTAGATATTAACATTCACGATCTTAAAATTAAGAAATATAATTAAGAGAATTTACCACTGTTATAGGTAATTTAACGATCAAGCCGATTGAGCCAGGGAAGATCTACAGTACAGGTCCAATGGTCTAAAGGCTCAACAATCTGTCTTTATTTCTGATCGCCTTCCTGACAACAGATCTGTTCGTTAGACTGACTCTCCGTTTTGTTCGTATCCAAAGTCCCCCCGCTGATCGTCGATCTGCTTGCGAACAGTATTGGTAGCCTGATTAGTGATCTGTTCGTTGTCCTGCATACGACTGTGGTTAATATCGGTCCCTGATTCTGATCGTTATATCTGCTCGTCTGAGCTGATCGTTATATTTGCTCGCCTGATTTGATCGTTATATCTGCTCGCCATGATCTATTCAATAGGCCTGTTCCTTGGAGCTGTTCGTTTAGGCTGTTCGCCATAAATTGATCGACAGATCTATCCAGCTCAAGTTTATTCATTCAGAATTGATCATCTGGTTGCTCGGTGATTTCTGAGCATATTCGTATTCCTATTCGTTTGTGAAACTGTTCGCCTAGTATTATGACTGGTCACGGAAGAACTTATTCATAATCTATCCCACTAACTCTCAAAGTGTCCGACCCGTCAGAAACTCATCTGTTCGCCAGCTCAACTGGATATTCAATTCGCTAGAGAGTCCATCTCCGCCATGCCTCCCAAACCGTGAGTCAACAGAAGCCGAAGACACCATGCAAGATGCAGCTCAAAGTGTGTTATACACGCCATCTCTACCAAAGACTACAGCCAAGATTACGGTGGCCTCACCTGACCCGTACAGATTAGCCGCTTGAAATCACGCTCGGGCAGAGCTTAAAGGTGACAGTTTCAGCCACATTTAATGTAATTTCGATCGCATTAAATGCACTATCAACCGTATTAAATGAAATCCCGGCGCATTAAATGCGGTTCATCATTGTAATTTCAATTTACTGTATATTTTTGTCTTATTCTGTTTTATTGTAGCACCTCCCATTTCTCTATAAATAGGGGAGGATTTTCATTGTAAAACATGTACAATCTTTTGAGTGTCGTTACTCTACTAAAATAGTGAGAGAATGAACAGTGGACGTAGGCATCTAATTGGGCCAAACCACTCTAAAATCTCTTTGTGTTTTTCTCCTTGCCTCTGACCTTTTCTTCTTTACTTCTTTTCTTCGTATATTCAATATCCACTATCCAAAGCTGCAATTTGGGCCCAGAAACGAACCTCGTTGACTAGGATCCAAATCCAGAAGTCAACAACCACTAAGTGAAAAAATTTGGTGTTGAGCCTTCTACTGATTCACTAGGGACACTTGCATTAGGGGGAGCTTCATTAATACTTAAATTCAATATATCTTCAGTAACGTCTTCTAGCGAAACAATTTCTCTCTTTACAATAATTAATGACGAAAGTAACTAAAAAATAATGAAAGATAATTAAAAGAAATCACTAGCACAAAATTAGTGTGTTACCTCTACCAATTATTCAATCTTGAGTGCAAATTATTGCTTCCACCATATCAGGTTTTAGTGTATTTTGATATTGATCAAGAACTCGACCACCATTGCTAAATGTTGATTCGGATGAAACTATAGATAATGAGATGCACAAAATGTCATGAGCCATGACAGAAAGCTCAGGGGAGCGAGCTTCATTAGCCTTCCAAAAAGTTAGAATGTCCAAATCAACTGATCTTTCAAGCATTTGTTATTCCAAATAAAGCTCCAATTGCGTCTTGTGAGTTGTAATGTCTCTATCACTAAGTCTCATATCAAAATCCTATCAATATATAATTAATAACAAAATAAAATATCATTAGATAGATTGTTATGGTAAACTAATATCGCAAATGTATAATAAGGAAATTATATTATTTCTTACCATCAAAACCAAGTCAAGTTAATCAATTGTGTTCATTTGTGCATTAGTTACTTGTATACTAGGAGTTGCTGATGATGTGGTGGCCTTAGAGATAGATGCCTTGATGGAACTTGTCATATACTCATCAAATAAAGAAAATAATTTACTTCTTATATGTGCCAACTTTTCTAATCCATCAATAACACCATACAACTTCTGAAACACTACCTCAACAAATTCCATCTTGTAACGAGGATCTAAGACAACAACAATTGCCAAAATAACATAAAAATCAGCCTAATATTTCTGTAACTTTTTGTACATTTGATTTGTCATTCTTTTCAAAAACTCATCGTCACTCTCCAAATGTTGCAACAAAGTCAAATGCGCCAAAAACACATTAGACATATACAAGTTTGAAGTGAGATAATTTGAACCAGAAAAAATGTTAGTTGTCTCATAAAAATAATGCAAAAATTTGTAAATTTTCTTAACTTTATCCCACTCACTTACAGAAGGATAATGTTTGTAATTGCTATCGGTCAACTCTAAAGTACACCAAGCACGTCGATAATAAAGAGCACTATCTAACATAAGATAAGTTGAGTTCGACCTAGTAGCAACATCTTGTCGGACACCTCTCTTTATGTCTAAATCAACTTGCTTGACACACTCCAAAAATTTTTGCTTCCTAACTTGAGACCCTCTCACATATTTCACACTCTCACGAATTTTATGCACACCCACATCTATCTCTTTCAATCCATCTTAAACAATCAAATTAATAATATGGGCACAACAATGGATATGCATGATTCCCCATCACAAATAAGTGCTTTACTAATATTCAATTAACCTTTTAAATTATCAATAAAACAATTGTTTGATGAAGCATTATCCAAAGTAATATAAAAAAGCTTTTTGTCAATACCCCACTCAGACAACAATGACATAACTTTATTAGCAATAGATACTCCATCATGTGGAGGAGGCATAAAGCAAAAACTCATCATTGTCTTTTGTAAAACCCAATTATAATCAATGAAATGCGCAGTTATACACATGTAACCATCAGTAGCTATGGAAGTCCATAAATCTGAGGTTAGACAAATTTAAAAATATATAAATGTTAAAAACTCATAGTTCCACTCACAACACGTTCTCGGATAAAATCCGATCCTCTTCCGAATGCCTCCGAAACTTTTCGCTTTTACCCTAAAATATCAAATATCCATTTGGGATCACTTAACTCATTCAAATAACATTCAAATCAATAAAAATCTCATTTATTTCTATTATTACCCTTTAACGTCTAAACTTTCGGATCTCAATTTCTATTCAATCGGGATTTTTGAAATCCATTTTCTCTACATGAATCCTACTTATTCTTTCCTAGGAATACCTCAATATACTCAATTTCGTCGTCGAAAATTCGGAATGAAAATCGATCGGATTAGCTTACTAATGAAAATCACTTTTCGCTCCGGATTTTCGATAACTTCAAAAATCAATCCTTTAGTGTTCTAACACCCAACTATAATTAAATAAACTGTTTCGAATGTTAAACGAACGCGTTTCGAAGGGTTTCGAAAAGTGCCCTTCAACGCGTTCGTTTAGTTCCGAAATCGATCCTAAACTTTTCATTTTCAAAATCTAACTTCAAAAGATTATTCCCTAACCTCTAAAACATCAATGTAATGCCTTAGAAACTAAAATGAAATAGGATCCCATAAAAAACTCATTTTTGACCACGACTTTCCTCTCTCATTTTATCTATTTTTCTTCCATCAAATCACTCCAAAATCATCCTCACATATCTCTCTCATCATCTCTAAGCTCAGATTCGAAAAGAAATGAAAAATATAAATGAGTTTCATATGAAATATCAAGCTTAAAACTGAGATAACTCACCAAATAGGCGATCGTTTTGCTTCAAATTTGTTGGGTTAGCTAGAGGAGATGACGAAGAACAACTTTCGTGAAGAAACCACGGTAAAATTTGGACCGGATCTTTTTCTCTTCTTCTCTCTCTCTCTCGGCGCACCTCACGACCTCTCTCCTTCTCTCTCTCGACTCACCCGACTCTCACTCTCTGTCTTTTCTCTTAATTCACGACAAAATGTGATCAACAAAAGACAAAATCACATATATATATATATATTTGATTGCTCAATTACTAAAAGATCCCTCAAGAAAATCTCACTTTATCACCTCAAACTTTCTTTAATTATATTAGTGCCCCAAAATCAATTCTATTTGTCCACTTGGCACATTCTAGTCCTCTTATTTCTTCAACCAATTCATGGATGACACATGACACAACCATAGCCATTACTTTTTAAAAGCACTTATCTCATTTCTCATTGGTTGAATTAAAATATCTTTTACTTTATTTCGTGAGTTCACCTCGTTTAATTAACACGTAAATTTCGCCTAATCACTTTGTAATCGTAACGGGGTCAACCAAATAACATCCGATTTGCGATACGAAAATATAATAAACTTCAAATAACACTACTGGAGGCCTGCGATTCGTAACTCAATTCGAATATTCATAATACCACAACATCTCCATTTAATAAAACTCACTCAATTTCCATAATTTAATATACTATTCAATTTGAAAAATATTCTGAAAATATTTCACGATTATCTAAACTTCAAATTGACCATGAAATACTCTAATTGGGTGCCTTATCTCTCAATCTCATGCTTCGCGAAATTTTTTAATAGAGTTTAGGTCACGAAAACTCAATATTCGAAAAATAGTGAAATTTGATCGAAATTTTTTGGATCTCTTGAAACTCAATCAAACGGATTTCGTTTCAGTCCCTCAAGGTCCATGACCTATTTCGGACATTTTCGGTTCTTAGGGCTCTTTTTCAAAAATTACTATTCATCCAATAATGTTTTCGTTTGAAAATACTATTAACCGAAAGTTTTCGTTTTTCACCGAAACAAACTCCAAAATTTTTTATATTCTAATCGAGTCTTAAATCATTCTTTGGCCCTATTTTCAGATCAATATTCTCTATCCTACTCAGGTACATGGAATATAATAGAAAATTAGGTTCGAGGTTTATCATACGAAGTGTGCTGTCTTTTTCGAGTAGCTTTAGTTTGCTTTAACTTGTTTGAACTTCCCACATTTTCAAGCTCATTTTCAACTTCAAGCTCATCTTCCAAATCGATAGTATCGTCTTCGAAGTCAACACTCAAGTCCATACTTGAGAACTAATAACCATGAAATCATATTACATTATACTAGAGATATATATATGAAAACTGATAAAAAATTGAAAACTACAATTGAAATACAAAATGTCTATTGCTGGTTATGGATGATGAGATTCATGTTCAAATTTTGTAATATTTGAGCTATAAATGTGATCAAAGTATTGGCAATTGCAAATTGCAGTTTCATATTCTCATAGTATACCCCAATTTTGACAAAATAACTATTTAATTTATAGTTGATTAGACTGATCCAAAGCAATTTTCAGATTAAACTTGTCGTCGTAAAAGGAATATGAAATGACTTATAGATATTGCTTATTGAAATCAAGTCATATGACAAAGACTTTGATAATGTAAATATCTAAGAAGTGTTTCAGATTAATATGCCTCTATCTTTTCATATGAGATGCAGTTTCACATCACATCATATTGCTTATATTATAACATTCAAGCTTGTTTTGTTAATTACACCGCAATATGTTTTACAAAAAGAACTAAAGAATTTTTACTTGTTTAATTTTATTATCTTATAAAATATAGTAATTAGTTTGGTGAATAATGATTGCAGTTAGAATCTGGTTGATATTGAATCCCCTCTTTAAGACACGTAAAATATTTGAAACTAAGATAATATATTTTTCTTATATATATGACTTGATTGTACCTACCAAACAAAATGCATTTCAGTACACAAAAAGCAATATAGATTACACATAAAGAAAACTACAATCGATACAATCTATGTGATGACTGGACTGATACAATCCATGTGTTCAAAAGACTGAAAACTATAATCGATACAATCGCAATACAGATTACACAAAAAGAAAATGAAAGAGAAGGAACCTGAAGCTGGTCAAGGTGATGACTGGACCGAAGGGCTACCAAGAGCGAGACAGCGGTGATCGTGACGGAGAAAGGAGTGATTTGGTGGGATGGATCGACTCGTCGTCGATGTCGTTAGGTGGTCGTCGATGTTCGTGTCGTCGGTGTTGTCGTGTCGTCTGTGTCGTCACGTCGTCGAGTTGTCACTCGTCGTCGGTGTGGTGTTGTAGTGTCATCGTTGCTTTCACAGTGTTGTCGCGTCGTCGTGGCTTTCACGGTGTTGTCGTGTTGTCGTTCTAAGGAAAAAGGAGGAAGAGGGTGGAGTGGTGGACCGGTGGACGGTGGCACTAGGAAGATGGTGTCGTCGTTCACGGTGTACACTGTGTACGCATTAGGGAGCTGTCGACACAAGCAAAACAGCAAAATAGATGGCTTGAGTTAGGGATTTGTTAAGTATATATATATATAAACGTATAATTACACTTTAAACCTTCTAATATGTTAAATTATAATTTGACCCCAATTTTAATCGTATCAACCCGCGATTCGTTTATCTAAACCCGATTCGATTCGTTTAATAAACGGGTTAGACGGGTTGATACAATTACGACACGAATTCATTTAACCCCAACCCATACCCATTTATTTTTAGTGAATTTGTGTCAACTCGTCGTATCATAACCCATATTACCACCCCTAGATGGGAGTCAAGACAACAAAACATAAACGGCAAGACTACGTAGTTTCACATCATTATGTAAGCACATCAACAAAGTATTGTACTCATAAATTTCTTCTTCTTTTTCTTCAGTTTTGCATTCCACTTTCATTGACCATTTATCATCTATTCTAAGCCGTTAACTTTTCCTACAATGCTACATATGGATTCAGAGGCAAGCAAGATACAAATGCTATTCTTACCCTTTTTGGCTCAAGGCCATTTGATCCCAGCTGGCTCAAGGCCATTTGATCCCAGAAGCATGTCAGAACAAGAACTCAGTCACTTCTCCAGAGATGGAACTGAGTTTCTGCAAGGCCATCAGCCTGCTCCAGAAACCATTCCAACAGCTTTTAGAACAATGCCGCCCTCATTGCCTCGTGGCAGACATCATGTTTCCATGGGCAACAGAAGCTGCAGCCAACTTTGGAAAGATGAAAAAGAAAGAGAATTTGCTGGAATGAATATTATTGATATTGAGTCATGTATTTGTACAGGGAGAATACTAATTACTCTTACAAGTTAGGAATCAATAACTACATTACAGGATGTCTAGCTACAAGTCAGGTATTACAATAGGAAAGATAATATACATTGATTATCTATTACTAAATATAGAAGATATGAAAGTTTGACTTCCTAACAATTCCAAGGCTGTGTTTCCACGGAACTGGTCTTTTCGCTCTTTCTCTCATACATTTCTTAAGACAGCATAAGCCTTACAAAGCCATAACATCCGAGGTCGAACCCTTTACGGTACCTGACCTACCGCACAAGGTAGAGTTGACAAGACAACAACTGCCAAGTTCAATAAAAGAAGAAACAAACAATGAATTAATGAAAAAGATAGACCGATGTTTACAAGCTGAGATGTTAAGCTTTGGGGTCCTTGTGAACAGTTTCCATGAACTGGAGCCAGTTACTCAGAACACTACAGGAAGGTGACAGGACAGAAGACATGGAACATTGGCCCAGTTTCACTCTGCAACAGGGACTTCAACGACAAAGAGCAGCGAGGACATGTAGCCTCTATTAGTGGGCATGAATGTTTGAGATAATTAGACTCGAAGCAGCCTAACTCAGTTCTCTATGTATGCTTTGGAAGCACGATGCATTTTTCTGCTGCTACGCAGCTGTTTGAGATTGCTATGGCTCTTGAAGCTACTGGACAGAACTTCATTTGGGTTGTGAGAAAGGAAGATGAAGACAAGGAAGAATGGTTGCCTGAAGGATTCGAGAAAAGGGTGGAAGGGAGAGGTTTACTAATAAGGGGATGGGCGCCCCAAGTGCTGATTCTTGATCATGAAGCCACTGGAGGATTTATGACTCATTGTGGATGGACTCGGTTCTGAAGAGTGTCACTACTGGGGTGCCAATGGTCACATGGCCTCTCTCGACAGAGCAGTTTTATAACAAAAAGCTGGTTACAGATGTTCTCAAAATAGGAGGTGGAGAAGGAGCGCAGGAATGGTCTAGATGGTTAGATGAAAAGAAAATTATAGTGGAGAGAGATGATGTAATAGAAGCAGTGACAAAACTAATGGTTGGTGAAGAAGGTAAAGAAATGAGAATGCGAGCAGGGAAACTCAAAGAGGTGGCTAGGAGGGCTACTGAAGAAGGAGGATCCTCATATAATGATCTCCATGCTTTTCTAGAAGAACTGAAGTTAACATGCCATTGAAACAAGAAAATAGAACCGCGAGTGTTAACAAAACTCATACATCAACTATATCATTATATTGTTTCAAAGACTGTTATTGCAGAAGTCCTTCCACTTTTTTTCCTCTCAAACTGAGAGGCAGAGAGCTATCAGTATACAATAAATCGTTGTTAGGGAAACAAAATATCAGAGTTGTGGATTTTAAAGTTATGTGTTAGGTTTTGTACGCACGGATTTGTGGTTTATAACACACTTTAGATGAATTATTTGTGTACCGATATTAAATTTTCACCTTCAATAAGTGAAATAAGATCAATACACTGTTCTAATACCTTTTTTTAAGTGAGTTTTTGCAGGTGTATATACATATAGAACTTTATTTGGTTAATAAGAATTGTCATTATTGTGTTTTTTGTAACAAAATAAAATGTTTAATATCATCAAAGTCTCTTGAAAATACTTTAATAATAGAAACAAACATATTTTTGCAATCCATATTTCCAGCAGTATGGTCCATCCTGAGACATCAAATATGTTGCGTCCCTAAATGCATTTGTGACAGTTGCCAATTTAACTACGCTGTTCTCTTTTATAGATTCATAATAACATAACAATTCTGCAGATTGTTATTTGGTTCAAAAATATAAGTTTGGCTTACAGCTTGTCTTACGTACTACTTTAATAATTTCACTGCTAGTCTCAAGTCATGCTGACTGGTAAGTTTCAGGCTTGATCTGCAACACTTAAATCACTTTTTGCATCTATTTTATGGGGTAGCTTTCTATTTTCTTTTGTTTTTGTGCCGAAGTGAGATACAGATTCATAATTTCTCTTTTTGCCGCAAGTCTCTAACAGCTGTTGTGTTGCTGCGGGCTTTTTTCAATGGTTTTAGGAGCTGCAATGTTTCTGGGATGCTAAAGATGCTATTGGCAGCCTATTTTGGTCATGCAGTCTTTCTTTTGCAAGCACTAATTTTCTCAATCAGTAATTTGTTCTAATTGCAACTGCTTTCTTTTGTTATTGGTGGTTTTGGTTGTTCTATTTCCATACATGCTCCTTGACTTCTCTATAGTTTTCTTATAGATAATGTATAAATTTCCTTGCATACTTAGAAAAATGAAAAGAGTTTCGTGTGCCAGTCAAAACACAAACCATAAAGCAATATAGAGAATGCATACCAACAACTCCAATGAAAAAATAAGACCATGACCTTGAAACAAACTCTCTTAGTGGACTGTATTTTAAACCAAATTGTCCGTAAGGATGTTCAGCATGCCATCATCAAGTCATTTTCTAGAGTTCCAAGGCATTAGATATTGACCAGATAAGGAAAGGCAGTAACAACAAACAGAAGAAAAGAAATAAGATCATAGAATATATGCATGTTGTTCTCAAGCACTAACCAAGAAACCAAAAACACAACATCAGACAACATACTTGGAGAGAAAGAATCCTTTAATGCCATTCTGAGTAGTCAAATGGTCAATTAAAGGCCGCATAACATATCCAAGAGATATAGTTACTGTAATATATATATATATATGAGCATTTTTTTCCTTTCCTCTCCAAAATATATGGTATATAAGTTGATCTCAACCCCCACATTTAATTGGTCGGGTTGAGCAAGCATTACACTGAAACAATGGGTTTTGGGTTTCGATTGGATTGGATTTGATAGTGACCCAATATTTGGGCTGCTGTTTTAGACTTTGCTGTCAAATCATCTATTGGACTTGTACTTCTTGATTTGACAACTACAAATTAATATACTATCATTTTTAATTATATTTTAAAAAAGAAAAAAATAAACATTTAGAAATAACTTATATGCAGAATCCCAAATAGTGGCCTGGAGCAACTTAAATAACTCATATTCTTCAAAGATTAGCTCTCAGAATACACACACAAAAAAATAGGAAAAAAAAAAATTCCAAATAACCATTATAGTTCTTCATATATATTCATTATTCATGTTAACTAGGGGAAAACTTTCCAGCATCTGCCGACCAAGTCAACTTATATTATCATGAAAATTGTTGAATGGCTATACAAAATCTCAAACACATACTTAACCATCACAAGTTAGATTTCGTTAGTAATATATAAGGATCTGTTCATTATGGTAGCACTCAAAAGTAGGATTAGGACGAGGAAAAGAGAACGAAAACCCTTGATGCTAAGAGCTACTTTCAGCTGACTAAATTCGAGTCCATTAAACACCATTGGTCAGACAGATGTACAAAAATAGGATAAACCTCCTATTTCATAATAGGGGACAACATGTATGTAAACGGATGAAAACTTAGGAAACAAGCAAGTCATTCATAAGATTCTGCATAAAAGGTATTTTTGGGACTCCATATCTTTTGATAAAAAGGAGTTATGAAGCGTGCCATAAGTAGTTGGAAACTTGTCATTTGAAGACTCCAAGAGAAAGTTATGACCAAATACATATTAGTGGTTTGTATTCAATAGGTTTTTCTTATTGACCAAGTTTTTTTTATTTTTTGTTATTAGTTGCTTATTTCTTGTTGGTAGTTGTTTGCATTTATTTATTTTTTTATTTTCCATATTTGGAGGGTACCAAGAATGTATATACATATTAGACTTATATAAACAAAAAAATAGGATGAATTTGATGAAAGAAATATCATATCTCTCTTTTTGTTCTTCATGAACATATGATCTTATTAAGCTATGTTTATAGCGATCAAAAACCATGATTTGTCTCTTATATTCTTATCTATGTCTTGGGAATGATATCAATATCATTCTTTTATAACTTTAGTTCTTGTTTGACGACATATAATCAACGGGTTAAGATTTCTTTATAACTTTGGTTCTTGGTTGTTATATAATCAATGGATTAAGGTTCCTTGCGATAATTTTTGTTCTTGATTATCATATATTCAATAGGTCAAAATTTTTCATAATTTTAGTTCTTAAATGACATAATTAATGAGTTAAAGTTTTCGTTATAAACCTGTTTTAATCTTTTTTGAGGTTGTATTTCGATTTGATTGTGGATTGTCTTTATATAGGAGGCATTGGTTGGTATTAGAGTTTTCAGAATTAATTCAAGTTTAAGTTATCAATTTAATTTTCTTGTGTCTTGCATATCACCTTTGTTTGTTTCATCATATCCATTTGTTTTTCCTTGCTGTTCGTATCACCAAATCTTTGTTTGTATCAACATTTATCTATTCATATCTTTATATAAATGCTGCATCAATTAGTATCAGAGCCTTGACTATTAATTCAAATTCGGTTATCTAATTTATTTTTCTTGTTTCTATTTTTCTTTTAATTGTCGCACTATTCTAGTTTGATTATGTAACGGATCGGCCCCGCCTGTCCGGCCAGTCCAGCTACCCGGCCTCTGCCGTGTGGTTCTTTTGGCAAGTACTATGGGATCCCCTTACTCCATTTTCATACGTCCCTCTGACCACTCGAACCCATGCACTAAAGGTTTAAGTGCAAATGGGAAGCATGACTGGGACCAACTGAGCTAGTACACACCTTGCATTCCCCATATACTTAAGCCCTCAAGTCATGGGTTCGAGAAGGTGTGGGAGGCACTGCCCCACCACCATCATACACGGTAGGGTTTCTCACAATGGCTGATCATGATCCGGTTAGGTATAGTTATTTCATTGTATCCAACATGACAGGTTTCGTGGCTTCTCTTAGCATCATTTTTTTGTTGATAAGTGGCTTGTCGTTTCAGTATAGGCTTTACGTGTGGGAATTGATGGTGATAATATGGGTTGCGGTCACCGCAATGGCTTTGACTTATTTTATATTTCTTATTATTCTCACGTACTCTCAAATTTCGTATTCCACTACTACCATTCTTCTAACGGTGTGGTTTGACTTGGTGATAATTCTTCTTCTTAGGCATATGATATGCATCATAAAGAAGGCAGTGAAGTGGGTTTGGAAATTAGTGGAAAGACGGAGAGCTACTTCAAGCTCAGTGGCCTAAAAACTAGTTAATATGTCCAGTATAACATTATGGACTTATCTGTGTCAAGTGTTGTTTGTTGTAATCTTTTTTATGTGTCTTTTTTGGTTGTTGTGTTTATATCGTTTTAGATAATCTAGAGTCTTTGTGCCAAGTGTTGTTTGTTGTAATCTTTTTTATGTGTCTTTTTTGGTTGTTGTGTCTATATCGTTTTAGATAATCTAGAGTCTTCATTAACAACTTATAAAAGTGACTTCATTAAATTTTATCAATAATAGTAAAAGAATTTTTTTTTCAATCTTAAATTCATTTTTAGGTTTCGTCTGACACGCAGAATTAGATTACATTAAGGGTTTTACCTTTCATGTCATATGTTGAACAACAATTTGCCTTAAATGCAATGAGTATTCTTCCTTTATTATTTGTCTCACACTCAATAGATTTTGAGTAATGTTATGAATTAAGAGCACATCATTTATGTACATCTTCACTACAAGAAATTAGACCTACAACAATATACAAAAGACAACATGTATGAGTTTTACGTTGTCACAAGTCACCTATGACAATGTGCAAAGAACGCATGTTACGAAATAGGTATACGGTAGGGCTGCAATGCCCTACATGTTACTAGCACATTACAACAATGCACATTGTTTATCATCTAGAGCCAAAGCTATAAACATGGTCAATATTATTGTGATTAAAACCATGCCAAAATCAAGTGATGCACAAGCTGCATCTATTGAAAAATGAGAAAGACTGAATTGGTTTAATAGTTTCAAGTTTTTCAAGAGTGAATTTTATCCGCTTTAGGGATGAAAAAAGGTGTGAATATATATGAGATAAGAGAATGTATGAATTTGTGAGTCAAGAGAGTAGTATTGGCATTCCCAATTAAGGGTCTAGATAAAATTATAAACTTTACAATTAGGGAACTAACAGAATGGGGGTTTTGTGTTAGTTAAAGGTAAAACTCACCTTTCAGCAATGTACAAGGCTACTCTTTTAGCAACGTAAGGGCGGCACATTGCTAAAACCTACCTTTAACAATGTGCAGGTTTGAACATTGCTAAAAACTTACCTTTTAGTAGCGTTTGTTAAATCCCCATCTTTTAAATTGATATAAAAAATTAATTTTATTTAATATTATAATGACTAATCAAATATCATCTCAAACATAAAAATATAATTATTATTTTTCCAACCTTATTACATCAAATAACAAACAATACGATTTTTAGTCCAATCTCAAATGCACCAAACACCTAATAGTATTAATTTTGTTCAATCCGATCCAACCTCGAAAGGGTCATGGAATTATATAACTTAGAATATTCTCTCATTTGGTTAATTTGCACAGTCAATTTTTTTTTTTTTTCCTTTCATATCATACAATCAAAAAGTTCTCATGCATGTCCGCTCAGTTTCCTTAGCATATTCATTTGGTTTCTTTATCATGCATATCCATTTGAATTTGAAACTGATGGCATTCAGGTAAATGAATGCTGTCCCAAATTAAATCATATATAAAGAAGGCAATCAAACAATCAGTGTCAAACTCTACTAGAAAATTTAGTAGATCATTATCAAGTTATTTCTTGCGCTTCAAGGAAGCGGTCTCTGACCAAGAAATGTTTACCCACCAAAAGGGAAAAAAGTTGCAATAATAAAATTAGTGTTAAAAAGAGAGAGAGAGAGGCAGTATCATAATATTGTAATCCAAACAATTGAAGTGTAGCCATTTGATCAATCAAAGGTGTCGGCAATGCTGACCTGTTACTGGATATAAAATATAAGAAGGGAACAAGTTTACCAAAACCTGTCCTTTCTAAAAAAAAATATTAATAAAATAAAATAATGTAACTTTTGTCTGCTTCTCTACACAATGTATTGCTACAGATACGAAATCAATTGCAATGAATGTGCACATGCTAAAGAGAAATACACCAAACTTATTTTCTGAAGTTTCATATTTAAATTAGCAGATCAATTACTTCTATGTGACTTCCTTGTCCCATCTTTTTTGCATTGCTAGATCTAGAAGTCTTTCTTTGATTCTTTCACTAAGGCTACATGGATTCACAACGACGTCAGCTCCATATATTTTTTCTTCCACAGATGGCTGATGAAATCCTGATCCCAACTATCGAAATGGCCAGACTATTTTCCAGGCATGGAGTGAAGGCAACGATCATTTCTACACCCCTCAACACTCCTTTCATCTCCAAAAAGATTGAAAACTATAGACAACTTGGTGCAGCTATCGATATCCGCATAATAAAGTTCCCTTCTGCAGAGGCTGGACTGCCGGAGGGATGTGAGAACTTAAATTCCATCACTTCACCAGAAATGGCTATTAAGTTTAAAGTAGCTCACATCCTGCTTCAACAACCTTTTGAACAGCTCCTACAAGAATGCCGCCCTGATTGCATCATAGCTGACATGGTGTTTCCATGGGCTACTGAAGTTGCAGGCAAGCTTGGAATTCCACGGCTCATTTTCTATGGTACCAGTTTCTTTGCTCTTTGTGCCTTTGATTGCATAAGAAGCCATCAACCTCACAGAAAAGTTACATCAGATTTAGAACCCTTCACAAGTCCTGGCCTTCCAGACCATGTGAAGTTAACAAGATTGCAACTACCAAACTTCATAAGAGAAGCAGACAAGAATGAAATTGCAAAGCTGTTGGATCAATCTCATAAAGCAGAGCTGACAAGCTATGGAGTCATCATTAATAGTTTCCATGAGCTCGAACCAGCATACACGGAACACTACAGGAATGTCATGGACGAAAGGCTTGGCACATTGGTCCTATTGCGCTCAGTAATTGGTACATCGAAGATAAGGAACAAAGAGCAAATACAGACTCCCTGGATGGACAAGACTGCTTACAGTGGCTAGACTCAAAGAAACCAAAATCAGTTCTCTATGTATGCTTTGGAAGCATGTACCCTTTTTCAGCTGCTCAACTACTTGAGATTGCCATGGCTCTTGAAGCTTCTGGACAGCATTTCATGTGGGTTCAAATAAATAATGAAGACAAGGAAGAATGGATGCCAGAAGGATTGGAGGAGAGGATACGAGGGAAAGGTTTCATAAAAAAGGGATCGATGCCCCAGAGAAAATTCTTGAACATGAAGCTGTTTCAGGGTTTTTAACTCACTGTGAATGGAACTCAATTCTGCAGAGTATTGCTGCTGGTGTGCCAATGGTAACCTGGCCACTCTACGGAGAGCAGTTTTTTAATGAAAAACTTGTCACAGATGTTCTAAGAATAGGAGTTGGAGTTGGTGCACAGGAATGGTCCCGCTGGATAGATGAGAAGAAATTTATAATGAAGAAGGATGATATAGCAAATGCAGTGACACAGTTAATGGTTGGTGAAGAAGCTGAGAAAATGAGAAGCAAAGCCGAGGTGCTGAGAGAGATGGCAAGGAGAGCTGTTGAACATGGTGGATCATCCTATTCTGATTTGAATGCTCTGTTGGAAAATCTAAGGTTGCACTGTTCTTGAGCTAAGCTTCAGAACTGAATCTGAGTTCATTAGCATGTCATTTTTCGCTAATGAACGTCACAATTTAGTACCATGTATTGTAATAAGGTTTATATTAACATATGTCCTGAGTTTGAAAAAGAGAATAAAAATGTTATATTTAATCATTCAAGATATGAGAACTATGTTGATGCTTTAAAAGAATAAATATCCAAGTACTGATCTTTAATATGTACTCTTAGGGGACAGGTTAAGAGTTCCAATGTTTCATTAGAAATTCATCATAACTTGGTTCTTCTTGTTTACTAGTTTCTCCACACTCACTCCGCATGTCTTGTAGGGGAGACTATTTATAGTGCTTCTGCAACAAAACAAACCAAACTGATTATTCTAACCATTAATACTCAAATATGCTTGGATAGGCTTTAATCTTCGCAACACACAATACCTTAGATGAGACAGTCTTTCATACTCCCATATATATTATCTACAGTAATTCATTTCGTTTCCAAGATAATTAACAAACAAACCGTCTATTACAAAGCTTAACAAATTAAAAATCTGAAGTTTAATGTTTCAAAACTTTGTAACGAACTGTTTCATCAATATGCTTTCTTCATTGTTCTAATTAAGTAAATTTTTGTTATAAGAAACTTTCTAAAATTTCAACCTATCCGTCAGACACTACGCAAACAAAAAGTCATCAACCTTTACATTATTGCCTACGACAAGCAATAGATATTTATCCAGACTAGTGCAAACCATATTATGATAGAGCATAAGAATCCAAATGCTCTTGTGATATCAACAACAAAGTGAGATTTAACAAACCATTTGGACATAATTAATTGCCCAGTCTCCGGTCACCACACCAATGGTCGAAAGGGAAAACTTTTGTAAGAAGTATCACTACTAAAATAACCATTACTAATAGTCAATTTTTCTTTATCGGTTACGACAAATCCAGAAAAGGACAGCATCAGACCATATTATATAAAGGAAGGATTTTCTTGGCAACCAAGTAAAATGGAAAGACTTCTGTAGATTAAAAAAACCAAATAAAGAACATGATGCATGCTTTTTAAGACTTCAAACCAACATTGTTTATAAAACTTTATGATACATTTTTTTTTTCCCATATAATAAAAAACTGCCCTGAATAACAATGACCCAAAAAAAAAAAAATTGTAAGGACAGCATCAGGGCATATTATAAAAAGGAAGGATTTTCTTGGCAACCAAGTAAAATGGAAAGACTTCTGTAGATTAAAAAAACCAAATAAAGAACATGATGCATGCTTTTTAAGACTTCAAACCAACATTGTTTATAAAAATTTATAATATATTTTCTTTCATATGACAAACGACTGCCTTGAATAACAGCGACAGGCTAACAAAATTTTAAACAAGAGCTTCAATGAAGAATTAAGTGTCAAAGTACTCAAGTGCAAGATTTGTGAAATTCACCATGTCCATATGAAGACTTTTTTCCCCCCCTCAAATGGCAGTAGTAGCTTCTGACAAAATTAAAATGAAGATAAAAATCTACTTGGAACAAAAAGATAAAAATATTAAAACCATTGATTAGCTATACACAGATTTTCAAGATCTAACAAATCTTGTACCATTTTTGTCACCAAAACACCTATTATTGAGAGTCTAGGATACATAAAGAGACAGATAGAGATACCATGTACCATGTTTGGAAGCTATAATTAGTCCCCTATGATCAATCAGATTCTTTGCCGACACAATTTTTCAACCTGAAAATAAAAGGCAAATGAGACTAAGTCAAACAGAACATATTTGTTTTATTTCATTGTTTTTCAACATGCTTCGTATATAAATATGAAACCATGGACAGGTGAAAGAAAGCAAAAATAAAAGATTACTCCCTTTCTTCCTCACCAATTTTCCAATACTCTAAATTCCTTTTTCTTAGTCTCTTAATCATTAGTGCTAAAACTTCTATCTCCAAAAAGACTAGATGGAATCAGAACCAAACCAGCTTCACATCTTATTCTTTCCACATCTTGCTCATGGACACATGATTCCAACCATAGACATGGCAAGACTATTTGCAAAGCATGGTGTTAAGACAACCATCATCTGCACTCCTCTTACTGCTCCCCTCTTCTCTAACGTAATTGAAAGAGATAGTCAACATGGCATTGAAATCGGTATCCGTATCATAAAGTTCCCTTCCGTTGAGGCAGGGCTGCCAGAGGGATGTGAGAATCTGGCTTCAGCCACTTCACCAGAAATGTTCAATAATTTTTACAAGGCACTCGGTCTGCTTCAACAGCCACTTGAACAACTGCTAGAAGAATGCCGCCCCAATTGTCTTGTAGCGGATGTGATGTTCCCATGGGCTACAGAAGTTGCCAGCAAACTTGGCATTCCACGGCTAATTTTCCATGGAACGAGTTACTTTGCTTTTTGTGTCTTTCATTGCTTGCGCTTCTATGAACCCTTAAAAACAATATCTGATTTTGAATCCTTTATTGTGCCTGGAATTCCAGACCAAATAAAGATGACAAAATCACAGCAGCATAGTTATTTCAGAGGAGTTGATAATGAGCTGACAAAGCTGACAGATCTGGCAGTGCAGTCGGAGGAGACAAGCTATGGAGTTGTTGTAAATAGTTTCTATGAACTGGAACCAGCCTACTCAGAATACTACAGGAAGGTTATCGGAAGAAAGGCGTGGAGCATTGGACCTGTTTCACTCTGCAACAGGGACATTGAAGAGAAAGCTCTAAGAGGAAACACAGCCTCTATTGATGCACAAGAATGCTTAAGATGGCTAGAACTGAAAAAACCAAACTCAGTTCTATATATCTGTTTTGGAAGCAAGTATTGTTTTCCAGCTGCTCAGCTACTGGAGATTGCCAAGGGCCTTGAAGCAGCTGGAAAGCATTTCATTTGGGTTCTGAAAGATGAAGAGAACATAAACAATCGGCTGCTGCTGGAAGGATTTGAGAAAAGAATTAAAGACAAGGGTTTGATAATAAGGGGATGGGCGCCTCAGGTATTGATTCTTGATCACAAAGCGATTGGAGGGTTTATGACTCACTGTGGATGGAACTCAGTTTTGGAAAGTGTCACCAATGGAGTGCCAATGATTACATGGCCACTCTATGCAGAACAATTCTATAATGAAAAACTAGTTACAAATGTTCTCAAAATAGGAGTCAGTGTTGGCGCCAAGGAATGTTCCAGCTCAATAGATGCTAAGAAATTTATCTTGAGCAAGGATGAAATAGAAAGGTCTGTGAATCAGTTGATGGTTGGTGAAGAAGCTGAAGAAATGAGACACAAAGCCAAGGCTCTCAAAGAGATGGCAAGGAAGGCTGTCGAAGAAGGCGGATCGTCCTACTGTGATTTAAATGCTTTGTTAGAAGAATTGAGGTTAAATTGTCCCAAAAAAGAGCAATGATTACTTGATAATCAAAAGACATCAGATCTATCTCATGTATAATATTACTTAAGGTATAGAGTTTTGCACACCTCTTTGATTTCGATCTTTCTTAGTAAGTGAGCTTACTTCTTTCTTGTATCCAAAGTTAACCATGAATATGTTTGAAGTCCAGAATGATCGTTTCGTGTTTCTTATAACATCACAAACAGCCTAATGCATTTTCACTTCATCTATAACTTCGATTTACTACCCCAAAAGACAAACAGTTAAGGTGTTGTTAACTAATTGAACTCCAATAATTTGAGTCTAACAATTATGCATGTTGAATGCAGATCTCGCAAGATGAAGATTGGTCTAATTATAAATTTTGTTAATTCGACATAATGTGCAGGTCAATATTAAAGTCACCTGAAACTTCATATGGGTGAAACTCGCCTGTCAACCACAGAATCAGCTCTATTTTAATCACTCTTTAGAAAGAAAACGCATCAGAATCTAGTGACTCAATTAATCTTCGGAAGCTCAAATCTCAATTTTCATTACATGCCTATGCTACAATGATCATCTAATTAGTTGTTCAGAGCTCCCAATCAATCACCATAATCAAAGCTTCACAATCAGTTTAGTAACGTATAAAGATCACAAACCCGTACTAAAAAGTTCATAAATTTGCAAAAATTGTCAGTTTTATGTGCTACTCTACATCTACAAGATCGTCTCCCTACTATTTCTTGGTGACATGCTTCAAACCACAAAGCTAACAATACGAAAAAGTCCAAATCAGGTTCATATACTGACTTTATAAAACAAAATCGGCGATTCTTTTCTAATCACACAGATCATAATAAACATACAAACTGTTACGGGTGTTTTTCGGACTCCTTAAATGGGCTGGCAGAGGCCCATCAAGACAGTGGCCCAAGCCACCGAGACCAAGTATGAAGCTCGGAATATAAGATCGCCAGATCGCTGTAATGATTGACGAGGTCAAGACCGTTAGAAGATTAGCGATGTCAAGGTCGCTGAGATCGTTAGGTCGCTAAGAAGACAAGATCGCTACGTCGAAGCTTCAGTTATCAATTCGCCCAATATCAGTTCAACACGCCCAGTGTCAGTAAGATGGCGTATCTTACACGATAAGCAAGATTACTTCACCTAACGACAATTTAATTCCAGGAAATCTCACCAGAACAGCATGGGCTAGCATTCGGCCCACGTGTGGCCAGAGTTGACTTGGCAAGAGTCAGAGACATTAAATGCATTTCAGCAGCATTAATGACGATGGATCCAGACCTTTTTGTCTGTTTGTTCTCTTTGTAACCTTATCTCCTCTATAAATAGAGGAAGGCATTTATTGTAAAAGGATCCCGGTTTTTTTAGTGCTGTTATTCTGTCAAAATAGAGAGAGAGTGAAACATATATAATATAAACAGTAGACGTAGGCACTTCCAAAAGGCCGAACCACTTCAAATATCGTGTGTTCTTCTTCCTTTTTCTCTTCTCTTTTGCTATTATTGGGTTTGTTTGTTGCAGGTTTCTTATCTGTGCGGCATTGAGCTCAAGAATCTGGTTGGCTGGTTTACCACGTCAACACAAACCATTAAAAATTGGTTGATATTGTTGATTATAACTGACATTTCTAAAGTTATAATAAAGTTACCATAGCCATAGATTCTTATTAAAAAGTTTAATAAGATCGTTATCTAATAGCTTAAACTGTTGGTGTAATAGTAATCGATAATTCTAACATTGTGAATAAGGTTTCATACACTATAACAATGCGTAATGCCAGAATTGCAAATACGTTTCGTACTAAAACAATCACGTCCATACAATTAATTAATAAATAAAATTATTACACGTCTAGATCTCAACAATTGAAAGTTACTCTACTGATCAAGTCCTACGATGCCACTCGCACATAATTAGAACCACGATACCAAATTTTAAAGAGAAAAATCGGACTAAGAAAAATATAGAAGAGAAGTGAGTATTACATCGCTGAAGATGATGGATTTTTTAATTTTGGTTTCCCAGGAAACTGTTGTGCGCAGCGGAAATTAAACAAATACACAACTACTAATGCTAGCTATTAAATATAAATAACAAATACTAATAAAGCAGAAAAGTAAATGCAAAGCGAAAAAGGAGAGAACACACCAGAATTTACGTGGTTCGGTATAAAACCTACGTCCACGGGCGCTGCTGAAAACTTCCACTAGCTCCAAAGCAAAATATTACAAAATCTGGGTAAGATCCAAAAACCCAGAAACATATGGGGAGAAAACAAGAATAATACAAATGTATGGATCTTTTACAATTCTTGTTTTGGGATACAAAATCAATTAACTAAAGGACTTATTTATAGTCCACCAAACATCCCACCATTTGTTATGTTTTAGATGTGGGATTGCTAATTAAGCCAAAAAACAACAAACCTCCACCTTGGCGTATTAGCCTTCAGCAATGCCTTCATATCTGCCTTTTAGACTTTCAAAATGTTGATCAAGTCCAAACAATGGTTGAACTTGATTGCTGTCACCACTTTGGTCATCATATCCACAGGATTATCAGCAGTCCCAATTTTTTGTAAGAGAATCGACCCTTCACTCAGAATTTCCCGCACAAAGTGATATCGGACATCAATATGCTTGGTGCGAACATGGAATACCGGATTCTTTGCTAAATGAATGGCACTTTGACTATCCGAGTAAATAGCAATATTCTTCTGTCCCACTCCCAACTCTACCAGTAATCCTTGTAACCAAATTGCTTCCTTCACAGCCTCTGTCAATGCCATATACTCTGCTTCTGTCGTAGACAAAGCAACTGTTGACTGTAAAGTAGACTTCCAACTTACAGGAGCTCTCGCAAGAGTGAATACATATCCAGTAGTTGACCGTCGTTTATCCAAATCACCAGCATAATCTGAATCTACATATCCGATTGCAAACTGATCAAGTGAATCTTCCTTCTGAAATACTAAACCAAAATCTACGGTTTTTAACAAATACCGTAGAATCCATTTCACAGCTTGCCAATGTCCTTTACCAGGATCATGCATATACCTGCTCATAACTCCAACCGCTTGCGAAATGTCAGGTCTTGTACACACCATAGCATACATCAGATTACCAACTGCATTAGAATACGGAACACGTGACATGTACTCTCGTTCTTCATCAGTACTCGGAGATAATGATGCACTTAACTTGAAATGAGGAGCAAGTGACGTACTTACAGGTTTTGATTGTTCAGATACACCAAAACGCTGTAATACCTTCATCAGATATTGCTTCTGAGTCAAACAAACCTTGTCTTTTCCTCTATCTCTGCTAATCTCCATACCGAGAATCTTCTTAGCTTCATCCAAATCCTTCATTTCAAACTCTGAACTCAACTGAGTCTTCAGCTTCTCAATCTCCACTTTGCTCTTAGAAGCTATCAGCATATCATCAACATATAAAAGCAAGTAGATGAAGGAACCATCTTGTAGCCTTCGAAAGTATACGTAATTATCAAATTTGCTTCTGATGTACTCTTGACCTATCATAAATTGATCAAATCGCTTGTACCATTGTCTCGGAGACTGTTTCAAACCATAAAGCGATTTCTTCAATTTGTAAGCCCAATTTTCTTTACCAGCAACCTTGAATCCATCTGGCTGAGTCATATAGATTTCCTCTTCCAAATCACCATGTAAAAATGCAGTTTTTACATCCATTTGAACTAGTTCCAAATCCAATTGAGCTACAAGGGCCAATAGAATTCTAATGGAAGAGTGTTTCACAACTGGAGAAAATACCTCATTGTAGTTAATCCCTTCCTTCTGAGCGTAGCCTTTCGCCACCAACCTTGCCTTGGAGCGAACATCTTCTTTGTTTGGAAATCCCTCTTTCTTAGTAAATACCCATTTGCACCCAATTGCCTTCTTATTCTTCGGTAGTTGAGCTAGCTCCCAAGTTTCATTCTTCCGAAGAGACTGCATTTCTTCATCCATAGCTTTCTTCCACTTATCAACTTCAGAACATTGGACTGCTTCTCTGTAAGTGGAAGGAACATCATCATCTACAATTGGAAGTGCATAGGCCACCATATCAGCAAAACGAGCAGGTCTGCGAATCTCACGTCTTGGCCTATTTATTGCAATTGATTCTTGTTGCTGCGAAGGTTCTTGGGTAGGAACCTCTTCTTCTCCTTCTTCTTCAGTAACCTCCTCGATCATAGGAGTGTCATCATCTGCATCAACAATTCTAGCTGGATTATTTGTTGACTCTATCTGTTTCTGAAAAAACTCCACCTGCTTCCAAGTAGACTCCACCTGTTGCGGATTACCCTCAACAATATCTTCTATTTTCTTTTTCAGCATCGAAGACTCATCAAAAGTAACATCCCTGCTGAAGATTATCTTCTTCGAATTAGGATATAAAAGACGATACCCTTTCACCCCTGAAGACATCCCCACAAATATAACTTTCCTTGCTCTCAGATCCAATTTAGATTCCTTTACATGATAATAAGCAGAACAACCAAAGACATGTAAAGAATCATAATCAGTAACAGGTTTTCCAGACCATACCTCCAATGAAATTCTACCACCGATCGCTGTTGACGGTAAGCGATTAATGAGATGACATGCATAAGTCACTGCCTCAGCCCAAAACTCCTTGCCCAACCCAGCATTGGACAATATACACCGAACTTTCTCCAGCAACGTTCGGTTCATGCGTTCTGCCACCCCATTCTGTTGTGGTGTGTGTCTAACTGTAAAATGACGTACAATACCCGCATTTTGACAGACCTCTCGAAAAGATTTACTGCAATATTCACCTCCATTATCTGTTCTGAGGTACTTAATCTTTCTCCCAGTCTGAGTCTCAATCATCTTTTTCCAATTAAGGAAAATCCCAAGTACATCATCCTTATTCTTCATCGTGTATACCCAAACTCTCATGGAAAAGTCATCAACAAATGTAACAAAATAGTGTTTACCACCCAAGGAGACTGTCCTTGTGGGTCCCCACACATCAGAATGAACATAATCCAAAATACCTTTAGTATCATGAACTGCAGTTGCAAACTTCACTCTCGTCTGCTTTCCCAGAACACAATGTTCACAAACATCTAAGTTGCAGGTTTTTACTCCTTTCAACAAGCCTTGATTCACCAAACTGCTTAAAGCTTTCTCACCTGCATGTCCCAGACGCATATGCTATAACCTGATCATATCTGAATCAACATCCTTCTCTGATACTACTGCTGCTGATTCAGTAACTGTACTACCATTGTAGTAGTACAAGTTATTCTTCCTTGTACCTTTCATTACCACCAAAGCCTCAGATACCACTCTCATAACTCCATCTCTGATAGATACCGTGTAGCCTTTAGATTCTAAGGCTCCCAATGATATGAGATTCTTCTTCAAATCTGGAACATACCGAACTTCTGTCAAAACTCTGGTCGATCCATCATGATTCTTCAATCGAATTGAACCTATCCCCTTAGTTTTGCATGAGTTATCATTACCCATGAGCACAATTCCACCATCTAGCTCTTCGAAGTTGAAGAACCATTCCTTATGTGGACACATATGATAAGTACAACCCGAATCTAAAATCCACTCACCAGATCCAGATGTTGATGATAGACTAACCAACACAAAATCTTCTTCCTCATGTTCGGCTACATATACATCGGAAGTAACTTTACCCTTGCCCTTATCTTTCTTTTGCAACTTCGGACAATCTTTCTTCCAATGCCCTTTCTCATGACAAAAGGCACATTCATCTTTATCAGGTCTTTTCCTTGACTGTGATCTGCCCCTTCTTTTCTGTTTCCGACTCTTACTTTTTCCCCTAACTGTAAGCGCCTCTGCTGATTCATCCCTATTCTCTTTCTAATCTTTCTTGCGAATTTCATAATTAAGCAAAGCTGCACACACTTCTTCAAATGACAATTTTTCTTTCCCATGAATAAGTGTAATGCACAAATGATCTAACTCATCAGGAAGAGATCCTATCAACAGCATGGCCTTCTGCTCATCTTTGAACGTTTCATGCAAATTCAACAAATCAGCTAACAAACGGTTGAAATTATCAATATGGTCATTGATATTCAAACCTGGTTTCAATTGAAGACGGTACAACCTCTTCAACAAATATAGTCGATTCTCATTGCTTTTCTTCATATATTTGTTCTCTAGCGCCTTCCACAATTTACTAGCAGAAGTTTCCTTCATGAACGGATACTTCTGCTTTCTACAGAGACATGAGCGAATTAAACCACATACCTTCGCATTTTGCCTCTCCCAATCTTTTTCCTCAATATTCTCTGGTCTTGTTTCTTCCAGAACAATATCCAAATCTTGTTGATACAAGACATCCGTAACTTCGCTTTGCCATAGGCCAAAATTATTTCGACCATCAAATTTCTCTACTTCAATTTTTACATGTGAAGATGAAGACATTTCTGCTTTACACCAAAAATTTTTATGCCAATAGCTTGGTGATCAAATGAATAGTACTCAAAAGGTAAGCTCCTAGGAAAGGCTGGAGGGGTCACAAACGGTCCCACTTAAAATCCAGTCTCCTTAGACAATTATAGTCTTTTTGACAGAGCTTCCCTAAATTGTAACTATTCCAAAATAACACCGAAGCTCTACAAACAAATATTTAATAGCTAGCTAATGCCCTAGACAATTTTCTAGATCAATCGAAACCTAGGGCTCTGATACCACTTGTTGTGCGCAGCGGAAATTAAACAAATACACAACTACTAATGCTAGCTATTAAATATAAATAACAAATACTAATAAAGCAGAAAAGCAAATGCAAAACGAAAAAGGAGAGAACACACCAGAATTTACGTGGTTCGGTATAAAACCTACGTCCACGGGCGCTGCTGAAAACTTCCACTAGCTCCAAAGCAAAATATTACAAAATCTGGGTAAGATCCAAAAACCCAGAAACATATGGGGAGAAAACAAGAATAATACAAATGTATGGATCTTTTACAATTCTTATTTTGGGATACAAAATCAATTAATTAAAGGACTTATTTATAGTCCACCAAACATCTCACCATTTGTTATGTTTTGGATGTGGGATTGCTAATTAAGCCAAAAAACAACAGAAACATGAGGAGTAGTAAAGACACAACTTCCAATTCCGATGATTGATGTATTAGAGAATGAATGATAGGTGAGTGTTTATTTCATTAAAATCAATATAAATGAAATAATGTGGTCTATATAAATTTAAAATTGTGGAATAGGAATTTCAATCTCGTTCTTTTTCAATTATTAAATAGAATTTTACACCCCTTATTCAAAATATTTTTACGAGTAACTGTGATGTACCTGCAAGTTGGAAACTAATTGGGGTATAGTTCCGTATAAAACATATTGCTTAGACAATTAAAAGATTTCTTCAACAATTTATCATTAATTAGTTTCAATAAAAAAAAATTATCATTAATTAAACTATAAACGGATACGATAATATGTCAAAAGTTTAAAATATTAAAAAAAATGTTTCCCAAAAAAAAAAAAAAATCAATAGAAACCGACCTTCGACGTGCATATCTTAAGATATCCTATTAAAAAAGGAAAACGGAACGTGTGACAATGTACTCGACGATGAGGATAGAATTTAAAACTCTTAAAAAAGGTTCCAACAATCCCATGACAATAAAATCTCCTAAAAATCTGATTAAAAAATAATAAATCTCCTTATTTCAAAAATAATAATAATAATAAATCTCCTGAAAATCCCAAGTCCCAACTGGAGTCAAAATCCAAACACAACGCAACACTTTTTCCATATTTAGATTGTCTAGCGTGAGAAGCACAGACTCCTGTTTCAACGCAGTGTTTTTCTCTTCCAACCAAATTCCATCTCTTTGTCTTCTTCAACCAAATCTCCCATTATATATTCCCATGCACATAACAGACTCCAACCCATTATTCTCCATCAAAACAACCACAACAACAACAAAAACAATGGCGTGGAAAAGCAATGCCTTGGCTGCTCTCTTCGTGATGTTGTTCTCGTCGGCGGCCTTTGCCGCCGACATGTCAATCATCAACTACGACATCAAGCATGGTAGCCGGCCGGTGAAGGAGAGGTCGGAGGCCGTGAGGAAGCTATACGAGTCGTGGTTGGTGAAACACAAGAAGAACTATAACGGTCTGGGAGAGATGGAGAAGCGGTTCCAGATATTTAAGGATAATTTGAGGTTTGTCAATGAGCACAACTCGGTGGAGAGGAGTTACAAGGTGGGTTTGAACAAGTTTGCGGATTTGACGAACGAGCAGTTCAGGGCCATGTATTTGGGTACCAGGAAGAGAGAAAAGAACTCCAGGTTGGCTGGGAAGAGTTTGAAGAGTGAGAGGTATTTGTTTAAGGAAGGCGATGAGTTGCCTACCTCTGTTGATTGGAGAAAGAAGGGCGCTGTTGTCCATGTCAAAGACCAAGGACAATGTGGTATGATTTTGTTTCGTGTTGATTTCTCTGTTTTTCTGTAGTTCTTTATGAATATTTTAGCATGTGATTGAATAAGAATCTGTTTGATTAGAAAAATCATTGTTTGAATGTCTAATGAGACACTACATTGTATTTGCTGGTCACAATTCACAATCTGATGATTGTAAATTTGAAAAGTTACATAATAGACCAGGCACCATAAAGGTTAGCAGCAACAGGTAGGTTTGTGGTTCTACCATTGGTCTAGGATTCAAACCGTACTTATATGGTCAAAGGTTATAGGTTATAATTTTCTGCTTCCTAGACAATATAGGGTTCGACAGAGTTTCAGTTTAGATCTCACATAAACCGAGTTGGTTCAGGAAATCTGAAATATATATATATAGATATGTATATATATTTGAAGAAATAATTATCCTTCGTAAAATAAATATAAAAAATATAACTTGTGATTAGAGTCAATAAGATTGATTTTGAAGGCATGAGCAACATGTTTGCATAGTCGAGTTTTATTACTCACTTCTAGGATTATGTTTGTGAGGTTTGTGCATAACTAGGAAAATCTTTATGTTTGCTGTAACTTCAAATTCTGCAACTTATAAAACTATGCAATTTCAAATGAAGGGAGTTGCTGGGCATTCTCAACCGTGGGTGCAGTGGAAGGAATAAGCCAGATTGTAACAGGTGATTTGATCTCTTTATCCGAGCAGGAGCTAGTAGATTGTGACAGATCATATAACCAAGGGTGCAATGGAGGTCTCATGGATTATGCCTTCGAGTTTATTATTAAAAATGGTGGCATTGACACCGAGGAGGATTACCCTTACCGAGCTAATGAAGCAAACTGTGATTCTAACAGGGTGTGTCTCAAATTACTTGAATTAGATCTTCAATTAAGCTTCTTGAAGCACATTAGATTTCTTGAATCAGAATTTTCTTGTTTGTATTGCAGAAAAATGCAAAGGTTGTTACCATCAATGGTTACGAAGATGTTCCTGAAAATGATGAGAAATCCTTGTTGAAGGCTGTGGCACATCAGCCTGTTAGTGTTGCCATTGAAGCTGGTGGCCGCGAGTTCCAACTATATCAATCAGTAAACCCTCTATTCTTTTTGAACATTTTAATCTCTGTCTACATTTTATCAATAAATGCATTATTGCAATGTTATGACAGATCTACGAGGAGAAATAGGCTAATTTGTTTTTTGAATGGAACATTACATTAATAACTTTGTTTATTTAAATTCAGGGTGTATTCACAGGACGTTGTGGAACAGAACTAGACCACGGTGTGCTGGCTGTTGGTTACGGCACTGAAAATGGTAAAGACTATTGGATTGTAAAGAACTCATGGGGTCCTGGTTGGGGCGAGGATGGGTACATCAAGATGGAGCGCAATTTGGCTGACACCAATACCGGCAAGTGTGGCATTGCTATGGAGGCTTCGTACCCTACAAAGAAGGGCCAGAACCCACCTAACCCTGGTCCCTCTCCTCCAACACCAGTTAACCCCCCTAGCTCTCCCTCCATTTGCGATGACTATTTCTCGTGCCCTTCAGGAACCTCTTGTTGTTGCATGTACACGTATGGTGAGTTCTGCTTTGGATGGGGATGCTGCCCTATTGAATCCGCAACCTGCTGTGATGATCACTACAGCTGCTGCCCACCTGACTATCCTGTTTGTGATGTTAAAGGCGGTACTTGCCGCATGGTAATTATAATAACACCTTCCAACTATTCTTTGCCTTACAAATGTGATTAAGTAAGCATCATCTTGTTATTTCGTTTGAATCTGTTAATGAATATATTATCAAATGATGCAGAGCGTGAAGAATCCATTGGCAGTGGAGGCATTGAAGCGAGTTCCTGCTACTGCTATTAAGCCTCTACAAGCTGCTGATGGCACGAAGATCAATAGTGCTTGAGTGGACTGGAAGTCGTTTGGGGTCTTGGAAAGCATGTTTTCCATGGATAGAGATGTCATGTTCCAACTTGAAAGGTTTTTAGGAAGAAATGCTATACCACCAGTTGCTTCAGACCCTTTTTAAACCAAGTTTGTTAATCGGTTATTGTTGTACAGAAGCTTTTACATATTTTCTAATAGTAACTTGCATCAACTGTTAAGGACTCCCTTTTCCAAAAAAAAGGTTAAGGACTCAGTTTCCTTAATTCTGTAAATAAGAACAACAAGATCTCTGATTTATTGTCTTTTTAAAAAAAAAAAAAAAAAAATCATGTTCAAGTTTTCGTTTAGTTGTGTTGTTGGGATGGAAATGCTAGTGATGGGGGAGGCTATTCGAGTTCTACGTTTGTCAATTAAATTTCACAGTGCAAGGAGGCCTCTTCTCTAAAGTGGAAATTATATCAAGAGCTGTGTTTGTAGTTATTGATTTTGAGATTTTGGAATTTTTTGTTAGATCCCTAACCCTACTGATGCTACATTTGGGAAGGGAAAAAAACCATTACCTAAGTATGTCGAAGGGGTTTTGAATTCCTACATTACAAGCACTTGAAACGGTTTCATAAGCCCTTTTGCCAAGTTTAAGCATCATTAGAGATGTTTTATGAATTTTAAAAATTTAGTTAATATAAATTTGTAATGTTTTATGAATTTAAAATTTTGGTTAATATTAATTTAGACTCTATGCAATTATTAGCTAATTATATGGAATTAGAGATCCTTTTGAAAGAAAAAGAATTAGAGGTAAGAGGCCAAATTTGAATGTCATAATTGGTGTTTATCGATCGGATTGCTCAAGTTCCAATAGCATTTTTCCAATGGCTAATTATGGAATTTATGAACCCATCGGTCACGCTGGATTGGATTTCCTCTCTCTTCACTCTATCATGAATTCTCTTTATTTTTTACCCTCGAATAGCAACGTTGTATAACTTATAAAACTACCCTTTTTCATCCGTATTGAAAACATCTTTCAAGACAATTATGGATTCCAATTTCCTCCCACGTCTTGCATATCAACTGATCCACTTTCCCCAAAATGACATAATGACTTAATTTCACGTTTTAACTTAAACTTCTCAAGCCAACTTTGAGAAAAGTTGAATTCTTAAGTCTCTTCAAGCCCAAGATTTTTATAGTCTTCCTTCCCTTTTCCAGAATTAGTTCTTTTGTTATATTTACGCGATTTTGATACTGAAGAAATCATTTATAAACAACCTTCTCAATGTTTGGATATTTTGATGGTTTGTGCCGTTTAGCATGACCACCTTGTTTTAAATCAGGAGAGAGATTCTACTGTATAACATTCCAACAATCCAACATTTAAATATAATTAACATATAATATTTCTAAAAATTAGAATCCACAATTTTTTTTCTCTAAAACACTTCAACCATTCTCTTACTTTGCATATATTAACTAATAGCATATCATTGCTATAATTAAATTATTTATGTTATTTGTAGCTTATCAACGAGGATAATATTTATTTATATATCTTAAAAAAGTGACTTTCAAATTGAATTTAAAAGATAAGTTGTATACTAGAATGCAAAAGAAAATAAGACAAACTTTTGCTTTACAGAGAGAAAATAGAAGTCTACAGTCAAGAGTAGAGCAAAGATAGAAGAGAGATAAAAGGGATAATTCTAATTTTCTCCTGTAACTGGGTATGATGGCTAAAAACCCCTAACTTTAAAAATCTTTAAGAACTCTTGTAAACTATAAAGATAGAAAAAAAAAAAATCCTACTGTTTACAAAAATAGCCAAAAAAACCCTCTATTGTCAATTTGAATATTAAAAATCAATATTTGGCCATTAACCAAAAAAGGGCAAAACTATCAATTCATTATAAAATAAGTTAAAAAAATTAATCAGATCTTCACCGTCCATATTAAGATAGACGATGAAGATTAATTTAAAAAAAATAAAAGTTAAATAAAAACTAAAAAATCATAAAAAATTAAATAAAAAAAAATTCATCGGAATCTCTATCGTCCATTTTAAGATAGACATTAATGATCAACTAACTAAAAGAAAACCTTTGTTCATCAGAATCTTCATGGTTCTCTCTCTCTCTCTCTCTCTCTCTCTCTCTCTCTCTCTCTCTCTCTCTCTATTCTTCTTCTTCTTCTTCTCTTCTTCTTTTCTTTTCAAACCTATCGTCATCTACGTTCGATGATGAACCCCCTAGATGAACATCCGAGTTCGTGAACATCTAGGTTCGATCGAACCAAATGTTAATCGAACCCAAATGTTTATGTGGGTAACCCAAATGCACAAATTTCATCTGGGCTCATCATCAAACCCAAATGTCTGTGCATCCGGGTTCGATTCGAACAAGATATTCAAATAATATGGGTTCAAAGTTCTGTTGCTCATTAGGTTGTTTATGTTGATGATTGGTGGATCTTTGTCTTGTGTTGGATTTTGCAAATATTTTCTAAGGTCTCAAGAGTGATAGGGTATTGTTTTTTAATATATGTGAGTTCAATTTACTAACTATTGACTTTGATTTTGGTATTTTTGAGTAGTTCATTGTAGATTTGCAACGGGTGGATGATTGATGATGTTTGCAGATTGGATTAACGAGTTGTAGTTGGGTGTTTGAAGACAATGAGTGTATTTTCTTCTATTTTTTTAATTAAATTTCATTTTTGTTTTTATTTTGCTTTCTTAATTTTTTTCAAAGGGGTAATTTCTTCTTATTATATATTGTCACTGCAAGAGTCAACTTTTTACTAACAAATATAATGGAAACAGTCAAATGAGATTTATCTAAACTATTGGCATTGTTGGGGGGTGGGGTGGGGTGGGGTGGGGTGGGGTGGGGGAGTAAAACAATAGGGGGATATTACAATTAGGTATATTATGAAAAACTCCTCTGAAAAATAAAATAATCAAAAAATGCCCTCGATTTTTTTAATTAGGTGAACCACCACTCCACACTGAACCTACCCCCCCTCCGCCTCACCCTCACCCTCACCCTCACCATGGTTAAAAATTCGTACAAAAAGTAGGTGATTTTCATCCAAATTTATTAAAAGACCAAAATGCCCTTAATAAATAGGTTGATAAGACAAACCAGTTGTAAAACATTTTTAAACCAATAAAAGGACTAAAACACCCTTGTACACTACTGAAAAATAAATCAAACAAAAGACAAAGATGCCCTTTAAAATATGACCATCGCACAATGGCTTCAACTTTACACTACCTTTATAAATATGTTTCCTCCAAAAAAAAAATTATAAACCTATCATTGAAACAAAATACACCTACCAAACTAATTTCAACACAAAACCATTATCACACCACCTATATGAATCAGTTTCTTTAAGAAAAAAAACTTCATCAATCTATCATTGAAGCTAAAAATCACCTACTGAACACTACCATTTCAGCACAACTAATATATTTCCTCAAAAAAAAAAAATGATAACTCCATAAATACTATCCTCTTAATTTCATACTAACTAAACTTATTCAAGATATCTAATAACTTTATATCACTTTTAATGAGTAAAGTATCAATTTTCCCACGTAATGATAACATAAACATCATAATTGTTAAGGAGAAGATCTTTCTTTCCACTTAGTGTTATATGCATGGAATGTAATATTTCAATCATACAAAAATGATCTCTTTCATATGCACCCAACTCCATTGCATGTTCTTTAAAATGAACAACCACCTTGAACTAGTTAATCATTTTTCATATGAAAAGTAAAATGAACAAGTATAAATGAAAATGAAATGATAATTTCATAGACTAACATACTTACAAATTGTCATCACATAAAAATCACATCCATTCAAGTATAAACAAGTATTGGCAGTGTGAATTATAACTTTCCATTGAATTCGAAATTTATTTAGAAGCAAGTATTCGTAGTATGCATTCAAGTATAAACAAGTCAAATTTATGTTTTATTTATAAATTATATTTTCAAACTTAATTACAATACTACATTCCAATATAAACAAGTCAAACTTACTTTTTACGTTACTACATTCAAGCATAAACAAATCAAATTTATTATTTCTTTGGAAATCATATTTTCTACCGTAATTACATTGAATTTGAAACGTAATGTAAGAAAGACTACTTAAGATTAGTTTCAGATTCAACATCAAAATAATAATAATAATAATAAATAAAAGATTAAGTTCATATTATAACTTTCTATTACATTAACAATATGACTTGACCCATATGAAAGGCATTGTCCTTTCCAAGTTAAAGGACAATATGACTTTAGAACATAAATCAAATTCAGAGGAGAGGAAGAAAACAACATGAAACATACTATATATCACATAAATATCCATCAAGTCAAAAAAAAAAAAAAAACTTTAATGTTTTGTCAGATTAAACATACATGACCCCAAAGAGAAAATAGTACAAGATACATACCTTAACATTAAAAAATAAAAAAAAAATAAAAAATAAAAAAAAAAACCATCTAAAATTAATTGTCATGGAAACATGTTTAAACCGATGGCTTGACGTTACAAAATAAATGGCCTAAACCCTTATCTAGTGGCTCCGAAAATTCCAAATCAACACCAATTTTTTCATTAAATGGCACAAAACAACCCACGACACAAGAAGTGTCATTACCTATTTTTTCTCTTCTACTAATGTAAAGACCCCTCTCTTATAAACAACACCTCTGAAATGGAGGATTCCTAAGGAGTCGTTCATTTTTTTTCACTTAACACTTAATAGTGCTGAATTGTACATGTTAAAATGTTTTCGTTCGTTTTTTTAAATGGTCAAACCACTTAAAACCATAAAAAATAACTGAAAAAATTAAGTAAGAATTTTTTACTTTTCACTTAATTGCAAATCACTTAATGACATTTAAAATTTTTATTCCAAATCTATCATCCAAAAAATAACATAATTTCAAATTTATCATAACTTTATATTATTCAAATTTTTATTTCTTTTTTATCATTGATGCTTATAAAAAATATATTTGATAAGTAAAATATAAATATATATATCATCCCAAATTATCTTAAAATTGAACTAAAATATTTTAATTTACAATTTAAACATTTATTTTTTAAGTTGTTTTCTTAAAATAATAATATATTTAAATATAAATATGGGTAATACTACTATTTTTTTAATCATATTTTAATTATTAATACAACAGTAGTAATATGTAGATAAAAAATGTTTTAAAATTTATTAAATTATTTATTTTTAAATGTTTGTATTAAATTAATTAAAATTACATAACAACAAATAGTAGAAAGGGTATAAATATCAACTTACTAATTTTCAGATAAATCTAAATTTAGAAAACAAATAAGTTTACAATATATTCAGAGATAAGGAAAAAAAAAAAAAAAACATGTTATTCAGATTTCAGATTTCAGTCACTATTCGGTCTTTAGTCTTCAACAACACTGTTCAACCTTCAGACAAAAAAACAAACAACCCTTAAGAGTCTCCATCATAAGCAAATACAGCATACAAACACTCAAATAAAATCCCAAAAACCCAATAAACCCCTCAACCACCTTATGGATACTTAAATAGCTATAATTCTCATACTCTAACCGATTCAAAACAATATATATATATATATATATATATATATATATACACTAACAATAAATCTAATGCAATCCCTAGCTAGTTCTGATCACATCAAACTTGAAACTATGAACAATGCATTTTTTTATTTTTTTTTTAAAAAAAAAGACAGACAATCAATACTAACAATGAAATGCTATCATGACATGTTTAAACAATAACAACACAAACATTAAAGCACTAGCAGAACATAAACAAGAATACAACATATGGAAATCACATGTCCAACACAAAACCAGTATGCTATCATGACTAATATATGTTAACATCATATAACATGTATAAACAACAACAAAACACTCAATAAAGCAGTGGCAGAACATAAACAAACATGAAAGATTATGTCCTTACTTATTTACTAGTTAAATGCTTCATTTTTTCACAATAACTTGCTCAAACGTGTTATCACAAACTGTTATAGTACTTCAAACACAAAAGCCTCATATTTTAACAAAATCCTAACTCAAAATTGGACCATCAAATTCTATTTTCAAAACCCACTTTCAAAAGCAACCAACTTCATCCATCAAAAACACAAAAAAAAAAAAAAAAAAAAAAAAAAAAAAACCAAAGCTTTTCAAGAAAACCTTACCTCATCCATTTTCATCGCTTCAATTGTTTTCTACACCTTTAACAACTATCCAAACCTCTTTTTCACTCTCCCACCATCCCTTGCTGTCGTCATTTTCCCTCGATTTTCACTAATTCATGGCAATAAGAGTTTTTGGTGTGAAAAAGGTTTGAGATGAGCTATTGAAGATGACTTTGGGAGTGAATAGGTTGGTCCCAAAGGTTTTGTTCACTCATGTGGACACATGTGTGGCTCCTGATTTTTCACCATTTAAAAATCTTAATTCATTTATCAGATTACCATTTTACCCCCACGGTTTAACACCGTTTGGATTTTTCTAATGGTGGGGAGCGGTTTACCTAATACAAAAAATCAGAGATATTTTTGATTATTTTGCTTTTTTTTCATAATATCCCTTAGAATTATCCCAAAAAATAAAGGCGCCGCAGAAAAATGAGAAAGAGAAAAGTGAGAAGATACAAAAAATTATGAAGAGAATTGAGAAAAAGGTAAAAATAAAGAACATTTTACTATTATTCGGTTTAATATTTATATTTTTGTCTCTACAATAGGTAGTGTCAACAAGAAAATTAAATTTAAATTCTAAAAGTGCAATAGTTAAAATGCTAGTTTAAGGAATTCTAGTTTTTACGAGAAAAACTCATATTAAACCAAAATCTCAATTAATATGAATAATTTACAAATCCAACATAATCTTCATATTATTGATTAAAATAATATATCTTTGATAAAGAGTCTTTCTCCCCTCTTCATGAACTGATTTTATTAATATGAATTTCAAATTTGTGAGACATTTATTATACATAAATAAATCATAAAAAAATTGATTATGAAAATTATCTACAAACTTGAAGCTTGATATCGATAACATTACTTCATTTCGAAATAAAAATTCTCTTTATAAAATTACATTAAAAAAATGAATTCACTTTATGCTTGACTGCATGCCCTGTTAACCTAATCTAAAATTAAATATATTTATTTTTATTTATTTTTTTTAAGAATAAATTTATTTTTTGACCATTAAAAAGAATAAAATTAGTGAAACGTTTTTTTTAAAAAAAAAAAAAAAAAAAAAAATTCACTAAAAATGGAATTGCAAGAATTGTAGGAAATCACAACCGTTGACAATCGCTCACATGGTTTCACTTTAACAACATCACGGGATCTAAACTCAAACCGCGGAACTAACCATCAATCACAATTTAACTCCAAATCACAGCATCGGACGGTTCCTGCTAAATCGTCGAACCACGAGCGTTGACCACGTGGCAACACCATCAAAACACCGAATCTTCAACTTCGTCTTCTCTCTCTCTCTTATCGAAGCCCTAGGTCCGCTCCACTTCACTTGCACACGTGATCCTACGGCTCCGTTTCAACTGGAATCATTTCTCAAACTCGGCAAGCTAAGGTCCTAAGCGTAGATCTGCAATCTCTCAATTTGATTTCGTCTATGTATTAGCTTTATTTCTTCGGTTTTTGTTTCTTTTTTTATTTTTTTAAAAAATATCGATTATTGTATCGTGAAACTAATTAGGTATTTAGTTACAATTTTGTTGATTTACATAGAAATTTTGTTTCTTTGCTAATTATAATGTAAAAGCAAAATTTTTAGTGCGGCATGAGTGTCACAAGCTGAAATTTTTCGAAATAGTTCGCGGCGAAAGCTGTAATGGTTGTGGTTGTAGTCATTTGTTCCGTTTAGGAAGTGTCAAGCGTGCCGGTTTATTTAGAATGCATTTATGTTGTTGTTTTTGATATGTTGCTGTGGAGGTCAAGAAATGTTTTCGCTCACGGTGAATCTTTGTTTTCATGTTAACTGTTCTTGTTACGTATTGGGAACTTAGTGAAAGATTTTTATGTCAGGTGATTGATCGCTTGATTTTATGATATAAAACGTTTCCATATATATCCCACGAGTCGGTTATTTTGATGTTGGTTACGAGAAATAGTAATGTTCTTGGTTTTATACATGAATCAGAACTCTGAAGTGTTTTGTATCCTTGAAATTACTTTTGTTGTCTTTTTCATTTTATCACGTGGATGCAATGAGATAAGAAGTGTAGAAACTAGAAAAAGAGATTAAAAAGTAAATGAGAGAAATGGAAGGAATTGCATGGCTTGTTTCTTACGTGATGTGATACTTGATCTGGGCGTTCGCTATGTGTTTGTGTTCGTTGTTGCAAATTCCTTGTTTGTGGTATGGATATAAAATAATGTGACGTTCCTGTGTTGCTTTAATAATATGTTATCTTTATGCTTGCACTTGTAGTTTTGCATTGATCTTACATGGTGGGTTCGTGAACTTTGATCATCAATCGCATTTAAAACTTCTAGTGCGTGGGGATGGACTCTGGATCAGTTCCACGTCCTGTTAAGGCTGCTGAAGTAAATCCTTCTGCCACTGCAGATTCAGTGAGTGATAATTCTAGTGATGCACAATCCAAGCTCTCTGCTGCTGGCATATCTACATGGGCCAAAAGTTTGAAAATTCCTCAGCCATTCTCTGCCACACAAGAGGTTTCATCGCCTGGAAATAATGGGAAATCACCCTTTGCACGTTTTACTAGTGGCTTAGGACTGCGCATGTCACCAAAATCTCCTCAGGCAGGTGATAGTTCTGAAGGAAATTCAACAACTGCACAACCCGGTTTTATCGGCACCTTTACAAAGGGATTGGTTGACTCATCCAAGAATGCAGTCAAGGCTGTGCAGGTCAAGGCTCGGCACGTTGTCTCTCAAAATAAAAGACGATACCAGGTGAGATAGTTTTCTTTTGTGATATAATATATTTATTCTATTTGAATAACTTGCTAAGTAGTGTTCTAAAAGGTGCTAGGCGCTAATTGGGTGGTGGTCTAGTGCCTAGGCGATGCCTACAGAATTCCTTGGTGGTTAAGGACTCTGCCAAAGTTGAAGGATGCTACCAGGTTTTTGATGATTGGGAGGATCTGCTGGTGTTGGAAGAAAAAGAGCACCCTCTGTTTTGGGTGCTTTGCTTTTATTTATTTTTTTTTCCCTACAACAAACACCCAAAGGGTGCCGTTTTGGGTTTGTTTTACAAAAAAAAATATAATAAAATAAAATAAATTAATAAACACCTAAAGTGGTGCATTCCTAAACGCACCATATTGGGTGTTGAAAAAAGAAAAACCAGATCTCTGCAGCGACTACACTGCAGAGATGCCTAGCAGCACCTAGGCGCTGCATAGGGCAATTAGGCTGTGTGCTACCCAACTGTGGCCCTATGGTGTTATCACCATGGCTAGTGGCCTCTTACTGCCTAGGTTGATTCTTAGAACACTGTTACTAACAAATTGCAGTGCTTGATTTTTTTGTCATTTTTCACTTCTATATATAGAACTTGATTTAAGCTTCCTTGTAGCATTGGTAGACATGATACACTATGATTTAGGTGATAAAAGATGAATGCAGCATAATTTAAACTTTCTGAAGCATTTCTCCAGACAATTTTCTTACTTTAATATCAATAGTTGTAAGTTTCTGGAGTAAAATATATATATCTATTGCTTGATGTCATAAATGATAATGTATACAATAATCTTCATATATAGCTTGATGTCATATATGCTAATCTATATAATAATCTTCTTATTAGATGTATAATGTATTTTTTCAGGACGGAGGATTTGATTTGGATATGACGTACATCACTGAAAATATAATTGCTATGGGGTTTCCTGCTGGTGATATGAGCTCGGGGTTTTTTGGATATGTTGAGGTGTGGAAAGTTTATCTTCAGTTTACAGTTGAGTTTTTTTGTGTGAATTGCAGTAATGGATGTAGATATGTGATGCAGGGGTTCTACCGAAACCACATGGAAGAAGTGATTAAATTCTTTGAAACTCATCACAAGGTAAAAACTTTTATATTTCAGAACATTATTCAAAAAGCATTTCAGAAGGAATATGTATAGAAGTCTCCGTGTATGTTCAACATGTGCAGCTGTGTCAAAAAAAAAAATACTGTGTTCAGTTTTGATCCTAAAGTTGCCCTAACCTGCTTTTGGTCTTTTGATGGATCACACCATACATATTTTATATATTAAAATCTCATAATTTTTGGTTTCTTTGATCATATATGTCGGCTGTTATCTGATGACTAATAGATTTTATTGATGTACATTTAGCATGCCGTTTTGTGTGTATCACATTATAAATTTGAATGTTTGTTTGTCTTTTTTTTATTTTTTATTTTATTTTTATACATGAGATGTTACAACTTTTTTTTTTTTTTTTTTTGCATATAAATTATTTAAAATTGTTTATGTGCATAGAATATCCAAGACTGATATCTGAGGACAAACTAAATCCAGATTTTGCATTTATTGTGTTTAGGTGTTGTCATTTGGTTCTTATATTATTATTCTTCTGTTGCACTGATATATGCATCCTTTTTAAGATTGGTATCGGTCGTTTTGCCTCATTTTTAATCTGCTTTGTATCTGCAGGACAAGTACAAAGTTTATAACCTTTGTTCAGAGAGGCTTTATGATGCATCGTTATTTGAAGGGAAGGTAAGTGACTGTTTTTGAATTTGATTTTCTGGAAGGAAGAAAGAAGACAAGTTTTATTTTCAGTTTTTGCATCATGTGCAACAGAGGTCTGAAATTTGGTAGATTGGCTAGTGATTTCACATGCATTATGGCTACACTTTGGAAAATGTTTATATTTTACTTTCAATATTATTCAATAATTAAGTCCCTCAATGATTATCTGAATCATTTGTTAAATGTTGGGAGCAGCACAGGGTGGATCATGTGTTAAGAAATTCAAATTAAATAAAAAAGTTACCAGGATATTGAGAAAACAGGCAATTAAAGTCTCAAGTTTCTGGTTTGACAAATCTTGGTAGAATTCTATGAAGAACATGACAGTTAATTCTTTCAACTTTATTTATTTATTATTTATATTTGTTTTGTTTAGGTTTTTGAGATGGCTGAGATTTGTTTAGGCTGTTTATATATTAGAAATGGGACCTTTTTATGGCAGCTTCTTACATGTAATTTATTGAACTCTTGCTTCAGGTGGCCAGTTTCCCATTTGATGACCATAATTGCCCCCCCATACAACTGATCATATCATTTTGTCAAAGTGCATATTCGTGGTTGAAGCAAGATATAGAGAATGTTGTTGTCGTGCACTGCAAGGCTGGAATGGCAAGGACAGGATTAATGATTTCTAGCCTTCTACTGTACCTGAAGGCAAGATACTTGTAGCACATTTCTGAACACACTTTCAATAAATTTGGAGGGAGTTTACATACTACTTAGTTCAGCTTTACTGCCTGGTTTTCTAATTGTTGATGCTTTTGCTGTCTTTCTGCAGTTCTTTCCCACTGCTGAGGAGTCCATGGACTACTACAACCAGAAAAGATGCGTGGATGGGAAAGGGCTTGTTCTTCCTAGTCAAGTTGTAAGTCTATATTTGCTATATGTTGATTTTTGGATAATTGCCTATTCATGTGCTCATCTTTTAAATTTGTTTTTCCAGAGATATGTCAAATATTTTGAACGTATCTTAACATACTTCAACGGAGAGAACCAACCTGGACGCAGGTATATTTTCAGACTCTGTTTCACTCTCATGCCATCATGGCATGTGTGCAAGTACTGAATACTGAAATCACTTGTTGTGCAGATGCATGCTAAGGGGTTTTCGGCTTCACAGGTGTCCTTACTGGATCAGGCCCCATATAACTGTCTCTGATCATAATGGTGTGTTGTTGCATCCTTGCTGTATCTAATGATTTTTCCTTCTATGGCTCAATTGCACTTGGCACTGATGCTATTACCCAAGTTTGCCCTTTGTTTATCCTGTCTGATTTGAATTGAAATATAATTATTCTCTATTGCATTTGCAAGTTATATAGTTGTTATTGGTTGATTTTTTGTACATGCTGTGTTAAGACCATTTGGAAAAGAATTTTTTGACATCTATGGATTATAATAACTAATACATATTTGAATACTGCCTGACATTCATTTTTTGTAATTAGTTGAAGCAATGATTGCACCACAAGTGTTTTGAATCTGTATAAAAGCAGAATACCTTGGCGGTATTCTACTAACACTGTTGGCCTGTGACTATTAATTTGGTGGAGTCTTGTAAATTTTTATTTTTAAAGTGACTTAACTTTGTATTGCACCTTAGTAGTCATTGTCTGGTATAATACTGTAATGTTGGGATTGAAACCTTAACAGCTGTAGAGGTGCTGTCTTTAAGCTTAGGTTGCAATTTCAGTATCATTTTCTTTTCTGAACCAGTTCCTGGTTTTTAAGCTCTTTTGCCGATAATGTAATAGTAATCTGATGATTTGATCTTCTTTAATGCCCTTGAAATATCCAGGTGTTCTCTTCTCCTCAAAAAAGCATCCAAGAACCAAGGATTTGTCGGTAGGTTGGTGTAATTTTTTGCTGATATTTATAAAGTCTTTTAAAATGGTTTGATGTATTATTTATATGCCTGAGGCTTCCTTCTTAGCATATTGAGTACATTTTCTTTTCCTCAGCCAGAAGATTTTTGGTTTAGTGCTCCAAAGAAAGGGGTTATGGTCTTTGCTCTGCCTGGAGAACCTGGTTTGGCAGAATTGTCTGGAGACTTCAAAGTCCATTTCCATGACCGCCAAGGAGATTTCTACTGGTTTGTGGTCTAGCTTTCCTTGACTAAATTAAATCTCTTGTTACACTCTTCATAGAATGGAGTAAAACTCTGCTGACTCATTTCTTCTTTTGTTTTGCAGCTGGTTGAACACAACCATGATGGAAAACAGAAAAGTTCTAAACACCAACGACCTTGATGGATTTGACAAGGTAAGCATGGAAAATGTCTTTGAGTGACGAACATTTCAGTGCTAATGATCGTCGTGGACTAACACTCTTCTGAAGACACTGACATACGTTATGTCTACTGACAGTTTTCCTTCCTAAGTTGTAGCCTTAATGTATAGAGAGTGCCATCTCACTTCTTGTTGCATGTCTTAACTCCATATTCGTTAAACTGTTGCAGAGGAAATTGCCTTCCCCAGGCTTCCAGGTGGAGGTTGTATTGGTGGACTACGCCGGTTCTGTTCCAGCAAGCCCTAGCTCGGAGACTGTTGCCAAGGAATCGAATGAAACTTCAGATTCAGCTCCTCCCTCTGATAACAAAGCCATGGGTACGGCTGCTCCGAAGGAGAATAAAAATTCAGGAAATCAAGATGATGTATTTTCGGACAGTGAGGCAGAGGAAGGGGGTTCAACAAAAAGCGGTCAAGCTAAAGCAGCCTCTGCAGATGGAGGAGCTGTCTCAAGCTCAACTACCACCTCCAATTCTGAAACAAATGCTAAGCCAGATCAAGTTGCAAACTTAGCCCGTGCAACAGAACAAGTTTCTCTAGGAAGTGCGGGCTCCCAATCGACAAATGCCCCCACAGAGCAGAAGAAGGATGCTATATCTGGCCTCCAGACTGCCAACACAGAAAGTGAATTCAAGGCAATGGCAGCGGATGCGTCTGTCTTCACATTCGGAGACGAAGAAGACTATGAAAGTGAATGATTTTATGTGAGAGTGAGACCCTTGGTGGCATTGGATTAGAAGATCACTGTACATATAAATGGGCTTTACAAGTATCCACGGCTCCTTGTAGGTGATAATGTTCAATCCATTCGATTTATTTGTACCATCTATCAGTCTGTTATTGCCTTTGTAAATCAAAAGTTGGCCGGAGTTGAAAAATAATAATTTCATAAAAATATGGTTGGAATTTATCAAATTTGTTCTATTATTTGTTATTGAAAATAGAAAGTGTATAACATGTTTTATAATAATAATGTTTCGACTTTCTGTTTAGCTACTCTAGACTTATCTTTTATGCCATCTCTCTTGGATACAGTACTTTCATATGAATTATTCCAATATTTTTGTATTAGAAGAAGCCTAGAATCAATTGAGAATTACTAAAAGTTATTTATTACTATTATGTTTTGTGAAAAGTATAAAAAATATCAATATAAGAATGTCAAAATTCATTTTTAATTACATTTTAGAAATATTCGTTCTCAGTCCCTCAAACAAGGTAATTATACTGTATACTTATTTTATCCTTATCATCCCTATTTATCTTATTCTCCTTCTTCATTACTCATCGTATGAGACCTTTAGCGTTCTTTGTTAATTGTTTGAATTTTGTTAGGATTTTTCGAGTTTTTTTTTTTTTTTTTTCAAGTTTTTTTGTGTTTTGAATGATGTGTTTTGATGTTTATGGCTAACTTTGATTAAATTTGGTTGGATTTGGCTTAGTTTTTTTATAAGATGTAACGTCGAAGATAATGATCGAATTTTAATGAGCCATAAAATCTGGTGCCACAAAATCCAATCTAGATTTTATGGAGTCATAAAATTTGATCCCAAATTTTATGGTCCTATAAAATCCCAATTAGGGATGACAACGGATCGGATCGGATCATATTTTGTCTCTTTCGAATCCGATTCGAAATTTTTGAAAGATATTCCAAATTCAACCCTTGCCCCAAACAAATTACCACTTTCTGCCCCAAACCCAAACCCAATTTAAAGGATTTACCTCGAACCCGATCCATTAACCCGATTTAGTTTTTAACAAAAACAAATATTTAAACAAAAAAACATAAGAAATATCAAAAGACTTACTACATTCATGATGAAATATCATTACACAATCCAAAATATTAATACTATATAGTCATAAATACTAAAATAATAGTATAATCAAGTTTCATTATAAACACTAAATAAATAAATAATCGAAAACATTATAAAAATTCATGCTAAAAATTCATCCCAATACTTTCAAACATTGGAGAAGTGGTTGTTGTTACTTGTTAGAGTTTTTTGTTTTTAATTTATATATCGGGTTAATGAGGCGGGTCGGGACAAAAAAGCTTACCCCGTTCCTCATTCGGTAACGGAGGCGGGTCAGCCTTTTAGTTCCAAATCTTCTCCAAAGTTAATTTTTTTTGCCCCAAACTCATCCCAAATAAACCCGATTTTTTCGGGTTTGGATCGGATAGGATATTTTTGTCATCTCTAATCCCAATCCTCATAAAATCCGGTATCAGACTGTCCCCATAAAATCCGATACTAAATTTAAATTCCGTGCTTTTTAAGTTTTGATATAAAAATAGTTTGATAAACTTAAATATAGAATGTAAATAGTTTATTTGAGGCATTAAAAATAAATTTTCACAAAAAAATGGATAAAAATGAAATTTTTTATTTTTTTTTGAATGAAAGTGAATTTAATCCCCTTTTTTATGCCTTTGCTAATTAATAATTTGGAGAAATTAAATAACAAAATTAATTTAATTTCTAATTTATAATTACATAATCTTTTCAAATATTTTAAAAGTTAAGTTGCGTTACGTGGACTCGCCCACTGTTTATCTAATACAAATCATGAAGAATAACACCGTGAACTTGCTTATTTCACGAAAAAAACGTTGGCTTGCTTGTCACTTTATGTAAAATCCATGTGTTAATATATAAATAATCTTAGACAATAGCATATTTTTCAAACCACAATTATCTGGCGGTCATGGGCTTAAAAAAAAAATTATCTAGTGGTTATCCGAAAAAATAAAAAAGAAAAATGATATCACTTAGGTTAATTGATATTTATAAATTGGATTTGATTGCTTTATTTAATCATTAACTTTACTTCTAAATTATAATTCTTAAATTGGTTTCAATAACTACCCTTACAATTAATCTAACAACTATAATATATGGCAAGATTAATGATTGAGTAACATAAATATCTAAATTAATGTGCATTTTGAGATGTTTAAATAAATTATTTAACTATAAGAGGTTTTTTAATTAATTATTTTTCTCATCGAACCTTTCATTATTCTTTTTATTTTATACAATTTTCATTTATATTTATCAAAAAAAAAAAGTCAAATTCTTTCAAAAGAAGAAAAACGTGAAAATTTTTTTATTATTATTTTTTGTCATGAAAGTTAATTGGACAAACAAGACAATTCACGCAGATAACACAATAATTCAACGTTGACGAGCGTTCCCGGTTCAAGTATATCCACCGAGCCGCCGCTGTTTTCTTCAATAACATCATCCTGGACGCGTTTAGACCAGGAAAAATACAATCAAACTTTGTAATTATTATTATATATAAAGCAGCAACTTTGCCTTAAAAAGAGTTGACCGACTTCTTATTTTTATTGACCAAATAAAACCAAATTTCTGCCAATTAAGTTGACGCTGTCTGGTTCTGATCATTCGCGAATTTCTCGTGCAAGAAGTGGATTTCGTTTCTGCCCTATATAATCAACCACTCCTATGCATTCCTGTTCGCATCAATGTTCCATGTCGATTCAAGGACAGCCTCTTGAGGTCACTGGTATGCCCACCACATTCTAACCATTGATGGGTTTCAAGTGCTTCATGATGTTGAATTTGACTTGCCCATGTCTTGTTTTTTTGTTACTTTTGCTGACATTGTTGTGTCTTATTTTTGTTTGTAGTTGTTGGGTGTACGAAATTGAAAGACACCGAATGGATATCTAGACAAGACCCTTATGTTTGTCTTGAATATGGTAGTACCAAATATAGGACCAAAACATGTACAGGTAATAGATGTTTATGTTTTTGAGATGGGGTTGACTTTTTATTTGAGTTTATAGGGTTGAATTTTGAGATCTAATGAGAAAACCCTTTTGGTTGAATTTTTTGGTTGAATTTGGTTTAGATGGTGGTAAGAATCCAAAGTTTCAAGAGAAGTTTGTGTTCCCTTTGATTGAAGGACTTAGAGAGCTGAATCTTATTGTTTGGAATAGCAATACATTAACTGTAGACGATTTCATCGGCAGTGGAAAGTAATTCACCTTGGCGAATTTCATGATGTCTTATTAGTTTTTTTTTTGGTTACCCTTTTGGTTTTAAGTGCTAATGTGGGTGTGTTTTTGGTATAGGGTACAATTAAGTAAGGTTCTTCAACAGGGTTATGATGATACCGCTTGGCCTTTATGGGGTAAAGCTGGCAGGTATGTGGAAGGAATCCATTGTTGTTGTTTGTTTTCGAGTGGTCAAGATGATGAATTTTGAATCAGTGTCCTTACTGGTTAGGTATTTCCATTGCATTAACGATCCTGAAATTTTTGGTTTGTGGCGTTAAGTTGGTTATGAATTGTGATCTGATATGATATTTCAGTGATTTTACACCTTCGGTTAAGCGGGTGGGAGATGCAGTCTGTTTTTGCACTACTTTAAGCCATGAATCAATACCTTGAAACTTCTTAAAGTTAGAATTTTGTTATGATGTCAATATCGATTGGTTGCTGTCATATAGAATTTTGTTATGATGTCAATATCAATTGGTTGCTGTCATATAGATATAGGATGCATGTTTTTATCATGTCAGATAAGGTAATTCATATAATTGTCTTACAAGTCTCAATACTTTTTATTTATTGTGAAATTTTATGTAGGAAAATGATATATATGCTCAGCGAATATCTTATGTATGCTTCCTAGTTGAAAAGTCAATTATGAAACGTCCTGTGTAAATTGTAATTTGCTGCATGCTTCGTATAAAATATTCATTGATTTTTTGTGATGTTCTTCACTAATTTTGCATGTTATGATGCCATGTCTTGCGTTATAAATGTTGCCTGTTGCTTTTGAAGTCACCTAGCATCTTTATGAGGTTTTTGATAACACGGATTTGGACTATATAGCAAAACATGGTGGAATACTTTAGGACCTTCATGTTAAGCGTGAAATCTGCAACATTTATTGATAATGATAAACTGCTTTTAATTTTTTTTTTAAAGAAATATGTATTATTTTTCTGTTTTTTTTGGCTGAATATTTATATATAAACAAAAAGTGCATGGATTTCGATTTGTGTAGCCTTTAAGCCAAAAGTTGCCAAGCTACAATTTTTGGAATTAATTAAAATATCACTAAGTTTTCTGAACTGTTTAGTTTTCAGTTTGCAATTTCTTAATTTGAACGAACGAAAATGAGTCAGCTGGTATAGTCACAGAACAGTTAAACTATATGGCCTTCACCATGTCGCTAGCAGAGTTATTGGCTGCATGACCGGTTTCCTTAGGGTTGTAGAGTCTTAGTGTTAAAGAACAAGATTTGCAGGCATTGTTTCGTTTTTTGGTTTCTTACTATACCTTCTGCCTAACCAAGTGGAAATTGTTGGTCAAATTTATATTAATTAGCTTTCTAAAAGAGATTGGGAATTTGTGTGTGAATTTAGACATTAATTAAAGTACCAAAAAGTAATTTAATATGGTTTTGCTTTGTAAGATAGGCTCTCTCTTTGTTGATGTGTTTGATGTGCCACTATGTTTGTGTAAATACTGTTTTATTAGATTAATATTGGCATCTTCTGAGGTGAATACATTTTTCATTGCAGTCCCGCGGGAAATGTTCAAGTCATAATGCATTATGCAAATGCTGTAAGCTCCTATATAGTAGTTTTCATTGATTTTTGAATTTGTATATATTGTACATTCTTACAAAGAATACCTGATAACTTAAAGCTGAATATCGATTTTTATGTACTTAAAGAGACAACAATGCTACAGCTACCATCCAGGAATGACAATGCCAACGGGGTTAGCACCTCAAGGGTTACCACTACCTGTGACAGCACCACCATCTTATTCATATGTAGCTACTCCCCAACCATCTGCATACCCTGCGCCACTTGGAGGTGCTTATCCACCATCACCCAATCCCTGCGGAGCTCCATCACTGTATCCTTCACACCTGGCTTCTGTTTCAGCATATGCACCACAGGCTACTGTTTCAGTTTGTCCAGCACCATCTACTGTTTCAATATATCCACCACCGTCTACTGTTTCAGCATATCCACAGCAAACATATGCTCCCCTACCAGTCGCTTATCCTCCTCCAGCAGGATATAGTTATCCGCCACCTGGATATCCACCAACTCAACATGGGTCACCTTATCCTCCAAGTAACTTTCTTTTATAGTGGTCACCTCTTCCTTTTAAGAAATTTTCTCAGCATAAAAACTTAATTTTATACTGCTCTCTTCTATAGGTCCTTACCCTGCAGTTTATCCACCACCACCACCATACTAGAAGCTCATACAAACATAATCGTGGAAGGACAGGGCGGACATTCTGGACTTATTGAATGGCCTGGCCGGGGAGGCTGTTGTAGAAGCAAAGCCTATGGCCATGCTGGCTATCAGATAAAAGATTGGGCCCCGTCTAAAAGATTTCGATGAAATGGAGAAAAGAAAATTGAGAATGTGATGCAAGTGCTCATGTGTAGTATGTAGATAATGTTGTGATGCACTGGTATGCATCGAATTTGGGGGACTTTATTTGACTTTGTTAAATTTCTTGTTTGCTTCATCTGGAACTGTTCATATGTATCGTTTTGACTTAGTTTTTGATGGTAGGATTCTTTCATTGGTCATTATCTTTTAGTGTTGGCTGAGTACTTTTAACTGATTATTTGCTCTCTTTCTATTTTTCTTCATTTCTTGGTGGCCTAACATTCTTTGGCCTTTGCTGATGTGAAATTTGTGAAACAAACCTAAAGGTGTTGAATCTCTGTTTGCAAGTGTAGCTGTGTAGGGCAATACCACTAGTCACCACCCTGTTGAAGGGCACAACATTTCTTTATCATAAAATGTTCATCAAATCTACAGGTCAATTAAATTGTACGAGTCTGGACTTGAATCTATTTATTGTAATGCGATTTTACTTATTCAGTTGTAGATTAATTAAAATGCCTTTTTTGTAGAAAAAGATCGATTATTAAAGTATATGTGATTGTTTTGTGTTTGATTCCTGAGTACTTAATAGATCTTGCTTTTGGAACTAGCTAAAAATTACATAACACAAATAGTTTAACTAAATTCTTTTAGCAAAATACTAGATATCTTTTGAACTTTGCCTTTATAAAACGGGATCAACCTTTTAATGCCATGAGAACGCTCCTTGTAGTCCGTTGAATCTTTAAATTTAATGGTCAAATATGGTCAAAGCCGTTGAAAGGGTAATTTAGTCTTTTGATGATTGAAAGTAAATATATATATATCTATAAAAGCAAATAAAAAACTGAATAAAATCAAAATTTAAAAAATATATATATATATATCAAGTTCATTCGTCATCCATTAGATCCAATCAAAGGGCATTATCAAGTTCATCTGTAGATCATCATCAGCATCAACCCACATCATCAACAAAGAAGAAAATTTGGGAAAAAAGTAAAAAGAAAAAGCTAACCATAAAAATGAAAGAAAAGATTACAAGCTTTTAGTGTTTTAAAAAAATTTAATGGGGTGAACATGCGAAAAGGGTTGTACTTACGGTAGTTGAGTGGTGCCCATATCGCCACTCAAGAGTTTTTTCATGGAGTCACCTCAACTTTATCAATTTGATATTTACGTAGTTGCTTTCTCATTATAACCTGAAGTTGTAATAGCCAAAATCAAAAATATTGGCCAATAAATGAGTTATAGTTAAGGTCTAAAATAGCAATCCAAGTGTTAGGTCAATATCCAATCTAGCCCAATTGAAGGCTAAAAAGCCCATTGTCGTAACCGGTCAAAACCGACCAATTTAATGAAGATTGACCAAACTGAATATAGAAATTGACTAATTAAGTAAAGACGATAATTAAGGGAACCGATCCCTTGATTTTATGAGCCTTTACAACTCAACAACAATCCTCTCACTATTTATAAAAGGGGAGCAACAAGTAAGAAGAGGATCATCTAGATCGTTCTATTGTTACTCTACCAAATTCTCCATTGATACTTAATAAACACTCTGTTCTTTATCGCACGATATTCTTCACTTTATTTAAACCATCACAATTATTAATTGTAGAACATTCTCCTCTTAAGTATTGCCATTATTTATCGTACACTTTTCTTTCTATATTTGTATCTATAGTGAATTATAGTTTTAACTTGAACGTCGAAATGTTTTTGGCCTACTCCAACTCAACGTCAAGGTAACTCGTCAATTTCGTTTGACTTGTTGCAGATTGCTAAATTTCAAGAAGTTAAATGCAAAGTTAAGCTCTTACATCATCAACTATAGAAATTAGCCTATTATAATTGTAACTCTCATAATTAGAAGTTAAAAGTAATAATCTTAACTTTTTAAGATGAAGTATACTTTTAACAGAAAACACGTGATAATTAAAAAAAGCTCGCTGTAATATAAACTTCCTTTCTTAAAGGAGCTACAACTGGAGCACTTTGTAGGAGATCACCTGTTTTAATACTTCTCTTATCCAACCTCGTTTAACTGTAAAATTTTAATAAGATTCAGTGCATTGATGTTAATACGGTTGCTCACAATTTGTTCAAACTTCTGATTGGATATGGTGTATTATTGTTGATGTGGTTGCACCCAATATGGTTTTTTAATGTAACATAGTCAGACACACGCTTCATAGATGATCAAACTCAAAGCATGAAACTAAAACCTAGATTGTTGGTTCCAACATAAATGAAGAGAGATTCTAACAAGACTCATCATGTTACTCTTGGCCATCATGAATACATTTGGAACTACATGGGGCTGCATAAAATCATTGCGCTTAAATTTGGTGTGGTAATTTTTAACTCAAATCAAAGTTATTATCTTTTTTTTTATCACTAATTACAAAGTTTTTTTTTTTTTTTTTTATCACTTTTAGGTGGGAGTCAATACATGCTCTCCCTCTCAGTCTCTCTCCACCTGCACTCAATTCTTTCAATGAGTAGTTGGACAAGTTTTTGTGGGTGTGTGAGTCAAAGATGTCAAGTCAAGCTCAGGCTCAGCTGTTCACTTTATATGTAGTTGGGATTGGGTAATTTTTATTTTTAAGAGATCAAACCCATGTGAGAGGTAATTGATGTGCTTCAAAGATCCCCTTATGTTACAGTGAGTGCATCTGCACGGCACACAAAATCTTCATAATCTTTAAAGTTTTATTGGGTAGGTGAAGGAGTTTGACAAGCCTTACTAATTAGAGCATGACTTTTTCTAGTCTTCCTTCACTGTACATATTTTAATTTGACGTTTTGTAAATTAACATTAATTGTACGATTAGATTTAGACTTCCCAACAATGTGTCCATCATCATGTAAACAATCATTTAACCTCAACTGCTCTCCATAGAATTAGGTTGGTTGTACGAGGATGGTCTGGAGTTATTGTTCAAGTAAATTTAAAACTGCATTTCTAATAGGCTTCATTCATGTTTGTTTGTTACATAAAATTCATGACAACATTTTCCTCATGTCCTCGATTCCAATATCATATTAAATTACTGCGTAACGAGAGAAATGATGTCACTTGTAGAGATTTAACATCACTAAAATTGGCTTTCATGTTTTTCTTTGTTATTATTATTATTTAACCTAAGAATGTGAAAGTTGAGCTTTTATCTTCTAGACCCATGTCAGGTTACAAGGAATCACACAAAGCAATTCAAATTCGAAATCTCTTGTTAACATGGAGTTTGATACCTAAGAAGTTATTATTTCCATTAAAACGTTAACTATTCATCCTAAGTATGATTGAAAATTATTGCTTGTAATTGGTTGCATGAATTCACTTCATCGCAAATTACACGAGAGGGGCTAATTTTGTGCAACGACGTTGACTTAATTTAGCTGGTTAACACTCAAATACAGCCATAATTACAATTCTTAACTATAAATTATCATTTCGGTTTGTCTTCCAAACAGAGAATGAAATTAGCTGGCGAAACATAAATAATCATGCACTTGATGCTTTCAAAAAGAAGATTTGATTTGTTTTGTGATTAGATCTTATGTTTTAAGATAAAGTGGCAATGGGTTGGTTTGATTATTGTTTTAAAAAGTAGATTAAGATGTTTGTCGTTAAAAATTCTTTATAATTAGCAAATGATACACTGCCAAAGAATTCACCAGTATAACAACCGTCACTTAATGTTAATTAAGGAGTTATTAAAAATTAAAGGAGAAAATTATCTATAATCTACTTCCACTAACTTGATCAGTTGTGTTTGGTAGTGTATAAAATAACTTTTTTATTAGAATTAAGTAGCAATTGTTTGCGCACTTTCAGTCATAATATAATTTTTATGAAGAAACTGAACTCCAAGTACTGCATTCAATTGTGATTAAAAACACTCCGCCGCCAGTTGTAATTCGGTAGAAGACAACCCTCGTTGAGTCCGGTAATGACGCGGGTTCAAGTTGCTCCCACAGTAAATGGTATTTTAAAAAATAATTTTAATTTTGTACTTTAATAACAACATAAAATATGTATATAAATCTTGTATTGAAGAAAAAATGGATGGATCCATATTGAAGCAATTTTTTATTTTTTATGTACTCGTATTTTTCAAATGATTCTGAAGCTAAATTCGAATATTTTAACACATTTATGAAGTTGACTAAAATCTCCCCTTTAATTATCCATGAATTTTTCTTTAAATGTTTCAACTATTTGTCTTTAAAAAAATTATAAGCCTTTCTTAAATGTATGTCGAGGTTAATCTATTAATTTTCGGTTAAAAGTTTATTATGATAATTGAGATGTAAT